>JALIGW010000034.1:248493-560993 GCA_023053685.1 Diadophis punctatus similis
TGCAAAAAACTACAAAACGGATAAACCGGAAGTGCACTTTTCCGCACTTCCGGTTTGTCTGTTTTGTAGTTTTTTGCATTCCAGAGCTTCAGGGAGCTTCCCTGAACCCTCTGGAGTGCAAAAAACAGCATACCAGCAAACCGGAAGTGTGTTTTTTTCGCACTTCCGGTTTGCCGGTTTTGTCGTTCCAGGCTCCGGTAAGCCTTTGTGCGGGGGTGGGGGTGTGTGCACATGCGCAGGGAGCAGCATGGGGGGGGTGTTGTGCGCATGCGTGGGGGGAGGGAATGGGTGTGGGCACGCGAGCGCGCGCGAGCACGCCCCCCCCTTTTTGGCACGCGAGCCGAAAAAGGTTCGCCACCACTGGTATATACTGTATGATGAATATATCATTATCATCATTTTTAGCCATTGTCTATCCACTGCAGGATGAAGACCACACACATATGTATGTGTGTGCCTGTGTGATTTTGAACATGAATAAAAGTAACATGAGAGAAAAAGTAAAAAAAAAGAAAAATAGATAAAAGATAAAAGAAAGAGTTCAGGAAAGAAAAAAGGAAAAGGGGTTGCTCTCTCATTAGTCTCATTCAACACATTATATAGTTTCTGCTCATTAATGATAGTCCTTTGACTTTTTGCTTAGACTCATTTCTTTTGGAAAACCCAAACAGTTCTTTTTCCCATGAAGGTGTGCAGTACTTATTTATTTAATTTGTTTAATTAATTCAAGAATTTAAAATAAATAAATAAAAATCCAAATTCATCCATTCATCCTTTATCCATTTCAAATTTTCATAGTTCAAACTCTTAGCAAGCTTTTTGCTATAGATTATTTTAAAATTCTTGAACTTATTTCTGTTTTCCTTTATTCATGCCCCGTGTTGTAGGAACACTCACCAGGAGATCTATCGGTAATTGCTCTGCAGTTCCAAAGATCTCTGTGGTTTTAAATAATTATAACAGAAATGTGTTTTTAAACGTTTTAGGAGTTAGGTCAGGCCCAGTGTCTATGACAGGATGTGCTGAAGTGGCAAATGCAATCTGTCTTCTTTGGTTTCTCCTCCTTTCATTTACAATTCATCTGCAGGGCTTTTGTAGGTTTCCTTGTGGGGCTTTTGTAGGCTTCCTTGTGCCTTCTGAAGCAGACATGGATACTCTCTTTGACTTCTCCTTCTCCAGAGATGCTCTGATGATCCATGTTCTTTGCCTGATTGCAGTGCTCCACCTCAGTGTTTATTTATTTATTTATTAGTTTGTCAAACATGTACAAGATAGCAGGTATGAATATGAACATGGACATGAACGAAGGAAATGAATGCAAATAAATGGGGACAGTAGGACAGGGACGGTAGGCATTCTGGTGCGCTTATGCACGCCCCCTTTAGGGACCTCTTAGGAATGGGGTGAGGTCCACAGTAGACAGTTTAAGGTTGAAGCTGCGAGGGTTTGAGGATGTAACAATGGAGTCGGGTAGAGCATTCCAGGCGTTGACCACTCTGTTGCTGAAGTCGTATTTTCTGCAATCGAGTTTGGAGCGGTTTACCTTGAGTTTGTGTCGATTGTTTGCCCGTGTATTATTGCGCTTGAAGCTGAAGAAGTCATTGACAGGTAAGACGTATGTTGATCCCACTCTTTAAGGATGCATCAGTTAGCCATTTTCTCATGTGTGAACACCTCAATTAAGCTTCTAATCTTGAAAAATGAAGCAAAATCTCGGAAACCAGAAAATGGTGGTACTAAGAATGTTGGTACTTATATTCAAGAAGAACATGGGCTGTGTGTGCGGATGCTCGCATGTGCCATGTCCCACTATTAGTATGTACTGTATCAACCAGCTAGAAATATAACAGCCATTGTTTAAAGGAAACTTTAAAAAGTCCGATCAATCCTCTTGTGGCTCAAAATAGCCCAGGCCTTCTTTATCTATTATTCAAAAGAGAGAAATTATTAGGGAGGTTTGTGCAGGTCCAGAGAACTTACAATCAAGCATTTTACAAGTGATGATGATATAGAAGATTAGCTTGAGAGAACACATTTGAATATTAATGTGCAAAGTATTTGTCAGAGCCCAGAAACAATGAAAATAATTGCTAGATATTCACTTCCATAGCCCACTGCCAAGCTGCAGGGGATCTTGTGTCCAGAGCTTACATTTGTTTTCCATATTATCATAGTTTTTAAAAATCAATGTCAGCCATGATAAATATTAAAACTAAACAGACTGATTGTTTATTACTATTGCTTCTCATGCTTTTTAATGTGCAGGCTAATTAGCTATCAATAATATGAGAAAGCCTTGAGCGGGAAAAAATCATAGAGGAGGCATTTCATTATGCCATTAAGGATCCTTAATAGCAGCCACCACTTTATTGATTCATATGTTGCCAGCCAATCACTACTGCATTTAATTCAGGCACAAGAATTATAACATGGCTGCCAAAATTGGGGAGTTAATTAATGCCCAATAAAGGGGTTTTGCAAAGGGCATGGAATTAAACTGTGTTCATGGAGGCAGATACCATGGACAAATGAGGAAGCATTTGGGATGGACTAAGAGGATGGAAAGAAGTTAAACAAAGCTCAGCTATGATTTCATTTAATTCAAGACCTCAGAGACTTTAAATTTCAAAGTAGTTTTCAGAGCCAGAACTGGGATTCTTCACCCTATACCATCCACAAAGCTCAGACGTCTGTAAAAGAAATAGTTTAATTTTATACAGCTATGCATTATCGTAATGTGAAAAACAAATACCGGTATGTTTCAGAGAACATTTGCATTGTGCCTGTGGTAAAATATACTGTTTATCATGTCCATTAGGTCTACCAAGAAAGATTTTTTATGCATTCATCGATACATGAACATCTATCCACAGTATGATTAAAAAGTCACAAAGGTGGCTTTTTAAAGTGCCTTGCCTTGACATTTTACACTCCAACATACAAATAGTTAATGTTATAACACAGCACATGTTCACAAGTTAGGCTGAAATTCTACGTAACTTGTTTACAGTTATTTCAAAATGGGGCTTACGCCTCAACAGCCATTTTATATATTTATTTGGTAGATTTATATCTAGGTGACCATATGCTCTTCATTATAAAGGATAGGGTTTTTTATTTCAGAAAGCCATCCTTTAGATATATTTATTTTTCATAAAGTCATTTTTGTCCTTTATTTTGGTCACTTAACATTTGTGTTACAAATGGTATCATTTAGTGCGCAATCTTCCATATACATGTGAAAAATTTGGAAATTGATTTGTCTTTTTTAAAAATAAATTTATACTGTTTGATTTTAGATATTTTTATTGGAATATGCAGTTTTGTAGTTTTTTGTTTTGCTCTTGAATTTTCCTTTGTAAAGCAAAGTTATACACTTAAACACTTAAAAATGTTTTATCCTTATGCATCTCTTTCAGATTTGCCATTTTCCTCTATTTTTTTTCCAAGAAAATTTGGTCTTTGCATTTATACCATACTTTTCATTCAGGAATTCAAGACTACATGGTAGAACTTATTCCTCATTTTTGCCACAACCACTCTGTGAGGTAGGATTTAAAGAGAGTGACTGGACCCAAGTCCAGGAAAAATGGAGGCAGATCCCATGGACAAATGAGAAACTTTTGGGATGGGCTAACAGGACAGAAAGAAGTTTGTGAGTTTCCGTAACTAAGCAGCCCAGGACCTGGGAAACCCTAGTCCTAAAGCAGTGCCTTAACCACTATACCACATTGAAGGACTTTCATAGCAACAGGTTAGTTATAATGCACACTTTCTCTCTCAGATGCAGCCTTGGGGAAAATGTCACCTGTCATACCTCAGTGATGTATTGCTAAACTTAATAAGAAACAGGAAGCCATTATTGGTAGAACATTTGGAGAAAGAGGCTACAGAATCTGTCATCACTCTCTCTATTTTTTTTAAGAGCATAGGCTTCACAAAAGCATTGTTCTGGCAATGTAATTGTGCCAAAAGCTGATAACCTGTGCTCATTATACCTGCATACTGAACATTTATTCATGAATATATGCATTTCGCATATTGCTATATCTTTTCCTAGCCCCTAATTCACTTCGGTGGTCCAAGCATTAAAGGCAGTTGATCCATCCTCAGGCTTCCATAGCAAACACCACCTTGGATGATTTACAGCACACAGAAGCAGTGAAGCCCTAACATCCAGCCCTTTCATTTGGAAAACAGTCACCCGCTCCTACTGAAATGATTTCATTTCCTAGTCTGCCATTAAAACCTGGAATGGATGACAAAAATGTGAAAATAATTACTTCAAACAATTGGGATATCAAATATTAGAAGCAAAGGGACAGAAATGAGATATTGGATCCTTTTTCTTTTGAACTTCACCTATACCTCACTCTGTCTGTCTCTGTCTGTCTGTCTGTCTGTCTGTCTGTCTCTGGTATGTTTTATTACTGGTGTATCACAATGTTGCTTCTACAGAGGAACATAGAGATAACTTTGATGAAGGAATGCAGGGGCCATTTGCAGGACCTGTTAAGGGAGGAAAATTGACAATGCAGTCCTAGTAAACAGGAAAATGTGAGAAAGACACTCAAAATTACCTCACCTTGATTCTGTTTGATATAAGAGCAGGTAAAAGGAAGGTCTGGTAAGCTTTCAAAGATCTGTTATTATGCCTTAGAGCCGTGATGGCAAACCTATGGCACGCGTGCCACAGGTGGCACACGGAGCCATAGCGGAGGGCACGCGAGCGTAGCCCACCGGCAAACCAGAAGTGCAGAAAAACGCACTTCCGGTTTGCCGGTGGGCTGTTTTTTGCACTCTGGAGGGTTCAGGGAAGCTTCCTGAAGCCCAGGAATGCAAAAAACAGCAAAACGGGCAAACCGGAAGTGCGTTTTCCGCACTTCCATTTTGCCGTTTTTCGCATGTTCCTTGAACCCTCCAGAGTGCCAAAAATGGCAAAACGGCAAAACAGAAGTGCGGAAAAGGTACTTCTGGTTTGCCCATTTAGCCGTTTTTTGCATTCCGGGGCTTCAGGAAGCAAAAAACAGCCCAATGGCAAACCAGAAGTGTGTTTGTCTGCACTTCCGGTTTGCCCATTGTGCGCATGCATGGGGGGGGGGCAATGGGCGTGGGCACGCGAACCAGAAAAGGTTCACCATCACTGCTTTAGAGCATTCCTATAATCTTGGTGTCTATTTCCTGGCTTGGCCTACCTCAAAGTGATGAGTGATTCATGTAATAGTACATTCTCTAAAATGTATTGGAAATGTAACAATGAGTTTGGATAATTTTTATATATTTGATGGCAATGTTGTAAAGTTCAAGAATTTTGGAAAAATTATAAAAGAATCAAGTAAATTTTAAAAGCTTAATTTCTTTTTCAAATTGTCACTCAAATTAAATCTTACTAAACATTATATTCCCACAATGTATACTGAATTAGCTTTATACATGGTAACTGCTGGAAAGGTTTTGCTTGTTTCCTATTGGAAAGCATGTGTAGTTCCATCTCTGGAAGAATGGCTAATCAAGCTTGGGGTATTTGCATCAAGGTTCAAAATAAACTGTATTTCCAAAGTAAATATGACACTGAATTTAAATCAAATTTGAAAGCATGGGCTTATATCATGTCTGAAATGTGTTTCTTTTAATATGAAGCCTTTAACTGAATGGATAAAAATTATTGTAATTATTAATTTCATTTTATGATTTATACTGTTGAGTGTTTTTGTTGATATTCATATTTTAAGTCATTTTTAACAATGCTGTTATCACTGAAGATTAATCATCAATGATTAACAAACGATGATTTTAAAAAATGTTTTTGAAATGGTAAAACGTGTTCAATTACTTAAAACTAATCAATGAAATACTCGAAATGTTATTCTAATTCTGCAATACTTGTAAATTTACTGTTTGTCCACTCTGCATTATTTCAAGGTTGACTCAGCCTTCCATCCTTCCGAGGTAGGTAAAATGAGGACCCAGATTTTTGGGGGCAATGTAAATATACGTTGCTTACTGGTGCAAACCGCTTAGAGAGTGCTTGCACTGTGAGGCGGTATATAAATCTCACAAATAAATAAAATAAATAAATAAATAAATTTTTTCTCCCCCCCTCCTCATGGTCTCTCTGTTTCCTTTTTGTGTGCATCTTTTTTTTCTTTTTCTTAAAATGTTTAATCAGCCTTAGAATCACATTTGCTTTAATTGCATTTATGTTACTCAAACATTCAGGTGAATTCTAGACAATTTGTTTAGATGTTTGTAAACATGTCTGAAGGGGCGTGCATAAGCGCACCATCGTGCCTACCGTCCCTGTCCTACTGTCCTATTGTCCAAATTTACCTATACCTACTTTGCTTTTGTTTATGTTTATACCATACTTGTTATCTTGTACACATTTTGACAAATAAAATAAATAAATAAATAAATAAATCTTTTTTTCTTTGTTTCAAAACAGAAGATGGAATTCAACAGTTGAGAAAATTCATATGACAAAATCTAAATAGGAGTCCGAATCCTTACTCTTACAGTCTTAGTCTATAAACTTAAAACCCCAACTCTTACACACTTCCAAATTGTTACTGTATCATCATATTTGAATAATTTTACTCTATAAACATATAACATTCTAAACTCGCTTACTAGTGAAATAACATTAGGCGTAATATATGTTGGTCTCAATAAAGGAGAATATTTGTTGGTCTATTTATAAAACATGAAGTATCATTAGCATCAAATGTTATATTCTTATGCCATTGCCCCTATAATTCCATTGATACTTTCATTTCTAATTATGCAGGCAAGGTGTTCCAAAAGTAAATTAAACAGAAAATGAGAAAGAGGGATCCTTGACATCTACATCAACATAAATTTAACCAAGGGGAATGCACACATAGTTTAGGAACTGAATAAATCACGTCAATCAAAACTCTAAAACTTTGTGAAAGTCCCAAAATAAATCAACATCCACTTCAAAAACTGCCAAGAGGCTATATGAAAGGCTTCAGCATTCAGATTGCTGGGTCTTATATATTCTGAGGTTAAGCAATAACATCAATTAAAAATCTTATTTTATTAGAAGCTTAGCTTGGCAGCCCTCTTTCTTCAGATGGATATAAAATAATTGGTAGAATATCTTACAATATACAGAGTTACTCTTAAAATCTTAGCCGCCATATTTATCAAAGTAGTAAGTCTACAATTAGAAGACATACTGGAATCTTTTTTTTTTAGGAATAACGGCGACATTTGTCTCCTTAAAAGTAAAAGATGGGGGTCCACCAATAATAAAATAAGAATCAAAACCCCAATATACTTTAAAATCCATGTAGTCAGAACAAGAAGTATTTTCCAGTTTCATAGTTTTAACTGTTGAAATGAATGAATTGAAGCATTGTTAAGAAGGGATGGGGTGAATATTTTGGGGATGTGTTCCTTTTGGGTAGCTGCTGTTCTTTTAATATTATTCCGTTGCTCTTCAAAGTGAAACTGGCCATGTTGTTCTGGAATCAAATGGACTACAAAGTTGCTAAATAAATGTAGGAAGTTAGCACCCACCCCTCTCCTAGAAAAATGAAAAATCCTAGGAAATATTAAAAGGCAGAATATATTATATAGAATATCCCTGGAAACCTGCTTTTTAGCAGACAAAAGACTCCTCTTAGAAACCTCCACCCTTTGCCAATGGGCCATTAAGGACTGGGCCCAGCTCACATATTCCTCTCACCTGGCCTGGAAGTCTTCTGCATAACAGAACCACAATAGGATTTGCCCAAGGCCCTTTCATTCAGCCAAAGCTGGGACAGACAAAAGCCTATAGAGTTGCCACTGCATGGCCTTCTGGGAGCCTGACCACCAATCAGTTGCATTATATACACAAGGAACAGGAAACTAAGAGGTGGGACCCAACAGAGAGTATAAAACAAGGAACTCAGCATCTCTTCTGCCCTTTTTCTCTTCACCCACATCTGGAAACATGTGATCTACCTTTTCTGTACAGGGGTTCATGCCATGTGCTCCTGTCCACAATATTAAAACCTCCTTTCCAACCAACTTCCATGAATCCAGTGTCTTTTTCCCCACTTGGAAATGAACCCAGAAGGATATTTCTTACAACATAAAAAAATAAATTAATTTAAAAGGAGAGGGGAAGGAGAAGATAAGAGAGAGGGGAAAAAGAAATAGTATAGTTAGTATAATAAATAAATAAATAAATAAATAAATAAATAAATAAATAAATAAATAAATAAATAAATAAATAAATAAATAAATACATACATACATACATACATACATACATACATACATACATACATACATACATACATACATACATACATAAATAAAGCATAGCTGATACACTTTCCATCTAACTAAGAAAATATAGGAGAAAATACAAATGTATAATTAAGAGCTAAAGTATAATAGCATGAATACTAAAGAACTTAATAGCAAAATTTTGTAATTAAACCTTGTGTCAGGGTTTGAGTCTCCTACATCTAAATTTACAAAATTTGGGGGAATATGCATACAACCCTTTTCTACATCATGAGCCATGATGTCTGTAATTTTTTTCTATTGTTATTTTAAAAGGTCTAGACACAGTATGCCTTGTGACACTCTATGGAAGTGAAAGTTGGACTTTTAAGAAGAAGGTTATGGAGAGTATTGATACTTTTGAATATCGACGTTGGAAAAGACTCCTGGGAATATTGTTTATACCATTTATATTGTTGTTAGCCGCTCAGAGTCCCTGCTGAGTTGAGCGGCATTCAAATATTAATAATAAATAAATAAATAAATAAATAAATAAATAAATAAATAAATAAATCATAGCTGATACACTTTCCATCTAACGAAGATAATATAGGAGAAAATACAAATGTATAATTAAGAGCTAAAGTATAATAGCATGAATACTAAAGAACTTAATAGCAAAACATTAGAGAAAAAGTAGAGAGTGTCTTTTGTTAACAGAAGCTTTAAAATATATTTCAGTTTCTTTGTAAATATGAAATGATTTCTGTATACTGTTTGATAATTTCAGAACTAGCCAGATACCTGATGGAGTAGTGAATATTTTTCTCTCAAGCAATATTTCCCATGTTATTAGTTTTTTTTTCTATGCTACCAGGGAAAATACAAGATGATACTTTGAATTTCCCTATTTAATTATCCTTGAAGAGCATGCTGTATTTAAAAGTTTATTCCTCCTAGAAAATTTAAAGAACTTTACAATAGATGACCAGAATTTATCAGATTTATAAAGAAAAATTGGAAGAAGGTGAGCTCTCTAAAAATCTAGTTTATAATCTTTCAGCGTAGCCTTCCCGAATCAGAACTTTGATAAAAGAGGCTGGCTGGCATTTCTTAGCTTCGTTTGGGTTTCTAATAAAATGTCAATTAACCCTGTAAGAATGACATTCTAAAGACATCATTTTATCCTGAAGAGTCTTAACCACCTATAGTAAATTGCTTATAGATGTATCCACTGATTTTCCCATAAGCTTCCAAATGAGATATTCTATTTTCAGTCACTTCCATATTGGAACATATAGTATTAACAGTGTCTTTGAAAATGTTTATCCCTCCTGAGATCTCAAGGAAAACTGCCATCACATCTTTTTCAGCACTGCCATCACCATTGCTTTAGTGAGCGAAGAAGAATGTAACATTTTCTTGTGTAGCATCCTAGTAGATAATGAATAAATTCTCCACAATCATCAACACCCACTGTAATCACCTGTGTAGGAAGTTAGCACCCACCCCTCTCCCAGGAAAATGAGATATTTTAGGAAATATTTAAAGGGCAGAATATTTCCCCTAAAAGGGAGGCAGAAACTTAGCCCCCCCAACTTTGTCAATGGGCATTTAAGGCCAGGGCCAGTCTATTCTACATAACAAAGATCTACCTCCTTCAGACAGAGCCATAATAGAAATTGCCAAAAGCCCTTTCATTACATCATCACCCAGCAAGCCCCAACCAAGCCTGGGACTCAGGACAGCCTTCAGAATTGCCCCTGCATGGCCCCATGGGTGTCTGACAACCAATCAGAACACAAGCTCAAATTCAAAACCCAACAAAGGGCATAAAATCCAGGCACTCCCAGCATCTCTTCCCTTTCCTGCCCAGGACCTCAAACCATGTGATCCTGTTCATCATTAAACCATCTTTCCAAACAGCCTCCATGTTTCCAGTGTCTTTTTCCCCACTTGGAACTGAACCCAGATGGACATTTCTTCCAACACCTGTTTCTAATTACAGTAGTAAACAATGAACAGAATTTGAATTGTGGAGAAATGTTAGGAAGTACTAATAGCTGTCGGAATACAGTGTTGATAGTCATTTGGGCCAGAAGTCTTTTAAAAAAAGTATTTTGAGGCAATTTATTGTTATTTTCCTTGCTTTATAACATGGACACCACTGATTCTTCCACTCTCTATTTTCTAGAGGCATTTCATGGAATTGTATCCTTTATCAATCGGTCCTTATGGAAGGGAAATGATTACATGCCCTAGTTCTTGCTTGAATCAAAATTATTTTTTCCAATGTATAAATCAAGTCAGCGACATGATTTTACCATGGGAATGGAGTTACACATTATAAGCATTTTTGGTTGAGGAAACCTTCAGGCTTCATTAGAGCTTAATAACACAAAAACAGACCTTAAAAAAAACCATCTTGCATTTGTTTTAAAGGAGGTTAAGGGCATGCGTCACAAACTTATGGTTGAAAATGTTACACATGACAAAGGGAAAATCTCACAGGATAAAGTTAATTAAAGGATAAAGTTTGTGCAAAAGAAATAGAAACAATAGAAATGTATGTGAAGTTGCATTGTATATTCAAATTACACACCATTGCTCCAAATGGAGGAAAAAAGCTGCTGTTCTTTTGATATTATACCACTGTTATGTGTTCTTCATAGTGAAACTGGCCATGTTCTGGAATCAAATGGACTACAAAATTTGTAAATAAAAAAATAATTAATTAAAAAGGAGATGGGAAGGAGAAGGTAAGAGGGGGGGAGAGAAATAGTATAATATATACTATAAGAGTATATAAGAGCTGATAAGGGAAGAGAGCCTGTGGCCTAAAGGTTAAGCTGCTGTCTTATAGGCAGACTGCCCAGGTTCAAATCCCAGTAAGGGCATGGCTATCTGATAAGAGCTAAATAGCTTGAAATAGATCTATAATAGTCTCCCTTCATTTTCATTTATCAGCAAAAATGTTACACACACACACACACACACACACACACACACACACACACACACACACATATATATACATACATACACACACACACACACACACACACACACATATATAAGTGGGAGGAGATGGGTGATAGGAACCACGAGAAGATTAATAGTAATAGTAATGCAGAGTGATGGCGTTTGGGAAAAAATGTTCTTTTGTCTAGCTCAGCGGTTCCCAACCTGGGGGTCGCGACCCCTTTGGGGGTCGAACGACCATTTCCCAGGGGTCGACCTGGCATCCTCAGCTCCCCCCCCCACTGCCACAAGCCTGGCCATATTGTGCCCCACAACCCATGCACAGAGACCCACCCCGCCGCCGCCATTTGGGTTCTTTTACCCTCTGCGCATGCGCAAAGCGTTCTGCGCATGTGCAGAGGGTAAAAGAACCCAAATGGCGGCATCCGGGCGAAGTCTCCAGATCCAAGTGAGGTCTCCACTCACTTTGCTTGTTGCCTCTGGGAGCTTTTTGAGCACCGTCGCGAAAGTCGTGTGTGACTTTGGCGGGGCCGGGACAGGTGGCTGCCCAGAGAGAGCCACCCCTTTCGCCCCAAATGCTACAGGTAGACGGGAGAGTCTCTGCAAAGGGGATGGCTCTCTCCGGGCAGCCGCCTGTCCCGGCCCGCCGAAGTCGCACACGCCTTTCGTGATGGGGCTCGAAAAGCTCCCAGAGGCAACACGCGAAGCAAGTGGAGACCTCGCCCAGATCTGGAGACTTCGCCTGGATGCCGCCATTTGGGTTCTTTTACCCTCTGCGCATGCGCAGAACGCTTTGCGCATGCGCAGAGGGTAAAAGAACCCAAATGGCAGCGGCGGGGTGGGTCGCGGCATTAGGAAGGTTGGGAACCGCTGGTCTAGATGTTCTGGTGTGCAGTGCTCTATAGCGTCGTTTTGAGGGTAGGAGTTGAAACAATTAATGTCCAGGATGTGAGGGGTCTGTAAATATTTTCACAGCCCTCTTTTTGACTCGTGCAGTTTACAGGTCCTCAATGGAAGGCAGGTTGATAGTAATTGTATTTTCTGCAGTTCTAATTATCCTCTGAAGTCTGTGTCTGTCTTGTTGGGTTGCAGAAGCAAACCAGAGAGTTATAGAGGTGCAGTTGACAGACTCAATAATTCCTCTATAGAACTGTATCAGCAGTTCTTTGGGCAGTTTGAGCTTCCTGAGTTGGCGCAGAAAGAACATTCTTCGTTGTGCTTTTTTGATGACGTTTTTGATGTTAGGTGACCATTTTAGGTCTTTAGATATGATAGAACCTAGAAATTTGAAGGTCTCTACTGTTGATACTCTGTTGTCTGGTATTGTAAGAGGTGGTAGGATGGGAGGGTTTCTCCTAAAGTCTACCGCAATTTCTACGGTTTTGAGTGTGTTCAGTTCCAGATTGTTCCGGTCACATCACGAGGCTAGTTGTTCAACCTCCTGTGTATGCGGATTCATTGTTGTCTCGAATGACACCAATCACTGTTGTTTCATCTGCAAACTTCAGTAGTTTAACAGATGGATTGTTTGAGATGCAGTCATTGGTATATAGAGAGAAGAGAAGTGGAGAGAGTACACAGCCTTGGGGGGTTCCGGTGCTAATTGTACAGGTATCTGATGTGATTCTGCTTAGCTTCACCTGCTGCTTCCTGTCTGTTAGGAAGCTTATGATCCACTTACAAGTGTATTCAGGTACCGCTAGATGGTTTAGTTTAGTTAGAAGAATGTCTGGAATGATGGTATTGAATGCTGAACTAAGTCTACAAAGCGGAACCTTGTGTAGGTCTTTGGAGATTCAAGATGTTGTAGGATGTAGTGAAGAGCCATATTAACAGCATCATCTGTCGATCTATTTGCTCAGTATGCAAATTGCAGGGGGTCTAACAGTGGATCTGTGATGGTTTTCAGGTGGGACATCACTAGTCTTTCAAAAGTTTTCATAACTATAGATGTTAAAGCAACCGGTCTGTAGTCATTCAGTTCCTTGATGGTGGGCTTCTTCGGCACTGGGATGATAGTAGAGCATTTGAAGCAAGAAGGAACATAGCACATCTCTACTGATTTATTGAAGATTCAGGTGAAGATGGGGGTCAGCACAGACTTTTAAGCAAGAAGGAGCTATCTTGTCTGGGCCTGGTGCTTTTCCTGGCTTTTGTCTGTGAAATATATCTTGCACTTCCTTTTCTGTGATCACTAGGGGTTGTGAACCCAATGGGATGGGATCAGTTGTAGGAGGTTTGGCTGTTGTTGATGTGTCTGAGATGGGGGTTGTGGAGATAGGTGGCTGTAGTTTCCTTTCAAACCTGCAGTAAAACACATTCAGGTCATCTGCCAGTTATGGAGGTTTGCCGTAACCGGTGATATTTTTAAGAGTAAATTCAAATATATAATTAAATAAATATAAATACAAATAAATAAAGTAAATACAAATGTATAATTAAGAGCCAGAGATAAAGTATAATAGCGTGAATTCTAATGAACTTAATAGCAAAACATTAGAGAAAAAGAAAATAAGTTGCATTGTATATTCAAATTGCACACCATTGTTCCAAATGGAGGAAAAAAGGTTGATACTATAGACCAGTGATGGCGAACCTTTTTTTCCTCGGGTGCCAAAAGCACACCCGTGCACACTAATGCACACGTGCAAGTGCCCACACCCATAATTCAATACCCCCTGCTCCCCTGCGCATGTGCGTGTGATTCCCCCTGTGCTGCCCCACCCCTCGTGCATGCACTCACAATCTCCCGGCTCCATTTCCCGACTTCGGGTGGACCCTGTAGGCCCATTTTTCGCCCTCCCCAAGCTCCAGAGGTTTTCTTCGAGCCTGGGGAGGGCAAAAAACGGCTTCCCTCGCCCCCCAGAGGCCCTCCGGAGGCCAAAAACACCCTCCCAGAGCCTCCACGCAAGCCAAAAATCAGCTGGCTGGCGTGCACATGCGCACTTGGGCTGAGTTAGGGCAGTGGCTCACATGCCGGCAGATATGGCTCCATAGGTTCGCCATCACTGCTATAGACTGTCTGAAGTTAGAAGAAATGTTGAAGGTCAAGATGAACTTAAGTGGAGTTTGAGTCCTGGTGACTGGACTGATGAGAATTGAAGCCGGAATTTGCAAGGTATCTTATTAGCATAGTTGAGTATCCTCTGAGTACCACTAGACTACCTTCATTTCTAATATCTCGTAATTATAGGTCAAAATGTTGGAAGACTATTAAAAGCAAAGCGAGATTGTGTGGTCTTTCCGTTGAATATTTGTTATTTTCAGGCATTAAATAAGGCCAAAGAAGCCATCAAGCAGTGGACTTTGGACACCGAGTGGCAACACAAGTTAAGCCACAAAACTGTCTTAAGCGGACCCAGAAAAATCTCCCCTGCAGCTTACCAATTTTCATTTATTCATTCTAAGAACTGGTGGAGATTTTCTAAAGCTTGTTTTAGTGCTTGCCCTCTGACATTTTTGAGAAGGTAGATATAATAAAATTCCAATTTTCTAGAGGTTATAACCCTGCAAAAGAAGTAGACGGAGACAATTAGACTTGACCTTTTACACCGAGAATTTTATGCTGATTCTTGGGTAAGACTAATTCAGCCTTCATTAACTAATGTACTAGGTTTCATAAACAAATTTTACATTGATTAGTTGATGGATGCCAGCAAATACCTTTCTTGGTTGCAGATTTTTACTTTTAAACAATCTAAAAGACTGGTGTACTACAGAGAAGATATTATAAATTGTGGTATATTGCCTATGACAAAGTAGCTAATATTTTCTGAATGCTGTTATATTTTTCTTGTTTATGAGCCTACTTTTGTTCTGGCCATTAAAAGTTTTATTGCAAAGTATTAATTTTTTTTTCCTAAACAGGAAAATATTTTCAGCGATGTTCTCCTCTGTAAAGAAAGCCATTTATGGGCTTCTGCAGAGTATTGGACAGATTTATATAATATGGTTCCAAAATTATCTTTATGAACAATAGTTAAGCTTTAAATGCAAATTTCTACTAGATCTTAAAAATCTTTTTATTCATTTATTTTTATGTATTAAGAAACTTAATATGGACACTCAACTTACTCCTAGTGATTCTGGGTGGCTTACAGAAGAAAAAGCCCAAATACAAAACCAATCCTTTTTAGACATCATCCATAAACCTGATTAATTATTTGGGTCTCTTTACTTACTAAATGCAAAAGTGATGAAAGCTTACATAAATTAAAATCTGATATTTGTCTTTTGCATTTTTTTAGAACAAAGTAATTATTTAAGACACTTCTTTCAATGTTATAAAAGATATCATTTTTACCATCCATATACAAGATACAATATCTGAGTTGGCTGGCCAAAGAACTACAGCTGAAAATGTGTATACATTTTCATGTTTTAATTTAACATTATTTAGTTTGATATTTACAATGAACATACACTCCCCTTCGTTTCAGATTAGGTCCTAATATAAAAACAAAAAGTATATATGGAAGATTCACATTCAAAAGATATCTTAATTTCTAGAAAGAATTCTTCTTTTATTATTTATTTATTTATTTTGTGAGATTTATATACCGCCTCACAGTGCAAGCACTCTCTAAGCGGTTTACACCAGTAAGCAATGTATATTTATATTGCCCCCAACAATCTGGGTCCTCATGTTACCTACCTCGGAAGGATGGAAGGCTGAGTCAACCTTGAGCCGGTGAGATTTGAACCGTTGACCTGCGGATCAGTGTAAGCTAAAGTGGCCTGCAGTACCTGCCTCTAACCGCTGCGCCACCTCGGCTCTTATTATTTTGAGGTGGAATGTCCTGTTTAGAGAAGTGGGCAGCCAGAGGCAACTGCCAGGACCTCAATTAATCATAGAATTCGGAACAATCCATTGAATAGCATTTCCTCAGTGAAGCTGAGAAAATACTGGTCTGCCTCAGGCCAGCTTGTCACATTATGGCTAGAGTAAAATTTGAAACAGGGGAATTCCAGATCTTTTCTCACACTCTCCCAACAGTTATGTCTCAGGAAAAAGGTACAGTATATAGCCAGGGCGCCAACCAAGATTCATATAGGGATGAATCTGATCTCTGTGAATCGTTAAAAAAAAAAGTCCTGATCACTGGATCAATAGGTAAATTGTGATTTAGCTTTCCAACAGATTTCATATTTCTCCAAAGAATAAAGTTCAGTTGTCGTTATAAATTTAAATAAATAAAATTATACTTTACCTTGTCCTAATAAGATCTTTTACTAAGTGTCTAAATATGTCATACCTATATTTTTGTAACCAGTGACTTCTATACATGTACAAACACACACACATATACACATATATGCATAAATGCATACATACACAGTATATTTGTTGCATAGAAGTCATTGGTTTACAACGATATTTTATACAAGTCTATTATTATTATTATTATTATTATTATTGTTGTTGTTGTTGTTGTTGTTGTTGTTATTGTTCTTGTTGTTATTGTCATTGTCATTGTCATTATTATTATTATTATTATTATTATTATTATTATTATTATTATTATTATTATTATTATTATTATTATTATTATTATTATTATTATTATTATTATTTATTCACAAAAAATGTAATACACAGCAAACGAGATTTATATGCTGGATTTCGTATCACTATATCACAAGTCGAACACTTCCCAAGCGTCTAGGACTGTGTGATGTATTTTCGTATGATGCGCGCAGATCCAAGTAGGGTGGCCTTTTGCAACTGACAGATCGTAATTTTGTCAATGTTTATTGTTTTCAAATGCCGGTTAAGGTCTTTTGGCACAGCACCCAGTGTGCCGATTACCACTGGGACCACCTGTACTGGTTTATGCCAGAGTCGTTGTAATTCGATTTTAAGGTCCTGATATCAGTTAAGTTTTTCTTGTTGTTTTTCATCAATTCGACTGTCACCTGGTATGGCGACATCAATGATCCACACTTTTTTATTTTCCACAATCGTGAGGTCTGGCGTATTATGTTCCAAAACCTTGTCAGTCTGAATTCGAAAGTCCCAAAGTATTTTGGCATGTTTGTTTTCAACTACTTTCTCAGGTTTATGATCCCACCAGTTCTTTACCACTGGTAGGTGGTAGTTGTGGCACAGGTTCCAATGAAGCATCTGGGCCACGTAGTTGTGCCTCTGTTTGTAGTCCGTCGGTGCGATTTTCTTGCAGCCGCTGAGGATATGATCAATTGTTTCATCAGCTTCCTTGCAAAGTCTGCATTTTGGGTCATCAGCTGATTTTTCAATCTTGGCTTTGATTGCATTTGTTCTAATTGCTTGCTCCTGGGCTGCAAGAATCAAGCCTTCTGTCTCCTTCTTCAGTGTTCCATTAGTGAGCCATAACCAGATCTTCTCCTTATCAACCTTTCCTTCAATCTTGTTGAGGAATTGCCCATGCAAGGCTTTATTGCACCAACTGTCGGCTCTAGTTTGCATTGCAGTTTTCCTATACTGATGCTTGGTCTGCTGCACTTTCAGAAGCTTCCGGTTGTTTACTTCAATCAATGCAGGTTCTTTACTTTCTTTGATGTATTCTGCCAATGCATGTTTTTCTTCTTCTACTGTTTGTTTTACTTGTAAAAGTCCTCTGCCACCAGTTTTTCTGGGCAGATATAGTCTGTCGACATCACTACGAGGATGAAGTGAATGGTGAATGGTCATGAGTTTTCTTGTTTTTCTGTCCAAATTGTCCAGTTCAGCCTGTGTCCAGTTTATTATGCCAGCAGTATATCTTATAACAGGTATAGCCCAGTTGTTTATGGCCTTGATGGTGTTGCCTCCATTGAGCTTGCTTTTGAGAATTTTTCTGACTCTTTGTGTGTATTCTTTACTGACCACATTCTTCACATGATCATGTTTGATATTATCCAGTTGTAGTATGCCTAGGTATTTATAGGCCTCTGGCTGATGACACTTTATGGCTTGACCATTAGGCATGTTTATGCCCACACTTTCAGTGATTTTGCCCTTCTTCAATGCTACTGTGGCACATTTGTCCAAACCAAACTCCATGCTGATATCATTGCTAAAGATTCGGACAGTGTTGGTCAGAGACTGAATTTCAGTTTCAGTTTTTCCATACAACTTCAGATCATCCATGTACAACAGGTGTGAAATTTTATTAGATTTTTTGGATGTTTGATAGCCAAGGTTTGTTTTTTGTAAGATTGTTGACAGCGGGATCATGGCAATGATAAAAAGTAATGGTGACAATGAGTCTCCTTGGAAAATTCCTCTTTTGATGTTGACAAATCCGTAATTTTCATTTCCCACAAACAGTTCAGTTTTCCAGTGCTTCATCATGTTTTCAATAAAACTGCCAACATTTTTACAAATCCCAATGGTGTCTAGGCACTTGATGATCCAACTGTGTGGGAGTGAATCAAAAGCTTTTTTATAGTCAATCCATGTTGCGTGAAGATTAGTTTTTCGGCTTTTGCAATTCTCCAGAATCATTTTATCAATCAAAAGCTGATCTTTTGTGCCCCTGCTTTTTATTATTATTATTATTATTATTATTATTATTATTATTATTATTATTATTATTATTATTATTATTATTATTATTATTATTATTATTATTATTATTATTATTAAGGGAAAAAAATAAAATGGTTAAATTCATAAGAGCTAGTGCCATGTCCTAATTTCACATAGAATTTATTTAATTCCTATTACCTGCTAGGAGTGAATAAACGCCTGGAGCATTTATTAGCAATTGTGGTTAGGAGAGTCTGGATAGGAGAAGAACTCTTGTTTATTTGTTTTGCTTTAAATTGAGTATAGATTAAAGCGCCTGACTTTAAAAGTTAAGCCACAGATTGCCTTTTTAATTATGTTTCTAAACTCCCATAGATGGCATAGCCTCGGTGCTAAAGGTCATATATGCATTCCAACCAGATTACATGTTTAAGGGCTGAGAATATTTTAATCTGAATACAATATTTATTTATTTATTTTATTGATTTGTGAGATTTATATACCGCCTCACAGTGCAAGCACACTCTAAGCGGTTTACACCATTAAGCAATGTATATTTACATTGCCCCCAACAATCTGGCTCCTCATTTTACCTACCTCGGAAGGATGGAAGGCTGAGTCAACCTTGAGCCGGTGAGATTTGAACCGCTGACCTGCTGATCACAGTCAGCTAAAGTAGCCTGCAGTACTGCCTCTAACAGCTGCATCACCTCAGCTCATAATATGTTCAAGAAAGAAAAAAAACTATCGTTTTTCCTGCCTAAGGAGGGGGTTGGACTAGAAGATCTCTAAGGTCCCTTCCAACTCTGTTATTCTATTCTATTCTATTCTATTCTATTCTATTCTATTCTATTCTATTCCATTCCATTCCATTCCATTCCATTCCATTATTGTATTGTATTGTATTGTATTGTATTGTATTGTATTGTATTGTATTGTATTGTATTATATATTATATTATATTATATTATATTATATTATATTATATTATATTATATTATATTATATTATATTATATTATATTATATTATATTATATTATATTATATTATATTATATTATATTATATTATATTATATTATATTATAATATAATATTCATTTCAGATCCATGGAAGCCATGTTGTTGAACTATGGGGTGACGGAGAGAGGATCTCCTCAGAAGAGTTCTTTTTGATGCTTTTGCTAAAAAGAAAAACCCCATTCTGCAGCAAATGGAGAGATTGGAAATAGTTAGAGTGATTATTTTGGTACCACAACCAATCACAGTTAGAAACAGCACATTTTAATCCAGTTCTCTACCAACTGCAATGTAAATTAGAAACAAAACCATGAAGCCGGAGGTTAAGTTTCAGAGTTTCAAGCTAAACCAGAATTCTTTGGAGTTGGAAATCAAATCATAAGTTCCAGGTTTGATTTAATATTGTACATTGACCTCCAGTTAGAATAAACACATTGTGTTTCTTTTGTCTGTCCCTTCTTAGTAAAAAGGGTGAATGAAATAAAGATTGTCTCTTTGTTTTGTATGTTACTCACTAAATATCTTAGCTGCATCTAATTTAAACATCAATAAAGAGTAAATAGATGTAAATTACTATTCTTTCCTCATTATCCAAGTTTGCCAATTCCAATAACCATTGTGCCAGACTGTGACCTTGTAGCTTTCCTATCTTATTCACAATATTAGTTCTCTAAAAGAGGAATCCAAGGTATGCTTAACTAGGAGTAAATTCAGGGAGTAACTATCTTTTAAATATGGTTGTAGTGTTACATCCTCACTTCTGTTTAGAATTCATGCCTGTTTCAGGGGCGGGTTGCTCTCTTACCTTGCTACTGGTGCGCTGCGCGCACATCACCACGTGTCATGCATGCATGTGCTCGCTACACGTGATTTTGCTTTCGCACTGAAATCTCACGAGGGGGGGCGCGCACGTGTGTGATTTCAGCGTGATTTTGCTTCTGCGCATGCGCAGGAAGAAAAAAAAATCCCAGAAATTCCCCCCCAAAAATATGGCGGCTCCTAGGGACTGGCAACCGACCGCACTGGGTCAGTAGCCTCTTGGTGATGTCACCAGCCCACTGCTACTGGTGCGATAGAGTGGACCGCACCGGTAGGAACCCACCACTGCCTGTAATCATGAATAGCTTTTCCCTTGTGTGTAAGATATCATGACCGCATGAAAATCTACCGTGACCACCATTTTGCTCTGATTCATAATTAACATCAGTATTCTTCACCATCTTTGGATATGGAAAATTTGGTAGATGGACTGGGAGACCATTTTTTCAACGTTAAAGCAAAGGGTTCATGAAAGAACAGTTAAAAAGATCATTGCTTATTCTTTTATGAACTGCTCTGAGAGGATAGAAGGCCCACACATGTAGCTGCCATATGAACAGCCATAATGCTGCTTGATTACATATTAGAGCTTTTTAGCAACATGAAGAATTATAGTTGGCAAAACTTCAGACAACTCGCGAAGGACATCCTGAATTTTGACAAATTTTGGCACCATGCTTATGGCTGAATTTGTGTGAGGTTACAGGTGTCCTTTGGCAAAAAAAAAAAAAGATAAGCTGCTCCTTTTTCAAGTCCCTTGCCTTGCCCAGAATTATAATTAGGGGAACAGTAATGTGCAGTTTTTCAGGATTATAATTTAAGGAAGACACTTAGATTTGTATTATTGAAATAACAACAAGCTTTGTTATAAATTATGAAGTCAAATACACTCAGATGTGTCTATGAGATCCAGTTTGGTATAGTTAGTTAAGACACCAGGCTAGAATCCAGTGAGTTCTAGACTTGTCTTAGGTTCAACCAGCTGAGACAGTCACTCCTTCTTCTTCTTCTTCTTCTTCTTCTTCTTCTTCTTCTTCTTCTTCTTCTTCTTCTTCTTCTTCTTCTTCTTCTTCTTCTTCTTCTTCTTCTTCTTCTTCTTCTTCTTCTTCTTCTTCTTCTTCTTCTTCTTCTTCTTCTTCTTCTTCTTCTTCTTCTTCTTCTTCTTCTTCCTCTCCCTCTCCCTCTCCCTCTCCCTCTCCCTCTCCCTCTCCCTCTCCCTCTCCTCCTCCTCCTCCTCCTCCTCCTCCTCCTCCTCCTCCTTCTTCTTCCTCCTCCTCCTCCCCCCCTCCTCCTCCCCCTCCTCCCCCTCCTTCTTCTTCTTCCTAGAATATTCCCACAAGTGCAGGGTCTACTTTTCAGATCATTAAACACCACTTTGCACGGTCAGCTACATCTCCAGGGCACAGGCCCACGGCTTGCATATCTTTGTTGATGGTGTCTTGCCATCTCTGTTTTGAGCGCCCACAAGGTCACCGATCATTGACTTCTAGTTGATAGGTAGTCTTGGCAATGGTGGAAGGTGCTGCTGTCAGGACATGTCAGCCAGTAGTGGGTTCTAAAACTGTTGCTACTGGTTTGCACGTGCGTGCACTCACACCGCTTCTGTGCATGCGCAGAAGCATCCTGGGTGGGTGAGCAGAGCCTCCCACCACTGCTACCGGTTCTAAGAACTGGGCCGAACTGGGAGCAACCCACCACTGATGCCATCCCTAAAGAGAAGGTCATGGCAAACCCTTGAAATCTTGCCAAGAAGACAAATCCAGACAATTACCAGGAATCAACACTGACTTGAAGGCACAAATACACACACAGATATACACATACGCACTCATATATATTCATGTGTATGTATATGTGCTTATGTATGTGTATATACACACACACAATCACACACACACACACACACACACACACACACACACAACCAATTACTTGTGATGGCGCTGTGAAGTGGAATCTTAAGAGTGTTTTCTAAGAATGGGAACAAATAGATCTACAAGCACATTTCAGTCTCTTTGGTTAAATTGCTGTGCTGTTACGATTGATGCTGAAAAATCTCTTTGTAAATGCACAGAAGCTTTGCCCTGGAGATGCAAAAGTGTTATGAAATTCTGATGCTTAGCTCAGGTGCATAGAATTGCATTATGTGGAACATAATGTTGTGAAACAGAATAACTGAGTATTCAATAAAATAATATTTGTAACAGCTGGCACATTTTTTGCTTGGTCTTGCTTTAAAAATTGAGCTATTTCCAGATGAACTGCCAGTATCTTGCTTGCTCTAATTTCGGCAAGCATAACTAGATGGGCTTGTTTATTAGCCTGCTATATTTACATGATTTTTATCAAAGGCGTATCATTTTCTCTTTAAAGGCGAGTACTGCATTCTGTTTTAAAGTCAACTGTTTTCAAGGCTTCCCCATCAACTTCCTACCTGAAATACATTAAATACTACAAAGAAAGATAAAAGAATCACTTATGGGCAGTTTGTCATTCAGTAACATTTCTGCCTCTACTTTATTTTTTTTTTAAAGCATGATTTTTGTTCCTAAGTTTGTATTTAAAAAATTAGAAGGTGCTGCAGTATTTATAGATCCACTCCTGTGTGCACATCGTTATAACGAAGCATTGAAAGTAGAAGTTTTATTATTTCTGGAGGTAGATTCATTACATTTTGGTCTGCGTTTAAAAAAAATGCTGCATTAGCTAGTTTTCTAGAATCTCTCCCCCCCCCAATGATTTCAGTAGACTTCCCAATGAAGTCCTATTTAGGCAATCTTCATATTGTCTCTCTTGGAGGAGCTCATCAATTCTATCCCACCCTAGTTTTCACCTATTCATTCTTCCTTTACATTTAATTAGCAATTTGATCCTCATTAATTTTCACTTTGTGACCAAAGTGCTCTATCTATTCTTGTTCTTAGGTAAAATGCTCCCACCCACCACCCTCCCCCAATATCCAACCTATTTTATCTTTCTTCTTATACATACAACTCTCACTTTTATAAAACTAATTGGTTAGCGGCATGTCCTTCTATACAGCCGTTTCCCTTCTTTCACCATTCATTCCTGTCAGTTCTTTAAGATAATACCAGAGTAGAAACGGATCCCATAAGTTTGACTGCAACTGTAGAGGAAGTCCTTGACCTATGACCACAATGGGGCCCAAAATTTCTGTTGCTAAGTGAGACCATTGTTAAACGAGTTTGCCCCATTTTACGACCTTTCTTGCCCCAGTCATTAAGCGAATCGCAGCCTGTAATGGGCAGGCTGAAAGGATGGTCAGATCGGCCAAAGAGGGTGGCCTGGGTGGACAAATTCCTGCTAGTCCAACACATCACCCCAAGCACAGCAACAGGGAAAAGCCCAGCCGAGCTGTTTGGCTACATCATCTATCTGACTTACTATACTATACTTACTTCCAACTGTCTATATATTCTACTCACTATCTTTCTACTGCCCCTTGCTTAAAGTTTGCTTAAATTCTCCATGCATTTTCCCCAATTTCCATAAACATTCTACCAAATAATACCAATTCATCTAGTTCAGGGGTGGGTTTCTCTTACCTTCCCTACTGGTTCGGAAGTGCGCATGTCACGTCGGAAGTGCGCACGTCACATCCGGGTACTGACCTTCTGCGCATGCACAGAAGACTTTGTACATGCGCAGAGGGTAATTTGCCAGCCGCTTTCAAGCAGCGGCGATCAGGGAACCAGTTCGGGGGCATGGCAAGCCAGCCTTCGCTACCGGTTCGGCGACCATGGCCAAATTTCCACCACCAGTTCACGTGAACCGGTCCGAACCGGTAGCAACCCAGCACTGATCTAGTTCTACTTTTTCAACCTTTTGCACAACACTTCAATCTATCAACAAATAGGATATGGAATGTCTATAAATAATTTATGAAGGTATCCCCTGCAATGACCATGATACTACATCAATCTTCTCTTACCTGACCTCTCCCCCATCTTGACCAGGAATTTTAGGGAAAAAACATCAGGTTAGAGTAGTGTTTGGTTTAGAGCAGTGGTTCTCAACCTTCCTAATGCCGCGACCCTTTAATACAGTTCCTCATGTTGTGGTGACCCCCAACCATAAAATAATAAAATTATTAGGAAACTCAGGGGTGGGTTCTAACTTACCTCGCTGCTGGTTCATGTCCTCCTGTGCTGCGTGGCTGCGCCTCATGGGTGCGCGTGCGCTTTGCGCGTGCACGTATGTGCAGTGCTGAATTTAAAAAAAAAATTGGGGAAAAAAAGCCGAAAACAAGATGGCGACGCATGCACAGTGCCAGAAATTCAGCTTCTGCGCATGCTCAGAAGTTCCCATGGTACAGATATTTTTTTTTTGCAGTAGTCTATTTGCATGTGGGTGGACCCGCCTGGAGACGGATAGAGGAGTGGTGTCTCGGTTCCTAAGACCATCGGAAATATGTGTTTTCCAATGGTTTTAGGCGACCTCTGTGAAAGGGTCGTTCGACCCCCAAAGGGGTCGCGACCCACAGGTTGAGAACCGCTGGTTTAGAGAATACTGACTTACGTTAGAGAAAACTGTCTAACTGTTTTCCCTCATGTGGGAATTGGCGTAATAGATTTTAAAGATTATCCTGAGATTTCTCAAGCTACTAAACTGATAACAAAATGCTATATTAATTTTGTTGTGCACATTAATAGGCAATCTATAAAACATATTTAAAACATTGAAATGGCATTATTGTCATCTGAAATCTCTTCATACTGATTGAACGCTGGGTCTTCTTATACTGTATGTATAAGAAAAAGACCGCAAAGAGAGAACCCAAGTTCAGTGGGAAAAAATCATGCTAGGCCTGTAAAAAGTTCATTCCCCAGCAGCTGTATTATTACATGGGATAATGTAATATACTATTGATTTTTTTAAGTTAAGCTCAACCCTGGTGAATTCATAAATACAATCGCACAGAAGTTGTTTACCATTGCCTTCTGATTTACTCACCTAATTTACATCCTTGGAGGCCTTTCATCTATCCAAATACTAACCAGGGATGATCTTGCTTAGTTTTTGAACCCAGACAACATCTGCCAGGTGCTGCCATTACTAAAAAAAAGACATCTGTCTGAGACCCTTGAAAGTCACTGCCAATCAGACCTCAATGGATAGGGATTGCAGCTGATCTGCTATAGTTGGACTGCAGAAAACTAGATGGCTATGAAGAAATATACCCCTCCCCTTTGCTACCATCTAGTGGTCATTTGGGTACTTTGGTCCGGATATACCTAGAACAGTGATGGCGAACCTATGGCACGCATGCCACAGGTGGCACGCGGAGCCATATCTGCCGACACGCGAGCCATTGCCTAGCTCAGCTCCAGCGCGCATGTGCGTGCCAGCCAGCTGATTTTTGGCTCGCACGGAGGCTCTGGGAGGGCGTTTTCGGTTTCTGGAGGGCCTCCGGGGGGACGGTGGAGGGCATTTTTGCCCTCCCCAGGCTCCAGGGAAGCCTCTGGAGCCTGGGGAGGGCGAAAAATGGGCCTACTGGGCCCACCAGAAGTTGAGAAACAGGCCGTTTCCAGCCTTCAGAGAGCCTCTGGGGGTGTGAGGGAGGCCATTTTCACCCTCCCCAGGCATTGAATTATGGGTATGGGCACTCGCGCATGTGTGATAGCACGCGCGCACGCACTTTCGGCACCTGAGGAAAAAAAGGTTCGCCATCACTGACCTAGAATATAAGAATATCCTTGTCAGATAAATAAAATGTTTGTTATCATTTCTAAAGATGCTGTAATAGTCACATTGGTCTTTAGATAAATATTTTTTTTCTGCAAAGATAAGTGCTTAGCTAATTTTTGTATAGATATGCTCAGCATCTGGCAAAAATTTCAAGGTGAAAAACCAAACAGATGGCTGACATAATGTAAGCAACTTTTGTTCCGATAATACCTTTGAATTAACACCACTTTAACTGAATATGCAGCAGTTGCTACCTCTTCTGATATCTACACACAAATAAGTGCCTATTTAATCCTTTTACAAAAAGCAAAACAATAATTCAAATCTCATATAGCTTTCCTTTCAGTTTGTTAAATAGCATAATCAAGTGGATAAAAAAAACATTAGCAAGATAAAGTACACAGCACAAATCAACTATAATTTCAGCTACTGATAAAAACTCTTGCAAACTATAATTTGGGACAAAATCTGGCCTTTCTTCTTCTTCTTCTTAATATAGAGTGTCTTCTTTCATCCCTTATTTGAAGAAGGGAATATTCGAGGTTTCAGCAGATAGTGACTGACTTACAACACAATCTCGGTATAGCAGATGTGTACACAGAATGGAATGGATTCTTAAGGAAGGCAGTTGACATTACAGCAATTGTTAAATTCAATGTTGTTATCCCCACAGTGTCAGTCAACAACCTATCTACTGCATTTACTTTCAATGAAGTCGGTGTTCTCTAGTGCAGTGTCATTAAAACTGTTTAAGTAGGACTGGAGAGTGTTAGAAGTGTGATTTCAGTTTGTGCTGACTCTTCAGCAGCTCATAATGTACTGACCACAAGGGGCAGGGTAGCATAGATTAGAGAGCTAGGAATTGCTTCTGTGTTTCTCAATTTATTTCTCACTCTGCTTGCTCTTCTTCGCCTGTGAGATTTCTATTCTCAATATGCTCCCTTCCTGCACCTCTCTTCCCCACAAACCTACTCTCTCCTTGACAAGATTTAGCTAGGTAGAAGCTGGGTGTTGCCTCTTCCACCCTTCCTCAGATATTTCTCCAAATAAACCTTTCTGTTGAAGTTACAAAGAGCTGCTTCACTAGTCCTTCCTCAAGTTACCTTCCTGCTGTCCAGGAATGTACAAAAATGCTTTCTCCAAGAGGAAAAGCCTGTCTTAAGTCTCCATTCACCCATGTAGCTCATTGGGTGACTTTAGAGGGTCCTTGAAGCACTTGGAGGTTTTAGCTATGCAATTTGGGATGAACACCCTTTGAATTGTGTGCCAGTATGAACGGATTTCCCCCCCCCAAAAAATTGCAGACTACAGGAACCATTAACGCTATTCAGGTGACCCTGAGAACACAGATAAATCTCCAAGTGCTTCAATGACCCTCTAAAAGGATACAAATGACCAGCTGTCTGAAAGGAATATAAATCCTTCCTTTCCCCACCATGCAGTCAGAGCTAAAGAAGCTTCTTGGATGAGAAATGAAACAAATGTCTTCAAAGAAAGCACAAGAAAGACCAGTTGCCTCCTGAAAAAGCACCTTTGGGATTGCCAATAGTCATTTGAAGTGAGTAAGCATGCTTCTGTTAAAACACCACTGGTGGAATTCATTTTTTTACTACCGGTTCTGTGGGCGTGGCTTTGTGAGTGTGGTATGGCTTTGTGGGTGTGGCTTTGTGGACTTGGCAGGGGAAGGATACTGTAAAATCTCCATTCCCACCCCACTCCAGGGAAAGAATATTGCAAAATCTCTATTCCCTCCCCACTCTAGGGGAAGAATACTGCAAAATCCCCATTCCCTCCCTACTCCCAGGGGAAGGATATTGCAAAATCTCCATTCCCACCCCACTCTGGGGCCAGCCAGAGGTGGTATTTGCCAGTTCTCCGAACTACTCAAAATTTCCGCTACTGGTTCTCCAGAACCTGTCAGAACCTGCTGAATAGCACCCCTGTATGACACCCTACTTGGTGTAGTGATTATAGTGTTTTAGGATTTGGGAGATATATCTCCAAGTTCACGTTCAGCCACAAAACTCACTGAATGTCTTTGGATCAATTATTTTTTCTCAGCCTAATTTATCATACAGGAATGTTGAGTTAATAAAATTAAAGGAGAGTATAATGGGTTTGAATTCCTAGACAAAACATCAGGTAATGGATGGATGGGTAGACAGGCAGAATCTGATTTATTTGAAACATTCCAAAACTGGCATTTCAAAAAGTTACTAATGCTTTATGTTAACATTGTAATGCTACAGTACTGTATTATATCATTTTTAAAATTTATCTCCTTTGCCTTAAAAACTCATGATATTTGTATAGTGCTCAAATGACATTTTCAAGAACTATAGCCTGCCAATTTTCAAATGGAAATGCACAGGGGATGTTGTGCAAAGAGAAATGCTACAGTTCTGAGGTGGTTAAGAAAAAAAAGAAGAAGAAAAAGAAGAAAAAGATGTGGACAGTTTTCATTGGAAGAGCCACATTTTTCAAACAGTACTACTGACTTCTTTCTTGCCACTAGCGTTCAGATCAGGGGTGGGTTCTAACTTACTTCACCGCCGGTTCACTTTCTCCTGCACTAAAAAAAAATCCCAAAAAAGATGGCGGCATGCACGGACCGGCACTGACAGAACCGGCTCCGTGACATCACCAGTGGTTTGCTACCGGTTCAGGTGAACCGGTGCGAACTGGGAGGAACCCACCTCTGGTTCAGATGGGTAATTGAGAGTTCAAAACCAGGAAAGGAAGTTGCTAGAAAAGCAAGAAAGGATTGAATAGAGAAACATCTGGAGAAGGCAAACAACCAAGAATAATTTAACAGAGGTTGTCAAATCAAAATTTAAATGATTATTCTCTCATAAACCAAGAGGTACCTTTCTTAATAACGGTGGTAATACTAACCAGAAAAAGTAATGTTGCAAATAACAGTGAAGAATATCAGCACAATGATATGGCACAAAATGGCCATTATTCAATATTTTATGTCCGCATATATAGTATCAAATTCTATTTGATGGAGGAAATCTTATGGATGCCTAACTTCAATGGATATGAAAGAATCAATTACCCGTCAATCAACTCTCTCCTCACATGTTTTTTTTTTTTAAGGAAAACAACTATTTTCAAATTCCAAATCCTTCCAATTAGAATGCTTAAAAATTTGTAAGATTTTTTTCCCTCTTATAGGGAGTAAATGATAAATCCGGCAGTTCCCCAGGTCAGAGGAGAAGCTCTTAGAGATAATATTCTTGACCAGAAGGAGTTATTGTCATTTTCCCCCACAAAGTTAAATGACAGGGAGTAGGAATCAACAATAATTAAGCTGGAACATTTCCTAGCAAAAGAAGAGGGGAAAAAAACTTATAAAAATCTGCAATGGATGGTACGGAAGGAAATCCTCTCAAGACTAGAGAATTTAAAATTCATATTGATGGCAGTTTTGAGCATTGCACAGTCATTTGAAAAATTGTGAAATGCTTGAAATGTCTTTTTTTTACTGTTACTTACTTCCATTGCATCGTTCTGCCAGTTACTTTACTGGTTTTCTTTTCTGATCTGAAAAAAAATCTGCATTGGGTCTTCCCTTTAGATTTGACTAAAACATGGGAAACCAGGAGATACAACAGACTTGTTTTTCTTCTCCACTGAACCTGACTATCAAATAGATAAAGTTTTGCAACTGTATAATGAAAATGAAATTCTGCCTTCTATCAATTTTTTTAAAAAAACATAACCAATTTTCTGCCTAAAATAATGCCTGAAAACAACCACCCCAGCTAGAAACACCTACTCAAAAACCTGTCTGCTTGAACTTACTTGTTGACATATCTCCAAGACAAGACACAATAATCAGTTGCATTTAAATGAAAAGGAATTGAGGGTTAATGACATCGAATGGGTAGATAATTCAGTTGTGCTTTGGCCTGTCATTCTGATTATCCACTTCGACCTCTATTTCAGGAAAATAATAGTAGACACTGATAAAGAACAAATACAGAATGTTGTAGAACTAGCCAACACTATTATTAATAAGAAGTGGACAGACCTTTTGAGACTGCTCATTATAATGTTTACTCTCTGATAGTCAGAAGAACATTTAGAATAAATAGGGACTGGATATACAAATTGGCCACTACAACATAAAAAAATAAAAACTTCTGTAATGGTACTTCTCACATTTAAAGAAGCTAGCTTCTCTGTTAGATGTTATTAGGCATTTCTGCATCTAGGTACCCCTTCTGTGGGAAAATACCACCATTCCATGTGCCTCAGGGTAGAGTCATGCTGTCCACATGACCATGGAAGTGTCAGGACCAGGGGAAAAAAAGGATAGGAGAGAAGGTAAGAGGAGGAAGGAGAAGAGTTGTAGGAGAGAGGAAAGGGATGTAGAGAGACGGAAGGGAGGGAAAGGAAAGTAAGAAGAGTAGAGGGAGGAGAAGAGAGAGAATGGTTGTGGGAAATAAAAAAAGGGAAGTAAGGGATGGCAAAAGCAGCCTCGATGGTATAAAATATAATGATTGTATTAATGAAAATATAAAATATGTATAGGAATATTATATTATTATTGAGAAAATGAAATGGTACAGTATATTTGTGATGTAAATATATAAAGGGAAAAAATTGAAAAAAAAAAGGCAGTGTCAGGACAACACTGGTTCCCTTGGCTAAGAAACAGAGGTGAGCACAACCCCGTCGAGTCGGACATGACTGGACAGGGGAAGAGGGAGGGGAGTAGTATGATATATACAGGGGCGGGTTCCTAATTTTTTTACTACCACTCTGCGGGCGTGGCTTATTTTGTGGGTGTGGCTTGCCAGCCATGTGACCGGGTGGGCGTGGGCCTCAGGAGCTTGGCAGCGGCCGGAGAAGCAGGGGGCATTGCCCACCCACAGCGCAGCCCACCGCAGCAGGAGCAGCAAGACCGCGGCAGCAGTTCTTCTAGGAGGCTCTGTCCGGCCTGAATGCTCCTCCCCATTTGATGATCCTAGGCTCCTGCCACCTGTTCCCCCTCCCCTCAGCAGCTCGAGAAGCCAAGCGAAAATGCCTGGGATCATCACCGCGCGTTCGTGGCTTCTCAGACTGCTGAAGGGAGGGGAACTGAGATAGGTCCTGCTGCCCATTCCCCCTCCCCTCAGCAGCTCGAGAAGCCTCGAACGTGCAAAAATGCCTAGGATCATCATCGCACGTTCGTGGCTTCTCAGACTGCTGAAGGGAGTGAACTGAGATAGGTCCTGCCGCCCGTTCTTTCAGTGTCTCACGCGCTCCCTCAGCCATCCTCCCCTGCTTGGACTCACTGTGGGGTAGGAAGGCAGCGCATGCGCAGTGCCGGAAGCTCGGCTTCTGGGCATGCGCAGAAGAAAATTTTTTGAAATTTTTTTTAAATTTTTTTTTAAATGGCGGCGCCCAGGCACCGGCAACCAATTGCACAGGTACTGTGATGTCACCAGCAGGCCACTACTGGTGCTATAGAGTGGACCGCACTGGTAGGAACCCACCACTGGATATATAGAAGGAAAGCAGACAGGAGATAAAAGTATAAAAGGAGCAAATTAACAAATTAAGGAATATATTTATGGCATTTTGGATAGAAATGTATAACTATGAATGTTTTGATACTATGGTATATATATGGATGTTTATGTAAGTTTGGTGAAAAAATAAATAAAAATTTAAAAAATGACTGGACAGGGGAAACCTTTATCTTTCTTTTCTGAATTTATTTCTATACCGTTTAATTTAATTTAATTAATTTAATTAAAAGTTCTTATAGGCCGCCCAATCCCGTAGGACTCAGGGCGGCATACAATAGGAATAAGAACAATACAATGAAAAACATGACAATTAAAACATAACATCATTTTAAAAACCATTCATTCAGGGGGAATCCGAACTTCTTCTTCTTCACACATTATTGTTCCTGTTCCTCCTCCTCCTAAATTTCTAAGCATATCATTTCACAATTATTAATGTGTTTCTAATATCACAAATGAGCTTGTGAATATTGGTAATATTTACTGTGAGAGCACAGAAAATCAGGCAGACCATAATACAGTGATGCTATTCGGAGATGAAAACAGAGAATGCAGATTATTACATTTGGAAATATAATAATATATATTTATATTATATTTTAGGGGGGGAGAATCCAAATTTGATTTACTCTGCATGCATAGATGACAGTTTGAAAGTTTCCTCTGTTATAAATAGATTTCAGTGAAGGAATTTAAAGACAGCCAGACTTGATTCATCACACAACATGACATTTATATTTATAATGTAAGATTCCACACTGGATTAATTTTGTGAGATAGGGCAATTTAAAACAATAGAAAATAATTGTTCCGAAGAATAATCGGAGCCAATGCTACAGATGTCCCTTCTCTAAACAAACAAACAAACACAAATATAAACTTTTTTTCATTCATTATTCTCATTAAAAAATAAACCAATCAAACTGTCACCTGTCCAAACTTATGACTAACCAATAGAGATGAATTAATTAATTTATATCTGGTTCATCTCAGTTTCACATACATTCAATCATAAAACTATCAGAAGTCAAAGCCACTCTGTCATTTTTTTTGCATTCATCTGCTCATCAATGATAAATCAATTTCCTTAAAATGTGTAAACACAATTATTTATATCTTTGTATATGACATACTTATCACATTTTTGTATGTAATTTTCCTTAACATAAATATTTTTGTATTCAACCTTGAACCAAAGAATGACTAATAAAAGTGATATTAGAAGGTAACCCTAATCTCCATATTGGTCTGGGAATATGAATTAACCATATAATAGTTTTACTGATTCCTGTTTCTCTGTCCTACTCAAAGCAAGTATTAGGAATCCAGTTCATAATGGGTGACCAATTATCTTTCCAAACTGGCCTAATTTGGTTTGGGATTTGGAAAATAAGATGAATTGCCCAGAAAATTCTTTTCAGGTATATAAGTAGAATATCATGATACTCAGATGCACTTTTGGAACCAGAAAAGCTTTATTACTATATATACCGTATTTTTCGGAGTATAAGACGCACCAGAGTATAAGATGCACCTTAGTTTTGGGGGAGGAAAATAGGGGAAAACAATCTGCCTACCAGGTATTCATCTGGCTAGCGTCCTTAGTCTGGTCAGCTTCAGCACATTATTTTATCCCCTGGTTAGGACTTAAAAAAAACCTTCTTCTGAGAGAGTAACAATGAAAGAGCCTGCAAGCCGGTAAGAGCTGGGAAGATAGTTAGCACCTGGTTAGGGCTAGAAAAAAACTTATTCGGAGCAGCTTCAGCACATTATTTTATCTCCTGGTTAGGACTTAAAAAAACCTTCTTTGGAGAGAGTAACAATGAAAGAACCTGCAAGCCAGTAAGAGCTGGGAAGATCGTTAGCACCTGGTTAGGGCTAGAAAAAAAACTTATTCGGAGCAAGTAGAGCAATGAAAAAAAATTCTGCAAAAACTTAGGGCTGGAAAAACATTCTTCTGAGAGAGTAACAATGAAAGAACCTGCAAGGTAAGAGCTGGGAAGATCGTTAGCACCTAGTTAGGGCTGGAAAAAAAGCTTTGAAAAAGCTACATTCAGAGTATAAGATGGACCCAAATTTTCAGCCACTTTTAAGGAGGAAAAAGGTGTGTCTTATACTCTGAAAAATATGGTAGGTCTATGTAAAAGGAGCAAGTATTGCCTCATGAAGTATCAAGGTGAGACCCATCTCTTAGTGCCAGTGGCCTTTCCTTCCAGACAATAGCTTCTATGCATGTATTATACATGTATTAGTGCAGAATCCACTTTCTATAGACCAGGAGTCAGCAACCTGTGGCTCTGGAGCCGCATGTGGCTCTTTCATCCCTCTGCTGCAGCTCCCTGTCGCCAGTGGTGCCACAAGTGATAGGGCTTTCGGTTAGGACAGGTAGAGGAAAAAGGATGCTGCGCAGGGGAGGGTTGCTCACTTACCCATGCCGGTGCGCTGTGCTCGCACCTCCACGTTTTGGGTGCGCGCTCACTCGCTATGTGTGCGCGCCCCCTCATGCGATTTTGCTTCTGCACATGCGTGGAAGCAAAATCTTGCCAAAATCTCGCAAGGGGACGCACGTGTGTGTGAGATTTCAGTGCGATTTTGCTTCTGCGCATGCGTGGAAGCAAAATCTTGCCAAAATCTCACCGAAATCTTGCGAGGGGACGTGCGTGTGTGTGAGATTTCGGTGAGATTTTGCTTTCATGCATGTGCAGAAGCAAAAGTGCCCAAAAATATCAGAAAAAGATGGCGATGTGCGTGGCGGACCGGCTGAGAGGGCTCCGGAGCTGTCGCGCGCAAATTACGCAATCGGCCGCTCTCTACCTGAGTTACGCTCCAGACAGCTCCAGGAGGAACCCATCACTGATGCCGCGCTAGGAGACTCTATGATGGGGGAACCGGACTTCCAGTCAGCTTCAGAATTGAACGGAGGCTTCAGTTTAGGACCTTTGTGGCTCTTTGAGTGTTTAAGGTTGCCGACCCCTGCTATAGACAAAGCAATTTGCTTGTTCCACTTCTAAAAAGGGGATGAGGATGCAGAACTGTTTCATCATTTTGGTTCATAGGAGAAACTCTCCACCTTCCTAATATAGATACGTTCACATCAACTTCAGATGAAATGCACTGGAGCCAGAAAGATGTGTAATACTATAATCAGCATTCACTTTCTAGCAATTGTGTTTGTGTTTGTGTATGTGTCTATGTGTATAGTTTTTAATTGTTATCCACCCAGAGCCATATACAGTACATGAGATGAAAAGTCATATACATGAGATGAAGGAGGACTCGAAATTCTACGAAGTTTGGAACATATTCTATGAATGGTTAGAAAAGAGGAAATAGAAGAAAAGCTGTATATAGTGAGCTTAAAATATTTTACTCATTACTAATAACCATAGGAATATATACATATGATTTTATTATTAATAAATTAAGTGAGCAAGTATGAAATATAATATTGAAGGGAAATTATAGAAATCTGAGCATTATTTGTATAACATATATAGTATATAAGTTTAACATATACCCTTGATATTAATACCGTAAGATAAACCTAGAGTAACTGTCAGTATTGTTTTGCTTTGTTTGATTATACTGTGTTTTTTTAAATTCATTTATCTGTTGTGTATGTTGTTGTTGTTTAGCCTGTGTTTTCCTTTCTGTGTTGTTTTTAAATGTATATAAATTTAATAAAAATATTTTTTAAACAATTACCAAAAAAAAAGAAAGAAAAGTCATGTAAATCTCTAAACAAATCACTAAATAAATAATTTTCAGTTCAATAAGGTACACGAATGAACCTGGTATTTTTCTGTCCCATTCTCAGATTTTTTTTCTTTTTCTGGGGACTGATGTTGAGCTTACTTTATTGTCCCCAAATAGTACAGACAATGCTTTTTTAAAACTTACTTACATTGAATCACTCTGCCATCAACTTTACTGGTCCTCTTTTCTGATTTGAAAGAACAAGTCTTCTACATTGAATCTTCCCTTTAGATTTGACTAAAACATGGGAAACTCAGAGATGTGGCAGGCTTTTGGAAAAAAAAATGCTTGCATAATACAACCCAATCCCAAACCAGGGACACCTGCACAACCCTTTAATCACCTCATAATTAGGTTAAGTAGCAGGGCCCTATGCTTTGCTCATCGTGACCTCACCAGTTTTTCTTCCTTGAAAATTATTATTTCTCCATCAAAGTGAATGAATATAATTTGGTGGGTGGGTGGGTGATTGGGCATTGGAAGACATAAAAATAATTAATTCAACACTGCTCTATTTCGGCGTTGTCTCTGTATGAGGAAAGGATCGTTTCATGAACATGCTTTAACAAGGGATACCACAAGTCTGTTATAGCTACTATTTGTAACGATATTATTTTTATAAAGCAAATGATCAGCTACTGCCATTGAAGTTACATGAGCAATTAGCTAAGCAGCCGCTTCTTAATTTCCGGTCCTTTTGTTCCCCTTTGATGTATTTAAATAACTTTCTTAAGGCTTTTTCAGGCAAAATCACTCACCAACTTCTTTTCTTCTCCACACTCTCCAGCACATCACTTTAAATTTCTCCTCCCAGATGACTCCAATCAGCTTCAAAAGAATCCTTTCGATGTGACCGCCGCAACTAGGACAGCATTTAAGAGCAGTCTTCCGGTCGCCGCCGGTCAAGGGCAAAACCAGCTCCCTGGGGGGTTTGTAGCCCCCCCCCAGTTCACCAGCAAGCGCCCTCTTCTTCACCACCCCTTCAGGGTGGTTTCTGACCTGGTCCTGTCTTGACCAGGTCCCCGGGCAGCGTGGATTCGGGGCTTCCCTGCGGAGCCCGGGGAAACTCCGTATCGTCGCGACTTTGGCCACGCCTTCTTCTCTCAAAGGGAACAAATTTGAATATCTGTTTATACTTTGCATTTCAGATTGGCTTCAGGCAAGGAATCCAAGTTTTCACCTGGGTGATTTAAGATTTTCGGCAGCAGTGACTGAACACCAAAGAACAGGAAGAAATTTTCTTGCTTGGACTGATTATTCTCAAAATCTGCTCCAGTTTAAAAGAGTTAAAAATTCAATTATGGTTTCAAAATGACTTGATTCCTTTCCACCTGTAGTATCTCCCGTGGTTAATTATTATAATGGTTTTGAAATAGCTCTTATTTCAGGACTATTTCTGGTTTTGAGGGCACTGGATACCTGCCTGTCAAAATACAGGGGTGTTATAAAAATATAAATGTTTGATAATGACCATAGTGAGAACTGGCCAGGGATGGGGGGTGGCGGACTAGTGATGTCTAGGTAGAAATTTTTTATCTGTACTGGGGAACTGTAATTATATAAGTTGGCTGATTGCTACCTAAAGGGATTCAGATCAAAATTAAGCCTTCTCCTGAAGTACTCAATTAAAGTTATTTGGCAGGGGAAGCAAACTGGCATTAATAGAAGAACATGCATATCTGAAATCAGATATACCTCTGGAAAGATAAACCCAAGAGTACCTGTCTCTGGCTTCATTGTGCTTTAAGAAATGGGACAACTTCCACCTGAGATTTGCATATTGAGTTAAAAAGAAGAGATTACATTGGGGGGGGGGAACTCTCTCATTTGATTTTAGCAATCTGGAAATAACTTGACTCTTACTGCCTTTGGTGGCGCAGTGGTTAGAATCCAGTATTGCAGGCTAATTCAGCTCACTGCCAGGAGTTTGATTATGACTGGCTCAAGGTTGACTCAGCCTTCCATCCTTCCAAGGTTGGTAAAATGATGGCCCAGATGGTTGGGGGCAATAGGCTGACTCTGTAAACCACTTAGAGAGGGCTGTAAAGCACCGTGAAGCGGTATACAAGTCTAAGTGCTAAGTGCTAGTGCTATCTAGTAGACACACATTTGCAACACATGTGCACACACACACACACAAACACATACACAAACACAAACCTTGGAGGAAATATAAAACCCTACTGAAAGATCCTATTCATGTTTCATAATCATTTTTATGGACATCGAGGGTGAGTCAAAACGTAATGCCATTTTCTTTATTTCAGGTGAAGTTTTTGATAAAAATACCTCGAAGTTTTCCCAGTTATAAATGATTATATCATTTACGTTCTGAAATATTTTGTTTCTTATTTTTCAGATTTGTAGACTGGCAAGGAAAATTCAAAATGGCTGCCCCCTTAGAGTTGCGTCAAAAACAAAGAGCAGTGATTGAATTCCTTGTTGCTGAGGGGGAAACCCCTGTGAACATTCACAGACGATTACAAAATGTGTTTGAGGACAATACTTTAGATTATAGCAATAATTCGGCCCCATGAAAGAGGGTTTGAGAGGCAAACATTATTCCAGTGATGAGGAAGTGAAAACTGCAGTGAAGAAGTGGCTCAAAGAACAGTCAACAAAATTTTACGAGACAGGGATACATGCTCTCATTCGAAGGTGGAAAATTGCTATTGAGAGAAACGGCGACTATGTTGAGAAGTAGGGATGTGATCCACAGAGGACCAGCTTCATTTTGATGTATGCTACATGTTCCTGTGTTGGTAATTATACCTGTCCTAAAGAAAATGGCATTACTTTTTGACTCACCCTCGTATATTAATTTGGGGAATGTTCCAAACTGCCTGGTTCCAGATTTTCTTGCCAATCAATGAAGAAGTTGTAAGGTTTTTGCATATGGTCACAAAGAAGAGGCACTACATCATTTTTCAGCTCAAAAGGTTCACATTATTATTAACCATAATCTAAATCTATTGGCTGCCCAACTCCAGAAAGACACGTGGCACACAAAACTGAAGAAAAGGTTAGCATTAAATCAAATGGACAGCCCAGACTACAATAATTGAATAGACAACAAAATCAATAAAACAAATCAGGGGCCATTGAACAAATAATAAACATTAACCTCAGGCCTGAGACCTGGTTTTCAAAGCTTTCTGGAACTCTAGGAGAAAGGGCTCTGTCTTTAAATAATTTAAATAATTATATATTTATATTTTATTAATTCTTTTCCCCACACAAGATTCTTTTTTGACAGTACATCTTCTTTCCAATTATTTCAGCTGAAGCAATAATACCAAGTTGTACTATATCAAAACTGATCCTCCAATGTTTGCAAGTTTCCTTCACCTGTAAAAGTGGTATTTGATTCTCTAGTTTGTCTTTGTGATGCTTTAACATGAGGGAATGTCCCAGTTTACTTTTTTCCCCAGAAGACAGAAGAAGCTGTTGATTTCTCCCCCTTCCTGTATCATATCCTTTCTTCTGCAATCTCCGTGTGCTTCCTAATCAGGAAAAAATGACCCAGAATTGTTCCATTTTGATTGAATTAAGGTGTGGGAAGATAGGGAGGCTGCAGACTGCAGAAGAGATTATTGCAAATAGAATAGAATAGAATAACAGAGTTGGAAGGGACCTTGGAGGTCTTCTAATCCAACCCCCTGCTTAGGCAGGAAACCCTACACCACTTCAGACAAATGGTTATCCAACATCTTCTTAAAAACTTCCAGTGTTGGAACATTCACAACTTCTGGAGGCAAGCTGTTCCACTGATTAATTGTTCTAACTGTCAGGAAATTTCTCCTTAGTTCTAAGTTGCTTCTCTCCTTGATTAGTTTCCACCCATTGCTTCTTGTTCTACCCTCAGGTGCTTTGGAGAATAGTTTGACTCCCTCTTCTTTGTGGCAATCCCTGAGATATCGGAATGCTGCTCTTATGTCTCCCCTAGTCCTTCTTTTCATTAAACTTGACATACCCAGTTCCTGCAACTGTTCTTCATATGTTTTAGCCTCCAGTCCCCTAATCATCTTTGTTGCTCTTCTCTGTACCCTTTCTAGAGTCTCAACATCCTTTTTACATCATGGCGACCAAAACTGAATGCAGTATTCCAAGTGTGGCCTTACCAAGGCATTATAAAGTGGTATTAACACTTCATGTGATCTTGATTCTATCCCTCTGTTAATGCAGCCTAGAACTGTGTTGGCTTTTTTGGCAGCTGCTGCACACTGCTGGCTCATATTTAAATGGTTGTCCACTAGGACTCCAAGGTCCCTCTCACAGTCACCACTGTTGACCAAGGTACCACATATACTATAACTGTGCATTTTGTTTTTCTTGCCTGAATGTGGAACCTTACTTTTTTCACAAATAAAAGCTAGGACAGCCCAGCTCATAGCAAAACATCCATCCATCCATGACAGCTTTTTCTTGGGAGGGGGGAGGTTTTGCCATTTCTTTTTTGCTGTGATGATGATCTGACCCATAGCAAAACGTAATCCTAAATCTCCTTTCCTTAACCAGCCATTTCCAGGCAGTATCTGTAGTTGAGAATGGCAGATTCATATTTTTGTTTGGATGCTTTAAAAAAAACCCTATATGTCATTTCCTCCTGTTTCAGTGGTGTACTTCTTATTCCCTACACGTTAACACTTACTAGTGTTAATAGAAAACATGCCTGAGATCTGAAAGGGCACCTGCTCTCTTCTTTAGCATCAGCTCAGTTAATGACATTCATATTTGATAAGGAGAACTGAAGCCAAGAGTGAAAAGAAAAGCTAAGTTAGATTTTGCTATTGCTGTTATAACTTTGGAAAGCTTAGATAAGGAGGAGGAGGAGGAGGAGAAGGAGGAGGAGGAGGAGGAGAAGGAGGAGGAGGAGGAGAAGGAGGAGGAACATGCTGAATATCTGCCTGTAACACGCTACAATTCATATTCTTTCTATTTTCTTCCTCCATCTCCCCCCATTCCTCTGGAAGACTCCATAGTGGTTTATAAGAGAGCAATAAAAGTCTTAAATACCACCTCCACAACAAAACAGGTACTGCTTAAATACAAAAAGTATTAAAAGCTAGCAATATTCATATTAAAAAGCAAAACAAAATAAAAGGCATTCCAAAAGGCTGTCTGGTCTTGGTGTCAATCATTCCATAAATACCTTGGTGAACGGGCATGGCATCAACTGTTTTCCGACAGAAGATGGGGCAGAACTGAATACTGGGTGTCAGAATTCCATTACTGGGGTTCTGAGAATGGCCTATTCCTCACCATTCCTCACTGAGAAGCAAACTCACAGACAATTCAATACCTTCAGGATTGGAGCTATCTGACCTCCTTTGGTTGTCACATCTATCAGCCAATAATTCATGGCTTATTTCAGGGCAATTTTCAAGGTTAGCACCAAATGGAGCTATTGCATTAATTCAGTTGAGGCTATATTAAGCGATGACTCACTAATGCCAGGCTACTTAATCCAAGAAGGCTCATAACTGGCACAGTTAAAAACCAGATACAGGCTCTCCATATCACTAAAGCTACTTCTGCTTCTAACAATGGTGAAATCAAAGGAAAGCCCCAAACTATGCATTTCTCCAGCCTATCCATAATGTATTCTTATCTGGATTCCATGTGTGGGCCCCAATCCAAGTAATTTTAGAAGAACTGAACAACCTCCTCTAGTTCGTATGAAAAGGAGACCTGACATTATATTTGTCATCAATGCAGAATTAAGCATTGCAGTTGATCCATTTCTGCAATTTCATAAATTGAACTGTTCTGATAATAATCTATGATCAGTATAGTCCATGACTGTGGAGAGATCCAGGAGAATCACAAGAGTAGCACTCCTCTTTTTTAAATCTTTCCTAGTAGATGTCAATAATCAGAAGATTGAAGATTGTTTCTATGCTTTATGTAGGTCTATATTTTGGTCTGATCCAGACCAAAATCAATGCAGTTGGCTTCTTCAAACTATCAACTAACGTACAAAATACTGTAGTTGGTCACCACCATTTATAACATCTTGCCCAAGAGAGCTGTATTTGCAACTGGGAAGTTCCTGTCCCAAAATTCAGGATCCAGGCAAGCACTATTTAAGAGAGGCTGCTGCATTGCTCTTTTCAGGGTGATTTTGAGCTTTCCTTGTGTGAATAATCCCTGTTAGACTGTCCTGTTTAGCAAGGCTCTAGAGCAGTGATGGCGAACCTTTTTTGGTTTGCGTGCCAAAAGGGGGTGTGCATGCACCCTAGCGTACGCACACATGCCCACACCTATTCCCTCCCCACCACACATGCGCACCCCCCACGCTGCCCCTGTGCATGCGCACAACACGCCCCATGCATGCGCACAGGCCTCACTGAAGCCTGGGACGGTGAAAAAACAGGCAAACTGGAAGTTCAGGAAAACGGACTTCCGGTTTGCCCTTTATGCTGTTTTTCGCACTCTGGAGGCTTCAGGGAAGCTTCCTGAAGCCCCGGAGTGCGAAAAACAGCACAATGGGCAAACCAGAAGTCTGTTTTTCCAAACTTCCGGTTTGGCCGTTGGGCTGTTTTTCGCACTCCGGGGCTTCAGGAAGCCTCTGGAGGGCAAAATGGCCTTCCCCAAGGCCAAAAATCAGCTGACATAGGGCAATGCCTCACGTGCCCTCCGATGTGGCTCCACGTGCCACCTGTGGCACGCATGCCATAGGTTCGCCATCACTGCTCTAGAGTGCATCCTTCCATTTTCCACCATTCAGTCAGAACTGAAGAAGCTTCTTGGATGAGAAATAAAAAGTCTTCAAGGAAAAACAAAGAAAGTCAAATTGCCTTTTCAAAAAAAACACCTTTAGGACAGCCATGACTTGGATAACTGAGAATCTCCATAGATGTTTCACTCTAGAGTGCAGGTCATTGGCCTATCCACACAAGCATCTTGTCCACATTCCCAAATCATAGTTACAGAAACTGGTCCTGTTAGCTCTGATCAAATTGGCTGCCATAAATTCAAAAGACTGCAAGAATTGTGGCATCTAATTCTGAGCAGATGGGAGTGATTAGATTCTGAAAATGCATCTGAAACCTAGCACAGTTGCTACTGAATATTCACCATCAAAGAGTCCCTGACAGAATTGGGGATGGTAGAAAAAAAAACACTATTACAGTTATGGTATTAATTCAGCAAATAAATTGCTTGATTTAATTGCCTACTTGCAAAAGATACGGGATTGGAAGAGAAGGAAGAAAAGACACAACCCAGTGAGTTGGTGGTCTGAGAACTGCGAGTTTGGCTGGTGTGGTTTATTTGATGTAAACTTTATACCAAATGACATTGTTTGAAGATTTGCTTGAATAGTCTCTTTTTTTAAAAAAAATTGGGAAATTATTAAACTGGCATGATTGTTAAATTTTGTCATCCAACGTTAAGTTACTATAAGAAGCTAAATTTCCAAAGACTCCAGGTTGATGTTTTATGCATTTATTCATTTATTATACAAGACAATAACAGTAGTTTCCTCAGTGAGATACCTGGCCTGGTGGTTGAAGCCTCTCTTTCCCCTTTGTTCCCTGTAATTTATTTTGCTTCAATTCTGGTCATTTTACTGATGAAATAGATTAGGATCAAGGAATAAATTAATAACAAGTGGAGAGTAGCAAGGATAGCTAGCTAGGTCAAATCTTTTCAGGACAATGCTCTCCTTTTTTGAATAGAAACATTTTTGCAGAGCAGAACATGAATCCTCTGAGAAATTAGTTGACTAAAACTCTTTCAGCTTCCTTTAGCATTTTCTCAGGAGTTTTGAGCAAGAAAGAAACTTCAAACATTTGGATATTATATCCATGGGACTCCAGGAACAATAATGAATATTTTGTGTCTGTTCATGCAGGCAGACACATACTGTAACTGCACACATATCCATAAGCAAGTTTTAACCTTAAGAATGGAAGCCTTGCCTCGAATCAGAAAAAAAGATCAGGTCAGGGATGAGCTATTTGTGGCCCCCTGGGGTATTTTTTAATACCCCAGAGACCCCTCCAAACATTATTGACAAAAATAATGACAATTGCAAAAACAGCAGTGTAAGTTCTTAAAATGATCCTATTTTCCAAAATGTTGAAAATCCTGCTTTATCCCCACACGCCCTGCATTTTGTATCACTGGCTAACCAATTTTAACCTTCAGCTCCAAAAACATTAAGTAGGCAAAGGTTTTCCTACCTGGTCTTAACTTACAATGTCTGCATGCCAGCTGCGGGTTGCTCCCCGTTCAGACCGGTTCTTAGAACCAGTAGCGCCGGCGGTGGGAGGCTCCGCCCACCCACCCCGGACACTTCTGTGCATGCGCAGAAGCGTCGCGCGGGCGAACCAATAGTAAAGGGTTTTAGAACCCACTACTGGTGCATGTTTTTGTTTTGGGTTAAGCATCATCATGTAAAAGTGTAGAAAGAGATAAAAGGTTGTAGGACAAAGAAGTTTAAGACAATAGAACAAGAAAAGTAAACTTGGCTAAAATTAGTTCATACCATTGAATGTACTTCTCTGTGTCTTTTTATTCTTACAAATATTCTTCCCCATACCTGTACTTATGCTTTTTTTGTTTCTTAAATTTATTACCTCTCTTTCATGACCCCATCAACTTTATCCAACCATATTTTTTTTTAGTCATTTCCTTCATTTTCTCATATTCACTGTTTCTTCATATATTCTTCTTGTGGTTCAGTCCTCATTCATGCTTTCAGTATGATCAAACCACTTCAATGTATTTCATTTATGCGTGTCACCCAACTGCATTTGGTCTACAATGATTCAAAACCAGTTCTTTCTTTCTTCTTCTTTTGTCATACATGCTTCTTAAAATAACCCATTCCCACTGCATTCAACATTTATGTTTTTCCTGACATAACTCATGATCCCTTCCATATAATAAAGTAGATACAGCCATTTTTACTTCTCTTGATAAATATTCTTGATAACAGACCAGATATTGCTCATATCTGTCTTAAAATTTCTCTTTCCCCATCTTCAGTAAATATTCTCCCAAGGTGTACTAATTTTCTGTGGGGTTTTTTTTGTGTGTGCTATTTATATATAAAACTGACAAACGTTCATTATATAGAGTAAAAAGCTACCTTAGCTTTTGGTACAATACTTTTGAAAGCCACACTCCTGATTATAACTTAACTTTTCCTGCAAATAATTTGGTTTCTCGACCAATAACAATGCAATATCTGCATACAAATATACATAGGTCTTCATATAATCCTAAATATGTATTCAAAGGAAACCATATTTTCTAAGTCACTCTTCAAGCATACCCATTTCTAGTGGTGATTTTGGGTACATAATTTGGTGTTAAATGTTATTTAAGTTATATCAATTTTAAGTCCTATCCAGTAATTTCAGAACCGTGTTGCGTAACTGGAACATAGATTACTTCCTATAAGTTTTCCTCCTGCTCATTAATTTAAATTGCAACACTTCAACAATTTAAATATAAATTACCCATAGAATTGATAGCATCATCTCAAAGCTATCATCCAATGAGGGCAAGAAAATTTAGCCCTTTCAGGAGTATTTTCTCAGCATACCTTAAAACTGGCAACTACGCAGAAATGCAATCAGTTTATGGACAAGACCAAGGAATTGGAGTCAATATGACAGTGATGAATGTATCTTGCTAAATCTCATCTTAAATTAGAGCGGCACCCACTATCTGTGATTCCATTGCTGAATTATTCCTCTTTCTTTTATGGAAACTTTCTTTTGTGTTGAAAGATGCTTTGAATGGTGCAGATAGAATATATAACTTGAAGATAGATAAGTAGAAACTTGTTTTTTTTGTGGGGGGGGGAAGCTTGTAACATGAATGAAAAAGAGGCTTGTGGCATCTTGACAGTGTGAAACAGCAGAACATATGGCAGAAATCATATTCATGATATGACATTAAAACACCACTTTCTTTTTTCGCCAAAAAATGCCAGAGAGATAAGGTCACTCAGCATGAAGAGTATTGTAGCCACTTCAGCACAATGGCTCTGAAGAGCCAAGGTTAAAGAGGTTTCACCCTGCAAAGATTTCTATGACTATCTTCAAAAGCCATCTCTGTGAGCATTTCCTGGCTTAATATTTGCAAATCTCATGGGGAGGCATAATGAGCAATCTTGACAAACAGCAGCCACTTGGGGAGGGAAGTAAGAGGACAGGATAACTGGCTTACTCAGTGGGTTTTAAAATAAAATAAGAACCAGAACACTGTTGGGATACTTACTAAACTCCAAGAACAGTCTGCAAAAAAATCTAATTGTTTCCCTGAGATACATTGGCTTAACTTAGTCCATTGTATATTACCAGAAAAACATATTGTGCGGGCATTTGGGCAATCTAGAAGCACCAGGGATGAAGCCTCTATTCATCAGAGCTGAGAGGATGCTGGAAATATGCCAGGTTTTTGAAAAAATGTAGAAAGATAGCACAGGCTTTCCCATCACCCCTTATATTTTAAAAAGAAAATCCCCATTTCCTTCTTATGAAGTTTTTTCTCTCCCATAGAATAGGGAATAATGGCCAGATTGCTTTCTGCCTTGTGTTCAACAAGGGACTGCTGCCAATGTCATCTAATAATGAGACATCTTCCTGGACTGGTTTAATAATACTACCGAAGCTATGGTTTCATTGCTTTTTGGGATGAGGTTGGGGTTTGATGTTGGATATATTATGTTGATTTATTGTTTGTTGGTTTTGATTTTTTATTATCTATTGTCATGACGGTGCAGTGATAGTAAAAAACCAATTTAATGTTCAGATTTGTTCTAATAAATAAACTAACATGTATTTATTTTCCTTTATTATATTAATACATATACCACCCCGACAGGTTCATAGTGCTTTGAAATATTAAAAACCTTATAATAAAATCTTAAATTAAAGGATATCAGTGATGTCCTTCAGCTAAAAGCCTTCATTTCCAATTTCTCTAGACAATGGGATTGTATTCCTCAATAAAGGGTGAAGGTGAATAAATAAAAAGGTTAAAATAAGAGGGTGTGGGCTAACCTGACCTCTAACAAAAGCTACTCCAAGGGAATGGCAATTGGAAAAGTGACATTTGGGCTCCATCCCTTTGAATTCACAAGAAATTTGTACCTGCAGCATCCTTTCATGGCTAGAATACATACAGTAGGCAGAATCTATTTGAGAAGAAAGACACTAAAGTAACAAATACCCAACCTGCAAGGAATTTATAGGTAACCAGCAGCATTTTCAATGTAGTCTGGAAACCTATCAGCAGCCAGTGCAGCTCCTACAAAATAGGTGTAATTCTGATGAACCAGTCAGCTCTGACTAACAAATGGGCATCTGCTTTCTATGCCAGCTGCAGCTTCTGAATCATCTTGAAGGACAGATCTACTCAAGAGGAATTACCGACTTCAGTTCCTTTCAACTCATCTCCTTCTCAATAGAAACATAAAACTGAGTATCATCGGCATATGGATTATACTTGCCCCCAATGCCAATGGAGGCAGCGGTTTTCTCATCAATTTCATGTAGCATTGAACAAGTTAGAAGAGAGGTCTAAATCTTAAGCCAACCCACCTTCTTATTATTAATTTTTTACAAATTTTTATTAAACATTTTTCAACCTTCACATCATGTTTCCACTCTTTACAGCGTTCCAATATCGATATCACTCATATTTACATAGTTTCCAATTTTATAGATTGCTATTCTATATATTCTATAATTATTTATGTACATACATAATGTCTTTTACGTTTAACTTGTAGCTATATTCACAAATATATACAATTTTTCCCATTTTAATATGACTCTTAAGTACTCTTTATGTATGGATTTTACATCTATTTTCTAGCCAATTGTACTATGTATTCCAAATCTTATAATATTCCATTTCTTCTCTATCTTTTAGCTCCATGGTTAACCTATCCATCTCTGCACAATCAAGCACCTTTTTTATTATCATTGCGTCCGGAGGAGTGTTATCTTATTTCCAATTTTGAGCAAAAGTAATTCTAGCCACGGTTATTATATGAAATATAATATATTGGTTTTTTTAAATATAGGTTTTCTCTTATTATGCCCAGTAGAAATAATAAAGTGGGCAACCCACTTTAGTGTGCCCAAGTGTGCTCACTTCTTTTCCAACAATACTGATTGGAATGACCCACAATAGAAAGTTGTGGAAGCACTGCAGACAGTTCAGAGGAAATTGAACTTCTGCATTGCAAACTAGGCAAGCAGCACAGGACACAGCTGAGGAGCGGCAATTCAATCTGCCACCTCTGATCAGCTGGGCTTCGGAAGCAGAGATAAAGGTCAATATAACCCAGGGGCGGGCGGGCGGGCGGGCCTACTTTCATGGATACAGAGAACCGGTTCTCTCTCGGCTTGGAATCAGAGCTACTGGTTCTAAAGCAACCCACCACTGGCTTGCATGGAAAAAGTTCTTGTCACATATGGTGTCTCTGCTCTCAAATATTACAATGAACTTTTGCATTTTGTAAATGCCTGACATGTGCAAAAATGAACTGCCAAGTTCACCTCTCCAGGAAAAAGGTGGCATATAAATGAATTAAAACAAATAAAATGAATAATCCCCATGCTGTGAGCAGAAATCTTTAGCCATTAGTCACCAGTCATTGTAATAAATCTGTCCAGGCTGGCTAGATAGGCTATTTGTCTTTGAGTATCTTATTTCTGTTAGGACTAACTCATGGACTATTTTTGCAAATATTTGATGCTTTTGCTGTTCCGAATCCAAATTTCGCTTTCTGTTCCTGAGTGCATCTGTTTTAATGGCAGGGGATGTTGAAAATATTAATAGTTCTTTGTCACAGTCAGCGCAGGAAACTCAAGTCCCCAGGAGGACACTGATAGATGGTGTTTGCCCACAAAGCACATCACTATGTATGAAGTCCTGTTACAAGCTGGGACAAAATTTTCAGAAAAAGAGAATTATATTTCTTTCTTCTCAGCACTCATAAATACTGTATTGAGCTAAACATAGTTTTGCAATGCAAAAATGTCCTTACTGTCCACCCAAATGGAGGAAAAATTTACATAGGAAGAGATCAGCATAAAAAATTCCCCAATGTGATATGATATAAACCAATTTCAGATTTCAGCTCACAGAACCAAGTACCTGCTGTCACCGGGCTTCATTCATGAAGTGCAAATCACTACAAATTTCACTTTTCTAACTCAGCAGGGCAAAAGATTAGCAAAGTAATTAGCAGAACATCGGTGCTGTGCGGGACACCGCACCGGTAGGAGCCCGGCGATGATGTCATCTTTAGGAATTTTTTTCCGGCTTCTCCGCATCCTGAAAAAAGCCCTCCCACCCACCCTTGTTTCAATACCGACCTTTATTCTTCCTCTGAAGCAAAGCTGAGAAGCTCCTCAGCTGTGTTTCGGCTTGTAATGTCATCCTAAGCATGCACAGAAGTGAAATCGCCCGATGGAACGCGAGTTCACTTCTGTGCATGCTCGCGATGCGCACCGGTAGCAAAAATAACCGGAACCCTCCGCTGAGATGGATGGATGGCTCAATGGATGGATGGATAATATGTCATTAAGTTGTTTCCAGTTCAGCAACCACAGATTTTCAGTGTAATAATCTTTCACATCTTCCAACAATGCCTTCATCATCACAGTAACTGAGTCTATCCACCTTGTTGCTGGTTTTCCTCTTCTTCTATTTCCTTCCACCTTTCCCAGCATTACAGTCTTCTCTAGAAAGCTGGGTCTTTTTATAATGTGCCTGTTGTAAAATAAACTGAACCTGATCAATGTTCAGTGGTCCATTTGTTTGTTTTCTTGGCTGCACGTGGTATTTATTTATTTATTATTATTATTATTTATTATTAATATTTGTATGCCGCTCAACTCAGCAGGGACTCTGAGCGGCTAACAACAATATAAATGGTATAAACAATATTCCCAGGAGTCTTTTCCAACGTCGATATTCAAAAGTATCAATACTCTCCATAACCTTCTTCTTCAAAGTCCAACTTTCACTTCCATAGAGTGTCACAAGGCATGCTGTGTCTAGACCTTTTAAAATAACAATAGAAAAAAATTACAGACATCATGGCTCATGATGTAGAAAAGGGTTGTATGCATATTCCCCCAAATTTTGTAACTTTAGATGTAGGAGACTCAAACCCTGATACAAGGCTTTAAATACAAATTCTCCAATATCATCAATTTTATAAATTCTAATTGGAATTGTTTCTATGCAACTTTTAACAACTGACTTTTTCTCAGACTTTTTTCTTTGAGCCAATTTTTGATAAGACAAAAATAAATGCTTGCAAGCAAAGCTGGTTTGCATGATTGCTGAATCTATTGGGAATTGTACATCTAAACTCACTTTTCCATAGAACTTGTGTCAGAATTGTATGACATTCCTATCCTCAACTTCTCCTGTTTGTGTATAACATTCAATAGCTTCAGGCTATTGTACTAGCTCCAAGTCTGTTTAATATCTATATTAGTTATTTGGTCCAGCATTTAAAAGCCATAGTGATTCACATTCCAAAACTGGCAAACAGACATGTCCCAATTCTGCTCTATGTAGATGCTGCTGCTTTCTAGCATATAGATCTAAAGAGGGCATTTAATGCTCTCATTCAACATTGCCAAGAACAACTGGTGATTAGTTAACAAAACACCAGGATAATGTTCTTATCTAAAAGAGCCACAGCCCATGCAGTTGAACAAGTTAATATGTTAAAATACTTTGTAGTTGTTTTGACAGCCAATGTCAAAAAGTTTGGGTACTGTATCTATTTGTGCTGACAACTTTGTGCAAAGGAGTATCTCATCTATCTCCAGTCTACAAAAACAGTCCTTTCAACAGTTCCAAGTAGGCTCCACACCCATTTGCACTACTCAGGTGACCCCTCAGGTAAACCTCCAGGTGACCTTAACGACCTGCTAAAAAGAAAGCAAATGACCAGCTGTCTGCAAGTAGTATAAATCCTTCCATTCCCCACTATCCAGTCAGAGCTGAAGAAGCTTATTGGATGAGAACAAAATGTCTACAAAGAAAAAAAACAAGGCAGTCCAGTTGTCTCTTGAAAAAGCACCTTTGGTCTCAGCCATATTGCATTTCTACTGTATGGAATCCCTTACTGCTTGTTGCCATCACATTATTTTTGATACAACTTCTATGTGGTGCAGCTCTTGGACATATAGTAACTGCAACAGGGGTGGATCAAAAAGTAATGCCATTTTCTTTATTTCAGGTGAAGTTTTTGATAAAAATACCTCGAAGTTTTCCCAGTTATAAATGACTATATCATTTATGTTATGAAATATTTTGTTTCTTACTTTTCAGGTTTTTAGACTCAGAAGGAAAATTGAAAATGGCTGCCCCCTTAGAGTTGTGTCAAAAACAAAGACCAGTGATTGAATTCCTTGTTGCTGAGGGGGAAACCCCTGTGAACATTCACAGACGATTACAAAATGTGGTTGAGGACAATACTTTAGATTATAGCCCTATGAAAGAGGGTTTGAGAGGCAAACATTATTCCAGTGATGAGGAAGTGAAAACTGCAGTGAAGAAGTGGCTCAAAAAACTGTCAACAGAATTTTACGAGGCAGGGATACATGCTCTCATTCGAAGGTGGAACATTGCTATTGAGAGAAACGGTGACTATGTTGAGAAGTAAGGATGTGATCCACAGAGGACCAGCTTCATTTTGATGTATGCTACATGTTCCTGTGTTGGTAATTATACCTGTCCTAAAGAAAATGGTATTACTTTGTGACTCACACTCGTTCTTACCTTCCCTACTGGTTCGCATCACGTCGGAAGTGTGCGTTTTGGCAAATTTCCGCCACTGGTACTGGTGAACTGGTCCGAACCGGCAGCAACCCACCACTGAACTGCAAGCCACCTGAAATCATTTTGTCTAGGTTTCTCAGAGTTTCATTTGGTCCTCTTTTAGATTAAAGTCCAATTCACTATTGACATAAACTTAACTAGACTTTATCTGGGCTGCTGTCAGCTCCACTAGGTAGACCAGAGCATCAAATCAACTCTGCAGGGAGGCTAAAACTGCTTTCATTGAGATTGGATGTAATAACACAATCTTGCAAGTGTGATAGTGCTGGAGTTCCTCCCGTTTCTTAAACTGCCTAAGCCACCTCTTATCTGTTTACTTTGGACTTAAAAAATATTTCAGTCACTTTTGCCTAGTCAACAGTTTCTGTATTCTAATTCTGTCAAGGTGATCTTGCTTATTTTCTCCACCTGTTCCACTTTAAGTGACAATTTCTAATTTAACTGGAAGAAAGCTCTTTTCCAGGTAATTCATGTACATTAAATTGGGACCATGTCAAAACATTGATCACACAACGTCTGGATTTAGAGCTGAGGTTCAGTATAGCTCGGTTATCCAATTTCTATAGGACCCTTCCCACTTTTGATGGGAGTGTCATATCATCATTACATCCTGATCTAGTCCCTGATCAAGTTCAAATTCCACATGGGGATGTTGCAATGTCTATGTAATGTCCACTGCTGCAGGAGAAGTATCACAAAGCTCCTAGAATTGGCTCTTGTGATAGGGAAGAAGTTAAAACAATTACAAACGTATTTTTACACTTTGGGGTCAAAATTTAATCTCTCCTTTTTTACGAGGGTAAGTCAAAATGTATGCCATTTTCTTTAGGACAGGTATAATTACCAACACAGGAACATGTAGCATACATCAAAATGAAGCTGTTCTTCTGTGGATCACATCCCTACTTCTCAACATAGTCACTGTTTCTCTCAATAGCAATGTTCCACCTTCGAATGAGAGCATGTATCCCTGTCTCGTAAAATTTTGTTGACAGTTCTTTGAGCCATTTCTTCACTGCAGTTTTTACTTCCTCGTCACTGGAATAATGTTTGCCTCTCAAACCCTCTTCTTTGGCCCCAGGAAAGAGGGTTTGAGAGGCAAACATTATTCCAGTGACGAGGAAGTGAAAACTGCAGTGAAGAAGTGGCTCAAAGAACAGTCAACAAAATTTTACGAGACAGGGATACATGCTCTCATTCGAAGGTGGAACATTGCTATTGAGAGAAACAGTGACTATGTTGAGAAGTAGGGATGTGATCCACAGAGGACCAGCTTCATTTTGATGTATGCTACATGTTCCTGTGTTGGTAATTATACCTGTCCTAAAGAAAATGGCATTACGTTTTGACTCACCCTCGTAATAATAATGACAGTACTCAGATGATTATAATATAGCCTTCCTATTAGCTGTTAGGAATGTTCAGAGAGTTTATTATGACTTAAGTTCCTGCTGTATTAATTAAATGTCTGTCTTTGAATTGTCTCTTGTTATTTGCTGGTCATAATATTTTTTTTAAAATTCGATACTATTTTTTCCTTGGATCCTTTTGTATGTAAATTTTGGACTGGAAAAAAAAACACAAGCAGAATTAGTTTGATGCTGTCATGAAGGTTACTTCGAAGACAAGGCCCAATTTGTCCCTCCTTTGCTTTTTGTACCCCTCCCCTATCAAAATGGAGGACCAGAGGCAGTAGCAGCAGCATGTACAGGTAATCCTCACTTAATGACTAGTCATGTGAATAGCAATTTGGGGCACTTTTTTGCCAGTTTCCAGCATTTACTTCCGGTTTTCAGCAGAAAACACCCACTGAAGAAAACAACCTCAGCATTTGCTTAATGAAGAGCCCTGGAAAACATAATTTTCTGAGTCTCTTGAATATTTAGAGTAATATATGTAATTATAAGCTACTGAGCATCATCAGGAACTGGATCCTCTAAATTGCTTGCTTGCTTTTTTTTGTTTGTTGATTCATTAGTTCGTTTGTTCATTCATTCCTTTTGTCTCCAAGTCAGTGTTGACTCCTAGCAACCTCTTGAATTAGTCACTATAGTTTTCTTGGCAAGGTTTCAGTTGTTTGTCCTTGCCTTCTTCTTCCTCAGATTGAGAGAGAATGACTGGCTCAAGATCACCTGAGCTGGCTCTGTGACTATGGCAGGAGTAGAATTTGATTATAATTAGTGAAATCTCCTTTTAGCATAGCTGATGATGACTTCATGAATATGCCGTGCAGTTTTCTTGGTAATTATATAGAACTAATTGGCCAATACATTATTTTTTGTTTGTTTGTTTTTTTAACTTCTAAGTCTGGTTTACAACCTAGGATTTTCTGGTGGCTTCCTGTTCAAATACTAAGCAGGTCCAATCTTTTTATTCAAAAAGTGAACAGAAATAAAAAGAAAAGCAGGAAGAAAACCTTGTCTTATCCATTGCCTCATTTAATTGTTTATAGCTGCATTGTTGCCACACTTGTGCTGTTGCTTTCCAAAGATGGGGTGAAAACTCTGAATCAGTCAAGCCATTGATCCAAACTAGTTTCTCTGAGCTTGTCTCTATGACAGGTTATCCTCCTTGCCAGGTGGCATAAATACAAGCAGGGGCTACCAGGCTTTAAAAAGTAGCATTTGCACAAGGCAGCCTCTGGATAATTATGTGTAACAGATTCTCTACTCTGAATGGGGGAGGAGGGGGAAATCACACTGGGGAAGAATTTCCTTCTAATTTAGAGAACTTGCTGACAAACACAGTATCTATCTATCTCTATCTCTATCTCTCTCTCTCTCTCTCTCTCTCTCTCTCTCTCTCTCTCTCTCTCTCTCTCTCTCTCTCTCTCTCTCTCTCTCTCTCTATCTCTCTATCTCTATCTCTCTATCTCTCTATCTCTCTATCTCTCTATCTCTCTATCTCTATCTATCTCTATCTATCTCTCTCTCTCTATCTCTCTATCTCTCTATCTCTCTATCTCTCTATCTCTATCTATCTCTATCTATCTCTCTCTCTCTCTCTCTCTCTCTATCTCTCTATCTCTCTATCTCTCTCTATCTCTCTCTATCTCTCTCTATCTCTCTCTATCTCTCTATCTTTCTATCTATCTATCTATCTACACACACACACATACACACACACACACACACTTGTGTTGGAAATGTCACACACATCAACATGGCATATTGTGGTGTGACATGTGCAGCTGGATGTGAGCATTTAGAAGAGATTGGGGGGGAATATCTGGCTTCTATCTGTGATTAAACAAAACTATAGCTGGCATGTGCGCGTGAAGGAGAATGTAATCAAAGGGAACATCAATTGGATTGCTGAATTAAGCATGGAAATTCAGGTTAGCCCCCAACAGCTTGCAAAATTGGCAACAGAAGAAAGCACTCTTCACAAATCTGGTAAAGTTTTTTTCTGTTGCAGCCTAGAGTTCAGACCATGGAGGTGAATGGACTCATATTAAGCTGCTAAGAAAATGCATTTTCCTTACTGAAACTTCATTTCTAAGGGTCTACAACATTTTTTGGAACCAGGCTTAAAACAAACAAATAGATGAAGCCACGTCTTACCAAATTTCGCAAGAGTTCAGCATTCTTACTGGAAGCTCTGCAAGGGTCCTGTGAGGTATACAAATACATTATCCAAATGTCATGAAGTGTGGCCCTTTTGTGAAATTTTTACTTTACAAACATAAAGATAAAACCAATTTGTGGATCTAGTGAGGATCATCTAGAGGTGTTGCAGGTCCCTTGGTACCTATTGCCCATCTCTGTGATCATTCTATGCTTCCACAAAGTTCATGTGTGGTGTAACCCACAAAAGCTTTTGTCTGTAAGATGCTACAAGACCTTTTAGTTAGTTTGTTTTGTCTTTAACCAGTCCATTTTGTTGCCTCTTTGCAACAGATTGTTATTGTGTGGCACGTAATTATTACTCCACGGACTCACAGGAGTAAACAGGAGGCATGAAACTCGAAGCGTCTCAATTTTTATGCTAGGGTCTGCAAGACTTTTTCACCTATTATCCTATATTTTCATATTATAATATTTAATACTTCTTGCATTTTATTATTCTCCCTGCTTTTCTCTAAAGTTGTATATGTTAAGATATTTACATTTGGTAGCTGGAGCAGTGGGGTTGTGCAGTGAGCCAGAACACACAGGTGTGGTTGATTGGTTGGAGAATGCTACGTGAGGCAATCTTCACTGTGATTGGTTGCTGTGGGTGTGGAGGAGAAGTTTCCCCTTTTTTTCTGTTTTTTTTCCTTCTGTGTAACCTGGGTGCTCTGTGATTTACATGTAGTGATGTAATGATGTGCCTGACTATCTTGTTTGCTATAATTATGAATGTAAAATATATTTATTTATATAAAACTACAAGTTGGTGTCAGTATTTCTGAATCCATTTGGACACCGGCTGAGCAATTCCGTGACAGTATATAAGCACAAATATCCACACACATATATAAACGCTTATGTACATATATATTCAGGTATTTTCATAACATGACTTGTTTTTTTCCCTTCTTGACTGTAGGTATCTCTTGTCTGACAGGCAACCCATAAGCAACATCATTAAAAAAAAAGAAGTATATCCTATTCAACTTGCCATTTATGCATTACAAGCACATACATTTTGTTGCTGACAATCATGTTCATTATGGTGAAGTAAAACATTATGAAATGAATTATTTCTTCACAATGCACAATGCTTGGGTCATGCTTGGTGCTTTTGAGAAAACTGCACAATACCTTCTAGGAATGTTTATGGAGATTCTCAATCATCCAGGTCATGGTTGTCCCAATGATGCTTTTTCAAAAGGAAACTCTTTTGATTTTCCTTGAAGACATTTAGCTTCTCATCCAAGAAGCTTCTTCAGAACTGAAGAAGCAAAATGTCTTCAAGGAAAAACAAAGAAAGTCCAGTTGCTTTTTGAAAAAGCACCTTTGGGTATTCACTAAATAGAGCTCCTAACTCAGCTTTCCCATTGCCAAGGAAGAAATCATTTCCCATCCACCCCTAGGAATGAGTAAAGAATGATCTTGGATATGAGTAACAAAAGGCAAATGGCTTCGTAGCCAATCATTACTCATGGTATTCATTTTGGAACAAGTGAAAATTGTACTAAATGGGTTCAATTTTTCATTTGCTGCAAAAGAAACACTGATCCATAAGTGAAGAAGGGAGAGGGCCAAAAACGGTGCTGCTGAATTGTTTCTCTTGTTGTAATGACAGTATATTGGGCTCAACATGGTTATTTATAGCTATGCTATTTTATGACTCTGGAGTCCCACTGCTGTCCTTTATGATGCTTGCGTTTTTTTTAAGCAAATGATGTGATTTTATATTTTATCCTTCTATGACAAGAACCGCTTCTGAGGATCCACATCAAAGCTGACATCAAAGTACCAGAAATAAAAAAAATATATACAAGGGGGCAAGATTCAAGATATCTAATAAAATGCTATTTGAATTAAAACCACACCCCTCCCCAAATTAAATGTAGTTTTTTTTTAAAAAAAGGCGAAGATAATGGAATTTGGGTTTTGTCTTTCCTTTCCCAGTGTAGGTGACTTCCTTGACCCTTACAGCGAAATTACCTAATTTGTATGAGGGGATATGAAGAAAGTTTCCAGAATATTCCTTTAAAGACAATGGATGAGTAGATTTGCATCTTTCTTGTATGCATTTAACACGATCAGTGTCAATTATACCTCTCCTAATTACTGGGTATAAATAGTAATGGCAGACTTTGCTTTTCATTCTGAAACATAAGGTGATGAATGAAATCCCAAGACAATAATATATCAAGAGATTAGATACATTACTTCACAAATCCTTTTGACCTGGTTTTTTTTTCTTTTTGTCTCACTGCAAGCCAATTAATTGATTGTCAAAGAAAAGGGCAGGCAGTTTAAACTTAGCAACGACAATGTTGAGAATTAAACACAAAAACACTTTTTCCTCATTGAAATTAAATGTATTAAATACAACTAAAATGGACATGTACCTGAATTAGAACAAGGTTCTAAGCTGGTAAAATCCTGAAATTCATCAATATTGGTTACACAATATCATCAGAAATGAGAAAATTAAAGCAAAAACATATACATAATAAAAGTAGTGTTACCTTGGTAGAATTTGGGATAAATCAGTACCAATGGCAGAAATCTGAAGCTGGCCTATGCGCATGCATGGAGGGCATTTTCTTCTCTTAGACTTGACCACTGAGCTAGGAAGATTTAAGGAGGAAAGAAAAAACCAGGATATGGCTGATGAAAACAACCACCACCACCACTAAACGCTGATGCATAGGACTATAAATATTTTATACTATCTTTATATAGTAATTTAAATAAAAATTACTAAACAAGCCCCTGAATTAAATAAAAAATGTTCAGAAATGGGGTTAATTAGCACAGAAAGTACCGTTATCAGTATATGTTTTGCAAATGGTAGCTCTATAAGAACAAAAATTAACACTATTCATTAACATTTGGTTTAAACCAATTTTCTCTCTTGATTCAACCTGCTTTCCAAATCAGCACAATTTGGATTGGGACTCAAGATTTGGTCACACCTCACAAAGTCAACCACCGCTTATTTGTGCCAACGAGAGAGAGCCTTCAATCTTTTCAGCTTTGAAATGTTGGATTCGAGGAAGCTTTTAGTTATCGCAAAAGAGAATATATGTATCTCTGAAATGCCCTGAAGCCTGATGTCATGAATGCAAATGGATGGATTTAGATAACTGTGTTGTGAGGAAAACTTGTTCAATATAGCTGTACTCAGCTAATCCTCTTTGTTGCATGTGTTTGAAAGATCATGTACATGTCAGAAGGATTACAGTAGCAACACACACACACACACACACACATACACACACATCATATATACTGTGTGTGTGTGCGCGTGTGTGTATAGACACACACACACACACACACATACTGTAAGAAGTTGTATATCAAAATATATTTTACTCTTTATACTGTTTCTATCTTCCCTTAAAATATTAACAGAATCCACAATGGTTTGAGAATCAGTGTCTCCACTAGATAATTGTCGGTAAGCTGAAGCTAAATTAATCAAGTAAAAATAGCAAACAGGGGAAAATCCCTTTCTCAAATTTCCTCAAATCCCCAAATAAGTTATCCAGACCTATTCCACATATCAAAGGATAAGGTCTGCAAACACAAACACAGTTAATTAAATTAGGTCTCCCAGAGGAACTGCATGTTCACAAGAATAAATATACCTACACAGAGAAAGAGAGAGAGAGAGACAGACATACAATTCAAGTGTCGCCCTAGAATCAGCACTTACACACTTCAAGCTCCCCCTATTAAAATCTGCTGCTTTACCCCATTTCTCTGCAGCCTGCCCCTAAATGCAAATTGTTTGCATTTAGGAATAAATATTTCTTCTTTCCCCACAGCTGTGTGGATCTCATTTGTATTTATTCTTGTGCAGTGCCGGCTCGATTTGAAACCCCAAATTATTCTTCTGAGAATAAATAGACATATATACTGTGTATATGTATATATATATATATATATGTATCCACACACATACATATACACCCACATATATTTAAGGCTTGTATTCTGTTTACCAATGCCATCAAATATGAAAATTGTTCTAAGGCCGTGATGGCGAACCTATGGCACGGGTGCCACAAGTGGCATGCGGAGCCATATCGGTGGGCACGTGAGCTCAGGTCCGGCGTGCATGTGTGTACCAGCCGGCTGATTTTCGGGCCTTCTGGGCCTACTGGGAGTCGGGAAACAGGCTGTTTCCAGCCTCCAGAGGGGGTGGGGAAGGCCGTTTTCGCCCTCCCCAGGCTCCTAGAAAGGCTCTGGAGCCTGGGGAGAGTGAAAAATGGGTGTGCCATTGCATGCTGGGAGCAGGGGGGTCATGCGTGCATGTGCGGGGGTGCATGGAATTATGAGTGTGGGCACACACACACGTGATCCCCCACATTCCCCCCCCTTTTTGGCACGCGAACCAAAAAAGGTTCGCCATCACTGTTCTAGGGGCTTCCATTTTACCATTCTTCATCTAAGTTCTGCAAGTAGTAAAAAAAAAAAAAAGGCCCCTGGATCTTCTGACCAGGCTCAGTTTAATTAAGTTTCTACCTGAAATGTTGTGAAATGATCTGCATAACAAATATTTTCTTGCAAATAATATACCTGAAACACATTCTTCAAATGTTTAACAGCAGTAACATTCCTAGACTTCAAAATTGCACTGTTAGAAAAGTCAGCAAGCCCTACACCAGATGTCTCTTTGTTAACATTAAGCATCTGAGCATTCAGTCAACTGAAGACGTGTCTGATGTTTATTTCTTACATACTTCACAATTTCTACCTCCAGAATTTCCCCTTTTGCAGAGTGTTTTTATGAGGACTCTCTTGTTCCGATTTCAAGGATGGGTCAAAGCCAGGATCACAGCACTCAATCTTATGAAGCCTTACATACCCAGCAAATTGCAATGCAAGGAACCCGAGCCCTCAGGCAACCAAGAAAGCATGCAGTGGAACAAACTCCATCTAGCACTAGATAGATATACTGTGCCTTCCACAAGGGTCAAACCGGCTCAATGAATAGAGTTTGGCATTGGAACATTATCTTTGAGAGAACTTGCAGATATGAAGCTTCTCAGATTTATCTTCTATCTTTTGACCTAGTCCTCTGGTGCATGGATGTTTTTTAAATGTATTTATCCCATCAGCCAGTCTCCTCATACCTGAGACACCCTCTTCAAGTTCTAGGTTCAACACATATGGAAGATACCAGATTGGGGAAAGCCAGCACATATCGTATGGCTCAGTGGTGGGTTTCACTTACCTTTGCTACCGGTATGGGAATGGGAGCGCGCGCGCGCGCATGCACTTTGCATGCGCGTGATGCTTCTGCACATGCGCAGAACCTTCTGCACATGCACAGAACATCTGTGATGATGTCCAGGCAGGTGGGCAGAACCTCCCACCGCCACTGCTACCGGTTCACCTGAACCAGGGCGAACCGGTAGAAACCCACCACTGGTATGGCTGTAAGGTGATCTTTTTATTTATTTATTTATTTATTTATTTATTTATTTATTTATTTATTTATTTATTTATTTATTTATTTATTTATTTATTTATTTATTTATTTATTTATTTATTTATTTATTTATTTATTTATTTGTCAAGCATGTACAAGATAGTAGGTATTGGTATAAACATAAACATAAGCAAAGTAAGTGCAGATAAATGAGGACAATAGGACAGTAGGACAGGGACGGTAGGCACAGTGGTGCACTTATGCACGTCCCTTACAGACCTCTTAGAAATGGGGTGAGGTCAACTGTAGACAGTCTAAGGTTAACGTTTTTTGAGGTTTGGGAGAAGAAACCACAGAGTCAGGTAGTGCATTCCAGGCATTGATCACTCTGTTGCTGAAGTCATATTTTCTGCAGTGGAGTTTGGAGCAGTTTACATTAAGTTTGAATCTATTGTGTGCTCGTGTATTGTTGCGGTTGAAGCTGAAGTATTCATTGACATGTAGGACATTGTGGCAGATGATTTTATGAACTACATTTAGGTCAGATCGAAGGCGACAAAGTTCTAAGCTATCTAAGCCCAAAATTTCAAGTCTGGTGGACATTTTGACATTTTGACTTGGTGGACAAGTTGACATTCAACGATAATGTACAATGTACAGAGGAGATGCATGTTTAGTTTCCTCTGGGACAAAATCAGTGCTTAACTTGAGGAGGTATATCTGCCTAGAGTAAATTAGCTAGAATAAAAATGATTATCAACTACATCAGTAATAGCCTATTGATTATGGAATGAAATGTCCAACTAAGTTTATAAAAGGAACGTGGAGCTCCACTGTTTCTCCTATTGGGTTATTTCAGATATAAAGTTAAGTCTAATTGAATGATAATTTACCATAGCATTACAATTTATGGCTTATCTGGAATAATGTAGAATGTATATAAAACCTAATCAGAGAGTAAAACAGGTTTTTAGCCTTAAGACAGAGGTCATCTGGCTGCTGCATAGTAATGAGGAAGATCTGAACTTCTCAGCAGCGGAAGATATGGCTTTAACCCTTCCTATTGCAAATTGCTGCATGTTTAGGAAACAAGCTAATAAAATTAAAGTGTGTTGACACGAGAAACACATCTGATCTGATGCCAATTAACTTGATTAATCCCTGTGAAATGCTAAGATTCTAAGGTTCTTAATTTCAAGTGACCTTGTAGGGCAAGGGGATGATATAGGGATGCTTACTTTAATGCAGAAGTATGAAATCACAAGAGCTTGGAAAGGCCCGGGGACATTTGGGCCAGTCTTGTTGAGGCATAGCGGTATTAATTAAAAAACAGTCAGAAGCTAATTTAGTGACAACATAAACAAAGTTGTGTTTGGAATGCATGAGGCCCTATGCCTGGGTTTATCCCAGGGTTCTGCAAAATCAGCTTCGTTTTGTTTTGTTGAAATTTATATAGTTAATTACCGTATCCATACCCTTAAATGTAAAAAAAAAGTGTGGTACAGAGAGTGGCTTTCCTGCACTGGCTTAAAATCTCTCATGACAACTAGGGAAGGAAGCCCCAGATAAATCAGGAATCCAGAGAGTCAATGGATGCTAACTTCTCATTGGAATTCTGGCAAGGAACAAGATGCATCTGACTCGTCTGGTATCTCCAGGCATCACAGCTTTTATGGGTTGATACATAGAAGGGAGCACGTGTTACATTTTAGGCTCAATTTTGCAAAGTAACATTGCATAAACCTTCCTGAAATAAATGCTTCGGAATCTGTCTGTCTGTCTGTCTGTCTGTCTGTCTGTCTGTCTGGTGGGGGGGGACAGTGGGGGGAGAACAAGTTGGTGCCAACTCTTAACCACATAGCAAGATTTTCTCTAGGAACATCTGCCCCCAATCTAGTTCTACAAATTTTTCCATAGTGTATCCATTGTCATTGTCATTGCTGCTCATTGTCCTCTTCTCTTTCCTTTGCAGCACTATAGACTTCTCCATAAAGAGAGAGGCCTTCACACAGAGAGAGAGGGGGGGAGAGAGAGGGAGGGAGAGGGAGGGAGGGAGAGTGGGAGAGTAAGAGAGAGAGAGAGAGAGAGAGAGGGAGAGAGAGAGAGAGAGAGAGAGAGAGAGAGAGAGAGAGAGAGAGAGAGAGAGAGAGAGAGAGTTTTAGTTCTGCTTTAGCAAAAGGTTAGTGGTAAATCAATTCTGAAAACGCAGCCTACATAACAGATTTGTCCATCTAGTCACCCAGAAACTAGAAGTTTCACTTTAAAAAATGGCATTGGCCCAACTTCCAAATCTATTGTGGAATATGGCTGAATGGCTTTTTTTTTTTTTTTTTTGTAACTCACTGGAGATGAAACGTCTGCCTTTAAGTAGACTTATCCCCAGTTCAACAACCCCAATGAAATTCCACCTCTGGTAGGTTGTTTCAGAACTCAGTGTGCTGGATGGAATGGCACAGATTGTCCAGAAGTGAAACGGTTGTTTAAAACCTGAGTGCTTCTGACAGTTCTAAATGCCTTGCTGGGAAGAAAAGGGAAGGGAGAAAAGAGGATGCACAATGCAATGACTGTCTTCACATCAGAATGACCTTTTGCTATCAGACTACCATTGGCTAGTCCAATCACTATGCCTTTAGGGTGGGTGATGGAAAGAAAGTGAGAAAGAACTTAATCAGTGTTTCCTATCTCCCATACTTACAAGTTGTACGAAGTGGTTTGGTGACTGTCTTTTGCCTGACTAGTTTAAGTACTGTATTTCCTTTTAAGGAACAGATGAGTGAGTTAATCTATTATACTTTCTGTGCACTCTAACCTGACAGTCAGCTCCAATCTATTCATGAAGTACATCATTATTCCTTGCCACCAGCTCTTCCCTTTGTGCAAAACGTTTTTCAACATATCTGCCTGAAATTTGCCATAGATATTCCTCTCTATAGGCTTCATTTTCTATGCAAATTGCATTATATTCTGTCTTGTAATAATAACATTTTAGACAGAGTAAAAAAAAAGATTTCAAAGACACGTGGCTTAAAAACCTCTACAGTTATTTCTATGAAATTTGGCATGCTTCTTTCAATTATACTGCTCTGAATTTCTTGATACCTTATTCTGATGAAAAATGCATTTGTGTGTGTGTGTGTGTGTGTGTTTCTCATGCTATATAATGGGAAGCAGAGGCTCCATTTTTTCTGATTTATACCTCACAATTCAGACAAGTCACAAAGAGGCAACACAAGGCAGATCATGCTACTTTCTGAGTTGAGGATCTATCTTGAAGCAGGTCAAAATGTCTAACAAACAAACTAATGTTAGTTATGTATGTGGATCATCTTTTAATGACTTTTAATGACTTGGCAGAACAGTTCTACTGAAATAGCAATAGCACTTAGACTTATATACTGCTTTACAGTGCTTTACAGCCCCCTCTAAGCTATTTACAGAGTCAGCCTATTGCCCCCAACAATCTGGGTCCTCATTTTACCCACCTCGGAAGGATGGAAGGCTGAGTCAACCTGGAGCCTGGTGAGATTCGAACTGCCAAATTGCAGACAGCTGGCAGGCAGCAGAAGTAGCCTGCAGTACGGCACTCTAACCACTGCGCCACCGTGGCTCATATGAAATGAAAGTGTAATTGAGCTAACTTCCAGAAAACTGGAATTTGGAGATTGTAGATCTAAACCACCAAACCACCAAACAGAGTGAAAACATCTGATGACTTATATAGATAATAATATTTCATTGCTTTATATTGCTTTAACTTTTATTCTTTATTTATCTTAGAAAGTGTCAGGTCTCTGAGGTTGCCTAGGTCAGGAAGCAGACTCCAGCAAATGACTAGAACTAAGCTTTATTGAAATAGGCTGTTGTACAGTAATATAAATCTGATCTTTTCCCCTTCCTTCTTACATCTCAGTGAATCAGCCAAGTCTCTTCCTAATACTATCTCCTTTCATAAGAAATAATTATGCCCTCACCCCTTAGTTTTTTAAGGAATAATAAAAAAAATATCTAAATATTTCCCTCATAGCCATCTCCCTGGCTCTCTACAGAAGGTGGGAGAGCTTGTCCAATCTTGTCAAACCTTGGTAGACCTCAAACTGAATTCCAGAGTATAAGCTAGAATGGGAAATTGAAAAACTCCTCAGAAAAAGATGGTGGTAAACTCTATATTTCATTTGTAAGCCTCTCCTTTTCCCCACCCCCAACTGAAGCAGTGTAGACACATTTGTAAATAGAAGAACAGTAGGTGATATATAGATATCATGTGGAACCAACAGTAAATTAAATAAGTGGAGTTGAGTATAAAACTGTCTGTAGGTTAAGGTGACCAGATTTTAATATATGTAAAGCGGGACACCATTGATGGGGGGGGGGTTTCCTAGGGGAGCAAGAAGGGATGGGTCCGTCTCTCTTATCCTGCAGCTTTGTGCACCCCCCCCCCAAACACCCCCCCTTCATCGCAGCCAGGGGTGGGTTCCTACCAGTGCGGTCTTGCCTGTTCATCGCCGCAGAGCCGAAGAAGCTGGTGGCGTTCATGGCGCGGGGCTTCCCCGGCCGCTTTCCCCAGTGGCCGGGACACCGCCATTTGCGTTCTTTGCTCTCTGCGCATGCGCAAAGTGTTCTGCTTGCGCAGAGGGCAAAAGAACGCAAATGGCGGCGTCCCTGCGGCCGGGAAAAGCAGCCGGGGGAAGCCCCGCACCGTGAACGCCACCAGCTTCTTTGGCTCTGCGGCGACGAACAGATAAGACCGCTGCTGCCCCTCTCACTGCCCTCCCTCCCCACCTGGCAGGAGGATGCAGGCGAGGCAGGAGGCAGAGGGGTGTGCAGGGCAAATTCAAATTAAAAAAGCGGGACTTTTTTGAAACGCCGCGGGAAGCGGGACAAATTATTAAAAAGCGGGACTGTCCCGCCAAAAGCGGGACGTCTGGTCACCTTACTGTAGGTCCCCATTCCATCATTTGGTGTCATCTTCTAAATGATACTAGACTTCATTTCCCACAATCTGAACCCAATACAGCCAGTGCAGCATGGTCACATGCTTAATTTTGGGCATAGGTGTTGAATTTCAACCAATCTGACTCCAAACCCATTTATACTACTCAGGTGACCCTGAGGATACAGATAAATCTCCAAGTGTCCTCAATGATTGTTTTAAAAAAATGCAAATGATCAGCTGTCTGCAAGGAATATAAATCCCTCCATTCCCCACCATCCAGTCAGAGCTGAAGAAGCTCCTTGGATGAGAAGTGAAATGTCTTCAAAGAAAAAACAAGACAGTCCAATTGCCTGCTGAAAAAGCACCTTTGGATCAACCATGACCTGGATGACTGAGAATCTCCATAGACTTTTACCTATTCACTTTGGGATGAACATCCTTCGAATGGTGTGGGAATATGAACAGATTTCAAGAAAGAAATTGCAGACTACAGGAACCATTTGCACTTCAGTTTGAGATGCAGACAACACAGACTCGTTCCCCAACAGCCTGTGCCTGTGTTCAACAGTGAAGGGACACAGGACAGAAAACATCCTGCAGCCAAGAAGGCTCCAAACCCATTTGCACTACTCAGGAGACCCTGAGGACACAGATAATCCTCCAAGTGGCCTCAACAACTCTCTAAAAGGATGGAAATGACCAGCTGTCTGCAAGGAATATAAATCCTTCCATTCCCCACCATCCAGTCAAAGCTGAAGAAGCTTCTTGGATGAGAAGTGAAATGACTTCAAAGAAAAACCATGAGAGTCCAGTTGCTTCCTGAAAAAGCACCTTTGGGACAACCATGACCTGGATGACTGAAAATCTCCATAGATTTTCAACCAATTTGCTAGGCATCAAAATTAATGAATCTCAATTTGATGCTGAAAAGGGTTCCATGGCAAAGAGGAAGAACACACATGACCTGTGTTCAGTTCTTGGCCTGAAACTTTAGAGATCAGTGCAGATATTTTTAAATTATCAACAGTTTCAATGTTGTAATATATAAATTTTCCTTAATGGACTTTACAATATACAGGCATATAGTTAGTGGCTTTGCCTCCCCTTAACAGAATATTGTTCTCTTCTAAACCATTTCTTTCTCTCTACTTGTATCTCTAACCCACTGCTGATGTCCCCTTTCAGAGCTACAAAAACAAACTACTTCGATCACAGCCTTATAGACACCTGGAAACAAAATCTTTTATGGAAATATTTGTTTTGACTCTCGAACCATTGCTCTGAATGCTGACCTTCTACTAACTTCAAATGTAAAATAGAATCCCCCAAGGCACAGACATGGGGATGAATTAAATCTACTTTTGCTCACACAGTCAGCCTTGTAAAGTATTAAAAAAAATGGGGAAATGCCAAGAACTTACCTGTCACATCAGAGCAACCTATGTGACAAAGTCTGAGTAATGTACCAGAATCCTTAAAACTTATATCAGAATATCTATTTTTAAGTCTTTGGTTAATCTAAAAATGGAACGCATAGCAGATATGCAACGCTGACTGGAATTATGAATAATAATTGCCATCTATCCCAGGTCTGCATTTAACTCATTTAAATTAGCTTGCAAGAACTTGGGTGGGTTATATTCCATTTTGTTGGAATCATTAGAAGAGAAATTAAAAAGTATGCTGTTTCCCTTCCCTTCCCATTCCCAGTGGATTCTGCACACCAGAATTGTGTGCAGAATCTCTTCTCCCTCTCTCTTTTTTTAGCTCAAAGACTCGTCTGTGTTTGAGCAGATAAAAGCAAATTGAAGATTGAGCAAATAGTGTTAGATATTTTAATCCATCTGGATACGGCTAGAGCTAGATCACTGAATATTGCTCCCATTGTATTGCAGATGTGAATAAGCTTGCCTTATTCAAAAAAAAAATCCAAATGATAAGAAAAGAGAGAAAAAGAGAGAGAATTTGAACATCCAGCCTGGAAATGGAAAGATTCTACAATATTTTCCAGGCAGCGCAGCATGTTGGGAAGAGAAAAAAACACTGTAATTATAAAATTTGGGAAACCTTTTACAACTGGTTGAACTGTAAAAATACAACAAAATAGCAGGTTTTGTATAGCGAAGATGGATTATATTATTCTAAGGTGACCAGATGTTAACATTGGTAAAGAGGGACACCATTGACCGGGGTGGGTGGGTTCCTGATTTAAAATTATTTATTTATTTATTTTTGGTCATTTTTGTATGCGCCCCACTCCCGTAGGACTCAGGGCGGCCATACAACTTTCTTTCTTTCTTTCTTTCTTTCTTTCTTTCTTTCTTTCTTTCTTTCTTTCTTTCTTTCTTTCTTTCTTTCTTTCTTTCTTTCTTTCTTTCTTTCTTTCTGTCTTCTTTCTTCTTCCTTCCTTCCTTCCTTCCTTTCTTTCATCTTTCTTCTTTCCTAACATCTCTCTCTCTCTCTCTCTCTCTCTCTCTCTCTCTCTCTCTCTCTCTCTCTCTCTCTCTCTCTCTCTCTCTCTCTCTCTTTCTTTCTGTCTGTCTTCTTCCTTCCTTCCTTCCTTCCTTCCTTCCTTTCATCTTCTTTCCTAACATCTTTCTCTCTCTCTCTCTTTCTTTCTTTCTGTCTGTCTTCTTTCTTCTTCCTTCCTTCCTTCTTTCTGTCTTCCTTCCTTCCTAACTTCTTTCTTTCTTTCTTTCTTTCTTTCTTCTTTCTTTTTTATGCAGCTATTAGTTCTTGGAGGGATTTGGCTGGGTAAACTTGGCCAATCTGACTAATCCATTCCTTTGGGATCTTCCTTTTCTCCACTTTTCTCTTTCTTTCTTTCTTTCTTTCTTTCTTTCTTTCTTTCTTTCTTTCTTTCTTTCTTTCTTTCTTTCTTTCTTTCTTTCTTTCTTTCTTTCTTTCTTTCTTTCTCTCTCTCTCTCTCTCTCTCTCTGTGCGTATATGTGTGTGTTTACTAATCCCCTTTCTGTTCCTCCTGGCTCTAGTCTGTCTCACTTGAATGTTACACCTCTTTCATAGTGTTCCTAGCTCCATTCCTCCTTTCCTTCTCCATCATCTCTGCCCTTTCTCCGCACTTCTCATCCATTCGCTCTTCTTGCTTCTCCCATCATGCCAGATCATCTCCTAACCGTTTAGTCTCTCTCTCTCTCTCTCTCTCTCTCTCTCTCTCTCCTTTTCTAGCAGTCGTCTGCTCTTTTCTTAGTGCCTTTTTTGTTGCTTTTCTCCAACAACCCCGGAGGGGGGGGTGTTCTCTGCACTTTGTTCCCTCTTCGTTCTTCCCCTTCATCGGCACGTTTCCTTTGCCGCCTCGCTCGCCCGCCCGCCACGTAGTGTAGTGATACTGAAATTAGTCAAAATTGCCCAATAACATAAACCCAATAGTTTTATCCACACATCAAAGCCGAAGTTGATCTCCATTACCTGGAATCTGTGCTTTTTTGACTAAACAAGACACCCAGCATAGTCAAGTCACCCATGAAAAGCATACCCCACAACTTCATGCTTGATCTGTCTGGTGTGTGATTCATGGAAACTCAAAAACTCTAGGATCACATCCTTCTGACAAGAAAAATCAACTGTGGGATAGGTGTATTTTGGTATAAGGGGGTGATATGTGAGGAAAGATGGGGCTAAAATATTCTTTCATCCTCACCTGTTTTGCGAGCATCAACTGGGCAAGAAGGAAAAGCCCAAATGTTGGACTGTTATCCAGAGGGTAACCCAGAGCTTAGAATACAATTATCTCACAGAGTTGAAGGCATTCAGCCTCCATTTCTTTCTCCTATTGTCTTGACAGCGAGCAACACAGAAACTCTGAGTACATTTCAGGATTCCTATAGTTAGTACAACCCAAAGGGATATTTGTTTTGTTTTTCTCAACTTTAATGTTGTATAGGATTCACTTAAGAGCAAACAGATCCAGAAACCATTCCCTTTCCTTCTGCTTCCAAATATTTGCAGTAGAGGGCCAAGAACTCTGCAAAGCAGTTTAAAATAAACTCGATGCTCTCAGGACCAAATTTTCAGATACAATCAAATAGTGTTCTTTTTCTTTAGGGCAAAGAGATTATGCCCACTCAAAAAAGATAGGACAGTTGAAAGACTTTGTGGCTGTAGTCATACAAATGCCATTTAATCCAGATATGCAAAGTGTAATACTATATCCATTAAAAAGCATGTAAGACCTATTGAAATCAATAAGGCTTACTTCCGAGCAGACTTTAGGAAAGAACCAAGTTTAATATATCTAGTGTGCTCTCATTTATTACACTATGTTTTTATCATACTGGACTTAATAATTGCTGAGTGTTCTGGAATTAGAATGTCATACTTCTTGCTGTGCTGCTTTTCCTTCCTAGTTTTAAACGTTTGCTTGTGTATTTTGCCGGTCCGAAGAAATAACTCCTTCCACCCCACCCGCCAGTTTTTCCTGCATCTCAATTTCCACATTTCCTGGGAAGAACGGCTGCAGGGCGAGGGCGAAGCCATTTAGTCCTCCGATCGCCCTTTTCCCCACACCAGCCGAGAGCAAAGACTCGCTTCCCCCCACCCACAATTCCCGCCGGGCTCATCTTTTCACTTCCAGGCTGCACTAGAACTGCAAATTCAAATCCATGATGCTCAGATGGCCGCGCCGGAAAGCGTCTGGTTCCTGAAAACGCCGGCAAAATTACCCACCGACCCACCCATGGAGATCTTTTCGCGATTGCGGGATCATCCCCTCCCTCGCCTTTGATGTCATTCATGCTCACTGCTGTTTGTTTGTTCCTCGGACGCCGATTCGATTTTCAAAGGGCTCTTCAAACAACTCCCATTTTCATCCGAAAAACTCGAATCCCCGTAGAAGGATTCTCCCCCGTTTCCCGGAAAAGGGGGGAATGGCAGGTGCAGAGCCGCAAGATGGGAGGGAGAGGGGTAGTAATTCTCCCTAGCTTCAAGGCTAAGAATAAATCTAGGAACACACCCCAACACATGATTGCTTTTGCATTTAGTTTTTGAAATCAAACAATTGCAGTCATTATCCAGAATACAATGTTGTCAATGAACGGATAGGAAGCTTTAGCCTGGGTTCGCATAACTTAGGCACTGGGCAACTGATGTAGTGCACGCATTGTGTGAATCTGGCACACGATGATGACCGCGGAGCACAGGCGCCCGGGGCGAGAGGCGCGGGGATGGCAGTGGCGGCACTGCCATCCCCGCACCTCTCACCCCACTCACCGGGCGCCTCTGCTCCGCGGTCGGAATCACTTTTTTTCGCTAAAACAGCCTCACCTTTACTTTCTTTTTCTCTCTCTTCCTGCCCTTGCAACTTTCAGTCGGGACGCTCTGCGGGAGCGCTTCCCTTTCCCTCTCCTCCTCGGCGGAGGCAGGGTCGGCACGGCTGCCCGTGAGAGGACTTGGCCGGCGCCTGCTGCTGCCTGGAGCGCTCGGCGCCTTCTTCCGGCTTTCCTTCAGCGCGCACTGCAGTTCCGCTCGCCGGGCAGAAAAGCGTCACCTTTCCTGTCCATTGGATGATTGCAATGCGTCACTTGCAATCATCCAATGTGTGACATTTGGCACATGCGCCACGGTTTGGCCACCATGGAGCCCGACATGGCTGCCTTCCCGGAGTTTTAACTCCCCCCAATCTTGCACGCCCCCCTTTCAGGCTGATTTTTGGAAAGAATGCCCTAGTCGTGCATTCTTTCAAAAAATCGGGACTTTTTAGAGGACGGGCGGGACAAATCATTAAAAAGCAGGGCTGTCCCGCCAAAATAGGGACGTCTGGTCACCTTATATTATTCGTGTTCTACTTTGTTGCCTTTTTCTTCGTTGTTTTTTTCCTAAGGATTGTTGTAAAACAGAAGAGATACATGTGTGTGTGTATGTGTGTGTGTGTGTGTGTGTGTGTGTGTGTGTGTGTGGATAGATAGATAGATAGATAGATAGATAGATAGATAGATAGATAGATAGATAGATAGATAGATAGATAGATAGATAGATATAGATATATAGATATTTAGAAAGACAAATGATACGCTAAACTGCTTAATGTAAAATAGCTATACCGTTTTATGTGAGATGTTAAGTTTTGTTTTTTCTGTGGGTTTTGTTAGTTTTGTACTGTGTGTACTTTTTATAAAATTTGCATCTATTTTCATATATATATATTTGTATATATGTAGTTATGTTCATATATGTTTTGTTTTTCATGTTCTATATATTTTTAAATTTACTTAATAAAAATTATTTAAACAAAAAAAAACGCTGTAATTGTACACAATACTCCTTGCTAATTAAAAATAAAACCAAAAACTCTTTTGAAACAAGGCGGACATGAAGTTAGTGTGAAGAGAAATAGGCCTCATGTTAAGCCCAGGATCCTTCAGCATTTTAAAAACATGTCAAAGTTTAAATATTGTGAACGGACAGGTAGGGGGAAAAAACAAACCTTGGGGTTTGGAATTAAGGCACACATTGCACTTTTTTGCAACCCTCCTGAGCTGAGGAGAGGTATGAAATCTATACTGTACCAGTCTAGCACTGTATGGAAATTATTGAGACTGTCAACTCCTATGACCCATTTGTGTTTGAGAGCCGGTAATGCTGATTCCTCCCTTCCTCTGTGCATTTTTTAATAGTCTGCCTCAGTATCTGGGCATCAATTTTTAATATCATACATATGTATTTATTCCTTAAGAGCTCATTTTTTATCTACAGTGCCCAAGGAAAATCTGAAACATAATAAACTGATTGACAGTAAGAAAAGAAGACGATCATGTATACATTCCTTAGAGCAACTGTGTGGCACTCTTAAACGCGCTTGAAAGTTCTACGGAACGCTTTTTGGGAAAAGCATATTTGAGAGCAGCAACACAATTCTTTATCTGGTTTATGAACCTTTCCACTTTAGAGTTAAGATGAATAAGGGGCTGAATCCAAAGAGATTGAACCATTCATATGTAACACGAGTTAAGGGAGACATGATTCTCCTGCTGAACAGAAAGCAACACTGGGAAGGGGAAGACTGCAGGTTTTTTTTAAAAAAAAACACGCCTTTTTTTTTAGGGAAAAATGCCTAAATTAACACTCTGCATTAGAAATGGAGATGTACCTTTCCATTCCTGGTATATAATTAATCGCTATAGAATTGCAACATTATTATTCATTTATTACTACTGATTTCTGTGGGGAAATAAAAAAAAAACTTGACATATGAGAAAAGCTGGTGGGTTGCCCCAAAAATCTTCCAAAGTTCCTAGATATATCTGCCGTGGTTTCCCAAGTGGTCTCTATACTTCTCTGCTTCCATAGAAAACTCCTCAGTGAGGTCATGGGGTTCTTCTACAACCTCCATAGGCAGGATATGCTTCAGCAGATTCATTGAGAGGGTTTGAATAGATGGTGCTAATCTTACCTTATCTAGGATATGGTTATCCAACAGCTTCTTAAAAACTTCCAGTGTTGGAGCATTCACAACTTCTGGAGGCAAGCTGTTCCACTGATTAATTGTTCTAACTGTCAGGAAATTTCTCCTTAGTTCTAAGTTGCTTCTCTCCTTGTTTAGTTTCCACCCATTGCTTCTTGTTCTACCCTCAGGTGCTTTGGAGAATAGTTTGACTCCCTCTTCTTTGTGGCAACCCCTGAGATATTGGAACACTGCTATCATGTCTCCCCTGATCCTTCTTTTCATTAAACTGGACATACCCAGTTGCTGCAACCGTTCTTCATATGTTTTAGCCTCCAGTCCCCTAATCATCTCCTGCTCTACTTCCAAAGTGATGTTTTCTGATTTGTGCCAGCACAATCCCAGTTTGAGTAGTTTGTTTGTTGTCCTTTCATTCAGTCTAGACAATGCCCATGGTTCTAACATTCGCTAGATACAGTCACCCAAGAAGCCCCCTCCCCTCTCATCACAAGACCCTGAGCCATGGACATCCGGGGATGTCTATTTCCCAAAAAAGGAACATGCCGATATAAAGCTTGTTGTTTATGGGGCTGTTCCCAAGCAGGATATAGATTTCTTCTCCAGCTTTGATATGCAGCACACAGAAGCATCAGTTCCTATCCACACATGCAATCAGTGTGCCGCCAACAATTTGGGGAAGCAATAGTTGGTTGGAGAGGACCAGCAAACAATTAGATTTTTTTCAGAATAGACGCACAAGTTGCAGAGGACCAATGGAACAATGGACCTTTGATTTTTTTTTTAAGTCCATGAAATTGATGAAGAGTTCCACAAGTTCTACTTCTAGCCAAAGTAACAGAAATAATAGTAACACAACTGGGGTGGGAAGTTCCCCCACAGGTCCACTGGGCCTGATGGAAGAAATAAAGAAGCAAGAGAATTCACCATTGAGAGCTGTGGAAGGCATCTTCTGAACAGATGCCTTTCTGCATTGTTTTCAAGCCTGAGGAATGAATTAAAAGCTGGACAGCATTATTATCGTCCTTTTTCATTTCTGTGCTTTGCATGTGGACTTCCTTTCAATGGTCATAAACAAAGTTTCTCATAGTCTTATTGACATATCTCTAGATCAGGGGTGTCAAACTCATGTCGTCACAGTGGAGTCATGTGGCGCATCAGGATCCCCCCTTTGCTAAACTGGGCATGGGCGTGGCCAGCGTGTGATGTATCCAGCCCACAGGCCAGGAGTTTGACAGCCCTGCTCTAGATGTTTGGCTGTTGTCCACTTAGAACAGAAATTAGTAGCAGAATTAACTAGAAAGATTCCTCCTTGATTGTGCACCTTCATATTTTGATTGGGCAGAAGGTCTTTTTGTTTAAACTTCTCCATGCAATAAATAGAGACAGTGATAGAGACGACAGAGATAGAGACGATAAAGACAGAGATGATAAAGATGGAGATGATGAAGATAGAGATAACTTTATAAATATCTAGCTAAAGAATGAAAGAGTCTAACTTTATCCTAATGTGGTATTTTCCCATATTCTGTAATATCAGAGAATAATTGTTTCTATTGATCATGGAAAGTAGTCTGGAGTAGTTACTTAATTCAATTCATCTGAATGCATAACTGAATCTTTATGTGTATGTTTCTCCCATTCATATAAAAATCAATTATTATTTTATTGTTACCAAAAATGGTAAAAGAACATCATGACACAAGTCAAGGAAAATGCTTTTATGAGCCATGCAGCATGGTTAAGGAGGAATGACTGATGTGCTACAAAGTAGCCTTTTTTAAGGTTGAAATTTTAATTTTTTTTAGAGTACTAAGAGTTAGTTTACCCTGAGGTTAGATGGAGTGCTGGTAGACAAACAAGTGGGGAAATTGTATGATTTCAAACATAATCAGATGTTGATGTCTGCTCATTTAAAAACTACAGTTAAAACCAGAAAGCCTTTGAATTGTCTCAGCATGTGCTAGACAGCTTTTCCAAGCAAGTGGGAGAGCTGAATTCACCCCATTTAGCTTCATACTTTTGTTTTTATTGAACAATATGGTCTGTATTGTAATATAGACTATCATAAAACTTTTTCCCAGTGGGCCTTCTGACTTATGAACAAAAAAAGCAACTGCTAACAAAATTGTGATAAGGCTAAGTGATTAGCTTCTAAAGGGCCTGATGACATGGTGGACAATAGAGAGAGCCTGGAGAAAGTAATTAGTAGGTATGGTATGCTTATGGGTCCAAAGCTACCTTAGTACATTACTAAAACAGAAATATTATCCTTGCAAACAGGGGTGAAATCCTCTGAAGTATGCTACCAGTTCGCTTTGCGCACGCTTTGTGCGCATGCATGCTGCGCATATATGCACACCACAGGCACTACCGTGCAGTCCTGAAAAAGGAGCATTTTGAAGCCATCAGAGTCTGCAAAGGTAAGTAGAACAGTGAGGGGGGATCAGCTGTATCGCACGATTTAGATTAGCTAGAAAGCAGGAAATCCTGCTTTCTAGCTAATCTAGATTGCGCGGCACAGCTGATCGTCACACAGCTGATTGTTGGATTTACCAGTTTGCCCGAACTGGTAGCATTTTTTACTACCGGTCCAGGCGAACCGGTAGCATTTCACCTCTGCTTGTAAATCACATTAATTTTTTTTCAATTCACTGGTTCAAAATACTGTATATCCAAGAGAAATCAATGTGACAATTGAAAGATCTTAATTTATATCATTTATGTCAAGCTGTGGAATGTTCTCAGGAAAATGGAAATATCAAAACATTTCATTGTTCTCATGCAAAACATGTACACGGAACAGGAGGTGGTTAGCTTCTGTCTTTTAGGATTGACTATCATCACTAAAGGAACTAACAGTCAAGAAATATGTGGCAGATTAGCATTTGATAAAGTAGTAATGGAGGCTTTGGGAAAAAATATTGAGATGCCAAGATGTATTTATGCCTAAAAAGGTCAGAATTGTTGAGGCAACCATTTTCTCTGTGATCCTCAGTTATGCAAAATTGGACTTTGAAGAAGTAGGATGGAAAGAATATTGACCTTTGCTAACTTTGATGTTGGAGAATCTCTTGAGAATACCATGGATAGCCAGGAAATCAAACAAATGGATCATAGAACAAATCAAGCCAGCGTTCCCACTTGTGCCCAGATGACAAGGCTCAAATTAATATATTTGGATATATTGTACAAAGACCTTGCTCCTTGGAGTAGATGGAAAGAAAGGGAAGAAGCAGATCACCAGCAGCCAGATGGATGGATTTGATTACAACAGCAACAAATGAACCATAACTTACTTGTTCATAAGCTTGAGAAAAGTGGGATAGACAACCTCACAACCAGATGGATCCACAACTGGTTGACAAACTGTACTCAACGAGTAGTCCTTAATGGGTCTAAGTCCACATGGAGAGAAGTAAGCAGTGGGGTACCACAAGGCTCCATCTTAGGCCCAGTACTCTTCAACATTTTCACAAATGACTTAAATGAGGGAATAGAAGGGGAACTTAGTAAATTTGCAGATGATACTAAGCTGGCAGGAATAGCTAACACCCTGGAAGATAGGCTCAAGATCCAGATGGATCTTGACAGACTTGAACACTGGGCCCTATCTAACAAAATGAAATTCAATGTAGAGAAAAGTAAAGTCCTACACTTAGGTAAGAAAAACCAAAAGTACACATATAAACTGGGTGAAACCAGGCTTAATAGCAGTGACTGTGAGAGGGATCTTGGAGTCTTAGTGGACAACCAGCTAAATATGAGCCAGCAGTGTGCAGCGGCAGCCAAAAAAGCCAGTGCAATCCTAAATTGCATTAACAGAGGGATACAATCTAGATCAAGGGAGGTACTAATACCACTATTTATAGCCTTAGTTAGACCACACCTGGAGTATTGCATCCAGTTTTGGTCACCACACTATAAAAAAGATATTGAGACTCTAGAAAAAGTGCAGAGGAGAGCAAGGATGATCAGGGGACTGGAGACTAAAACATATGAAGAGTGGTTACAGGAACTGGGCATGGACAGTCTAGCGAAGAGAAGGACCAGGGAAGACATGATAGTAGTGTTCCAATATTTGAGGGGCTGCCACAGAGAGAAGGGGGTCAAGCTATTCTCCAAAGCACCTGAAGGACAGACAAGGAATAATGGATGGAAACTGATCAAGGAGAGATTCAACCTAGAAAGTTAAGTATATGATTCCCAAGAGTCAATATCAATCAATCATTTTCCCATATATTGAGTGCCATTTATCCCTGATTTAAAATCTTACACTTTTAGAACATTTTAATCTACTGAAGTCTTGAAATGAATTCCAAAGAAAGATAGTGGTGTTATTTCATCCTAATTTTGTCAACTTCATTTTTGGAGGTGATCAAGATCCTTTCCTTTCAGTGCATTTGTATGGTGCAATGTTTCATGCAAAACACCCCTTTAAAGATGCTTCCCAAAGCCATACCACTTCTAAAAGTGAAGAAGTCAAGCTGCTCTGTTTTACTCTATGACCTCTTGTCTTTCATTGTGGTTGGCAACTTGCAGACAACTGAATTATTTTCTATAATAATTCAGCTATGTTTTACCATAGCTTCATGAACCAGTGCATTATTTGTAATGGTGATGTCATGGTCCTGAGTCCGCGGAGGAGGACGAGCCAGAATTGGGGCCGATGGAGGTCAAGGGGCAGCCTCGTTGGCTCCGGAGGAATGCAGGGAAGAGCAGGACGAGGCAGCCCTGGATCCCTCGGGCCTCAGACAGCTTGCCAGCAGGGAAGAACAGGGGCAGGACGACTGAGAGAGTGGGGAAGGGAGGGCAGGCAGTAGAGATGAGGAGCTACGGAGTTCAGGCGACAAGCAAAACAACCCCCTCCTGATCCCAGAGCATGGAGAGTGGAGAGGTGGCTGGAGCAGTGCAGGCCAACCCGATGACTCTGGAGGAGAGCCCCTCTTCACAAGACACATCTCGGGACTGAGATTCAAGGAGATGCTGTAGGGGGGGAACTTGTCGGGAACAAGCACTGAATTGGAGTGGAGTTTTGTGTGCCGTTCTGGCGTATGGGCATGGCTAGGTGGGGGGGGTCATGTGACTGAGTGGCCATGGCCGTGAGTGATGTCAAGTTGACTATGCCCACCCAGTCACATGACCACCAAGCCACGGCCACCAAGCCACGGCCACACCCACAGAACCGGTAGTAAAAAAATTGAAACCCACCACTGGTTAAGATCCAATCAGTGGAGCCCTTCTTGACTCACAGGGAACACGTCCTTTCCTCCTTCATGAAATGTAGACAGTGGCTTCATAGATCTGGAGTCCATGGTATCATTTTAGAGTCTGGGAAGATTCACACCCTCTCCAAACTCCACCATATCCTTTGATTTGTCTGCTTATTTCACAGCTACTTTATTTCAAGATAGCTGGGAAAATGCTGTCAGTTTTTTCAGGAATCATGAACAGAGAGGGTTGCTACAGGGAACTTGGTAGCCGTAGGTTGATAATTGCTCCGTTTTGATTTGAATCCTCGGGAAAGAAAGGTCTAAAGATCCAGGATTGTTATCATGTAATAACCCCAGGATAGGATGGTGACTTGGCTCCAACATCTGTCTATACAGTGTAGAGTTATCCATAGACAGAGGTGAGAGATACTGTAGTGATTGGCCTAGAATTATTCTGTGAGTTATATGGTTGAAGGTGGTTTGAACTGAGTTGTCCTAACTCAGTACTTTATTTATTTTATTTATTTATTTGTGAGATTTATATACCGCCTCATAGTGCAAGCACTCTCTAAGCGGTTTACACCATTAAGCAATGTATATTTATATTGCCCCCAACAATCTGGGTCCTCGGAAGGATGGAAGGCTGAGTCAACCTTGAGCCGGTGAGATTTGAACCGCTGACCTGCGGATCACAGTCAGCTAAAGTGGCCTGCAGTACTGCCTCTAACCACTGCGCCACCTCGGCTCAGAATAGAACAGAACAGAATAGAACAGAACAGAATAGAATAGAATTCTTTATTGGCCATGTGTGATTGGACACACAAGCAAATTATGCCTTATACATTAGAATATAAGATACAATTAAAGAAAAGAGTCCCCCAATATATAAATGAAGAGATAAAAGGCTGCTGGGTGACTTTCAGCTCGCTAATTTAATTTAACCAATGCAATACATTGGATCTCCAACCATTTCTTTCTAAAAAGCAACAAAGGGGTATTCTGGGATCTCTTTGCTGATTTCACTGATCATCTAGAGCAGGGGTTCTAAAACTTGGCAACTTTAAGACTTGTGGACTTCAACTCCCAGAATTATCCAGCCAGTTATGCTGGCTGAGGAATTCTGGGAGTTGAAGTCCACAAGTCTTAGTTGCCAAGTTTGAAGACCTCTGATCTAGTCTCACAGCCCAGAACCTCTTCAGGTAGTCCTTGACTCACAACCATTCATTTAGTGTCCATTACAATATCATTTTCAATATCATTTTCACTCTTTTCAAGAGTGACATGACCATTTTTTTTACACTTATGGCCATTGCAGCAACCCCTTAGTCATATGATCAAAATTCAGGTGCTTGGCAACTGGCATGTATTCATAACAGTTGCAGCATCCTTGGGTCATGTGATCACACTTTGTGACCTTCCCAACTGGCTTCCGACAAGTACAGTCAATGGGGGAAGCTGGATTCGCTTAATGACTGCACAGTTCAATTAACAATGGCAATAATTTGCTTAACAACAATGGCAAAAAAGGTCACAAAATGGAGCTCAGCTCACTTAAGAACTGCCTTGCTTAGCAATGGAAATTTGGGGCTCAATTTTGGTCATAGGTCAAGGATCACCTGCACCGTATTTCCATCTTGCATGTAGAAAAGCAGTTTTATAGGTAAGACAGGAGCAAGAGCATCTCTCCTGTTATATCTTTCTGTACCGAATTAAAATTTAAAAGGCAAGCTCCCTTTCTTTACATTTAAAATATCATGGATGTCTTAATGACTTTTAAAGATGCTTCAGGAATAGCCAGTTCTCCAAAGCTTTATATATATATATATATATATTTTCTGTAAGAAGGCAGCTAAATGCTAACACCTACAGTTCCTATTCATATTTTCATGAAAATGCATCCTCTTTGCTGCAGAAGGCTAGAAGTGAAGCTCAAGGGAAGAATGATGTGAAATGATAGGGAAAGAATACTGCATGAAACATGAGAGTTACAGCAAACTCAACAGTAGGGGAAAAAAACTTTGGCGCAACTGAATTATACAGAGATTGCCTTGAAACAAGACTGTATATACAATTTTTAAAAAATGAAAATAACTATTGGTGGGGGGTGAAGGTAGAGAGAAAAAAGAGGGAGGGCTATTTGATTTGATATTGATCTAATGTGTATTAAATTGCACTGGTTTCGTTCGAGAGGTATAAATTTGGCCAGAACATTTATGACAGTAATTTTCCCCATGAGATTTCTGTGAAAGAAAGAGAACTGCAGTACTTCGATAGCAGAGCATCTTTTCTGCCTGCAGAAATTCCCAGGTTCAGTCTGGAGCACTGCTAAGAAAAACTATGCTTCCTGCAAGTGTAGGGGAAGACTACTCAAGACATCTGGGCTACAAAGATTCCTCTGGCCAGAAGATGGCAGTGAAACCATTTCTGGATTTATTTTCCTACCATCTAGTGACTAGGGTGGTATGGTGGCTCAGTGGTTCAAACATTAACTTGTCATCTGGAAAGCCAGCAGCCCAGGTTCAAGACCTTAGCTCCATACGACGGGGCAAGCTCCCATCCTCACCCTGGCTCCTGCCCACCTAGCAGTTTGAAAGCATGCAAATGCAAGTAGATCAATAGGTACCAGTATGGTGGGAAACGTAACAGCGCTCGGGGCCATCATGCTGGCCTCATGACCATGGAAATGTTTTCGACAGTGTTAGCTCAATGGCGTTGAAACAGAGACAAGCACTGCTCCCTATAGTCAGCAATGACTAGCGGAGTAAAATCCATAGGGACTCCATCTAGTGGCTGTCCCAATTTTTGCTGCCCAGATATGGTGCTCCTATTTTTGAGCCAGTTGCACGATATTTCCTTAGTTGAGGGCCACACTTGGCATTTAAGTGCGTTAATTCGATGGAATGTACTGAGGAGGTGGATCCCCAGGAGGGAGGGAGTGAATTCCAGAGGAGTAAGAGGCAACTCAGCCCAGATATCATGTGTGAGAGAAAGAGGGTAAAGACAGCCTCTGCCTAACAGTTCACAAAGTATATCGTTGATGCGGATAGTAGAGTCTTCAGTCTGGCAAGATTTTACCTATGGTGTGAAACAATAGACAACTCAGGTTGGAAGAATTGCCACATGTTATTCTTGCTTTGGGGCCTGATACATACCAAGAGGCTACATTAAGATGAATTTTAATGCATAATCGAGGAAAAATTAATTCCAACTTGATTTAATCTTCATACAATTTAATATTGTTAAGACAAATTACAAAAACTGGGATTTTCATCTCAGATGCCGATGTCCCAGGGTGAAGAATAGACTGTGGTACTTCTCAGACAAAGAATTCTCAATGTACAAACTAAATATAGAGTTGAGTTCTCATCCAGAATACAATTGGATCAGAGCACATTTTATTTTAAAGTGGCATTATGCATTGAGCAATCTACATATCGTACATGGGCTAGGGCCTTCACAATATCGGTGTTGACAGGGGGGCAGAGGTCGAGCCCTAGGCCCCTACTATGTGGGGTGCCACAGGGCTCGGTCCTCTCGCCCATCCTGTTTAATATCTACATGAAGCCGCTGGGTGAGATCATCCGACGACACGGGGTGAGGTATCAGCAATATGCTGATGATACCCAGTTGTACATCTCCACCCCGTCTCAAGTTGGGGAAGCCGTAGACGTAATGGACCGCTGCCTGGCCGATGTTAGGGTCTGGATGGGGAAGAACCGGCTAAAGCTTAACCCTGACAAGACTGAGTGGCTGTGGATATTGCCTCCTAAGGACTCGACCAACTGTCCCTCCTTGATTCTTGGGGGGGAGAAATTAGCCCCCTCAGAACGGGTCCGCAATTTGGGTGTCCTCCTAGACCCACAGCTAAAATTGGAACAACATCTTTCAGCTGTGGCTAGGGGGACCTTTGCACAAGTACGTCTTGTGCACCAATTGCGACCCTACTTGGAGAAGGAGGCACTTCTTACAGTCGCTCATGCCCTTATCACCTCACGGCTGGATTACTGCAATGCGCTCTACATGGGGCTACCCTTGAAGAGTGTCCGGCGACTGCAATTGGTGCAAAATGCAGCTGCGCGAGCTGTGGTGGGTGTACCTAGATGCACCCACGTAACACCTATCCTCCGCCAGCTGCATTGGCTGCCCATTAGTCTCCAGATCCAATTTAAGGTGTTGGTTGTTACCTTTAAAGCCCTACATGGCTCAGGGCCAGGTTATCTTCGGGACCGCATCCTGCCGCATACCTCCCTACGACCGGTTAGAGCCCACAGAGTCGGCCTCCTCCAGGTCCCGTCGACCAAACAATGTCGGCTAGCGGGACCTAGGGGGAGGGCCTTCTCTGTGGGAGCCCCCTCCCTTTGGAACCAGCTCCCTCCAGAGATCAGGACCATCCCCACCCTACTGGCCTTCCGTAAAGCAATAAAAACTTGGCTCTTCCGGCAGGCAGGGTATGAATGAAAGTTTGTTTTTTAATGGATAGTATTTTAATATGGCTCCTTTTAAAAATTGTTTTTTATGTGTTTCTATATCTGCTGTGAGCCGCCCAGAGTCCCCCGGGAGTTGGGCGGCATAGAAATTTTAATAAATAAATAAATAAATAAATATTGTGGTTCAATAACTTGCCATTAGCTCTGCTGGAGGATTAACTTCCAGAAAATTTCTTATGTAGGCTTTGCTCTTGAAAAATCAGAATCCCAGGCTCATGTTTCATTTTATTGTAGAGTTTAATGAGAGTTTTGTAATTCTTTTTGCAGCCCATTTTCTAGATGTTCATTTCCTGTACACACACAGAAATCCATATATATATAAGCCAAATACCACTCACTCATCACAAAATCTCCAGAACTGTAAAACCTACAAACTTAAAACTTGGCACGTATATGTACTCTTGGCTTCTAGATGCTCACTAAGAAAGGATTTTTTGAAATGACCATCAGATCATTAGTATTTCTTATAAGTATTATATTAATTAACATGCTCTGATGTTAAGGAGTTATATGTTCTACTCCCCCTCCCCACCTGAAAAGAACTCTGTTCCAATTGTCAGTTGCCTTATATTAACACACTCTGATGCTACCCCTTTGCCAGCGCGTGACTCATCCGGCCTGTGGGCTGTGAGTTTAGACATTCTACTCCCCCTCCCCACCTGAAAAGAAGTCTGTTCCAACTGCCAGTTGCCTTATATTAACACGCTCTGATGCTAAGGAGTTACACATTCTACATAAATTTTCAAGCTTTAAGTGCATTCATTAATTTTCAAGCTTTAACTGTCAATTTATCAAGCCCAATCACATAGTTTCGTAGTGAAGCACGGGTATCCAGCTACTAGTACATTATATATCGCTGCTTCTAGAAGACAAAGACCTTAAAGAAAAACAAAGCCCTCTTGTCTTTGTAGCTTGTGGAATTCACTGTTCATTAATAGCAAATTAGACAGCTTGATTGTATACCTTGTTGTTACATCATGCTTTTCGAGGTTTCCCTTCTGACCTCCACCTTGTGACAAGAACTCCAAGGAGGAAAGATGAGTGAAGCCAAACTTTGCCCAGAGGAATTTCAGACAAGCTAGACATCCAATAGAGAGTGTGACTCGTCTGCCTGTAAGGCAGTTGGGGTACTGAGAGAAATTCATTTGTCTCTGAGGTTCCAAGCATCAAGCAATTTCAAATGTCTTGACAGGTCTTGCACTGAATTTGAGAGTTCATTGCCAGTTTTACCCAGCACCAACAACCAAATCAATGCTCCCTAGTTCAAAAGTCCCACTTGTCTTTGTTAAGTAGTCTCCTTTTAAAGGAGAGAAACCATCGACATATCTTTGGATCACACTGTTATTTTCCACAAAGCTTTTACCTGTTGTGCTTTCAAGGTTTATCTTACTACCAGTTAATGATTTAAAGGCAGGAAAGAAACGCCTCACTAGAACCCCAGGTTGAGACATATTCCTGATAGGATTTAAAAATATCTCTCAGCCCCTACTGGGACCAATTTCATACCTCCCCCCCCCCACTCTCTCTCTCAAAGGCTTTTATTATTTTTTTTTAAAGGGAAATGAAGAACTACCGCTATTCAAAAGCAAAATCTCAAGGAACTTTTGAAACTACCCCATAGGTCTTTAAAGTAATAATGATGTAGCAGATTCATCGTGCTTCGGATGCCAAAATCTTTTCATGCCTCTTTCTTTAATGTGGAATTTGAAATAATGCAGAGGGCCAGAACAAACACAACGGAGAAGCTCAGTGGGATCCTGCAGAGAAACATTCTTACCTTTCAATATAATGTAATTCCTCATTAGGCACCAAGCCCTACGGTGATAAAGTATAACATGGTTGATAGAATACATGGACAGCATGTGGCACATTTTCATTCCATCCTCAAAGCTAGCACAGTTAATGATAAAGATGCATAGATACAGCATGTGTGTGTATGTGAGATAGAAAGAAAGAGTGTATGAGTCTGAAATACTACTGAGGGTTAAGAGCTCATATACACTCTAGTGAATATGGAGAAATTTAACTAAGAGGAGAATGAGTTGACCTCTTAATCCAGATAATAGGTAGGGAAAAGGAGGCCCCTGGTCAATCAAATGCCAAGGAACCAATCAGAAGAGAGGGTTTCCTCTCTCGGGCTTTTACAAGAGGGGCAAATTCTCTTTTGTCTTTTATACGTCGGCCATTTATAGTATTTTTCTCTTCTCTGAGGCTGGTGAGAAGCCAGATAAGTAGGCACTAGCAGCAGAGACAGAGCTAGTAATTTGGACAGCAAATTTGAGTCAGTTAAGCTGGATGTAGTACTGATAAAATTGTATTTCATCGTCTGACATCTGGGGAGATAAATTTGTATTGAGGGGTTTATGCAAGCAGTTGACTAAAATCAACCTTTAGAAAGTAATGATCCTTCTTTCCTTCCTTCCTTCCTTCCTTCCTTCCTTCCTTCCTTCCTTCCTTCCTTCCTTCCTTCCTTCCTTCCTTCCTTCCTTCCTTCCTTCCTTCCTTCCTTCCTGGTTTACTCTGGGAAAGGAATTTAGCCTTTCCACCAGACAAGCTAGTAAAAGAAGGGAGTTTGCCTCTCTGGTAAACCAGTATCAGGAAGGATTTCTTTAGAACAAAGTAGCTGGTGGCATTGGATATACTAAATTGGATTACTGTAATGTGCTCTACAAGGGGCTGCCCTTGAAGAGTATTTAGAAGCTCCAGCCAGTACAGTATGTTGTGGCAAAAGCACTTATGTGTGCTCCTAAGGCAGCACATTGGTTGCCAGATTGCTTCCAGGTCCAATTTAAGATGCTGGTTTTAACCTTTAAGGCCCTTCATGGCATGGGACCAGGCTATCTGAGAAACTGGTTATCAAAGCCTCACATTCTGTGTGTCCATGTGCTGCATCAGACATGCATGTTGTTCAAAGGACAATGGCCCTGAACCATGTGGGACATTGTCTTCATTTAGTTGAATTCCTCATGCAGCTGTGACATGGGAATTACATAAATGATTCCACCTGTGAACCTCATTGGCGTGGATAGCAGAATAGAGAAAGATAGAAAGGATGATTCGTAGCTTATACAGGGATTCCATAACTTTACTCCCCCCTTGAGAAAATATGCAAAATTGGCCATGGAAAAGTAACATCTACCCATTGTTTCTAAAGCTTTTGCTGTTGGGTAGGAAGAAGTCATCATATTGTAAGAGACCTGAGGGGGGATATGCTGGGAATTTCAGAAAGTGAAATTTTCATGACAAATTATATCTCTTGACATTCCAACCTCTGCATCTTGTTGAAGGAGTAGGATTTCTCTTGCATTGCATGCATTGCATGGCAACTGTAAACATATATTTTTTTTGCTAGAAATACGACTTTATTTACTAATCTTGATAGCATTCTGACCATTATCTAAATATGATATACATAAAAGAGGCAATTTAAGTATTATTTTTTATCCAATTAACTTTGCCTATAGAGTTACATACAGTATATATTGTAAATATTTATAATGTCGTGAAAAGATACCATCCTCTCCGTATCATTAGTTTCTTGTAGCTCTTGAGCAACTATCCCTGAGGTTTTGCATCAACTGCAAATCAAAACCATTAAAAGACCCGGGATAGGTTTTTCCAAGCTGGTCTTCTTCAGATCCTTCACATTCAAGCAGACTCAGATAGCTGCTAATGACAAAGGATTGTGGGAGTTGTAGGCTATGTCTAAACAGGCCTAATTGTCTCATACACAATATTGAGTAGAAATAAATGGAATGGTTCATATAAATAAATCCAGCCAGCCTCTGCCACACATAAATGAAATATATCAAGGTTAAGGAAAGCAACAATGTTCAGCATTTCATCATTTTTGTACACCAGATTTCTCCCTCATTTTGTGTGGATTAGGATTATGTGTAACATATATTGTTAAATATAGTTCCTGGTTAGGTTAGAGGTGCTTCAAGAATTCCATTTTCTGAATTCTAACACAAAGTGAACTATTGTACAGATTCGAATGCAACATTTATCCTGATTGAATGGTTCAACTTATCTCATTTTTTTAAAAAAAGAGCTTAAATGCATCTGAGATGTAAGTAGTGTGAGAGAGAATTAGCTTAGCTACACTGATTTGAGTGAAAAGGTGTTTTAATGGAAATATTTACAGCCAAAATGTTTGCGTTTTATAATTTATTTTTATCACTTGCAACTCCTTATGTTTATCTTCATAAACCTTTGATCATCTGCAACACTCCTTAGTAGCATCTGAAGCTGTTCAAACAAGAATAATAAATATTGACTAACATCTCATGTGATCACTTTAAACTTGTGAGGCTTTGGCATTGTCTTGTAAAATCATTTCAGGTGAGAAATCAAAATTTACAAGAACTAAGCAATGGGCATCATTGAAAGAGCTGTGGTGGCTCAGTGGTTAAAAGGCAGTATTGCAGACTAACTCTGCCCACAGCCAGGAGTTTGGTCCTGGCTCAAGGGTTGACATAATCTTCCATTCTTCTGAGGTTGTAAAATGAGGACCTAGATTGTTGGGTGCAATATGCTGACTCTGTAAACCGCTTAATGAGGGATATAAAACCTATGAAGCAATATATAACTCTAAGTGTTATTGCTATTGCTATTATTGTATTGTGTTGGCCAAATGTAGGTCCTGTGTTAAAACTAAGCAGCAAAATCACTTAGAAAGAAATACCGTATTTTTCAGAGTATAAGACGCACTGAAGTATAAGACGCATCTTAATTTTGGGGGAGGAAAACAAGGGAAAAAGGCCTCTGCCTCCAAGCAATTTGCCAAACAACAAACAGCACAGATGATATACACTGTTTGCTGTGTATTTCTGTGCATGTGTGCTTGACCCATAGAAATAGCAAAGAATTGGAGAAATGTACATTATGCCAGAAAGTTTTCTTAAATATAGTCACACTAACTGCTCCCAATTATTTAAATAGATCTACTCCAAGGTAACTAAACTCTAATACTAAACAGGACAATGTTACATTTCATACTATACTTGTACAGAGCTGTTAAAATTAATTAAAATATCTGGAAGTATACATTATTCTCTATTTAAAAGAAGATACAATAGCATTGGGCCTCTTCAGAGCAAGCATTTATTTTAAAAAGCTTCTTTATTTTGTTAAGTTGTCTAGATTTACAGGGATCTCCAACCTTGGCAACTTTAAGACTTGTGGACTTCAACTCCCAGAATTCCACAGCCAGCAAAGCTAACAAAGCTGGCTGTGGAATTCTGGGAGTTGAAGTCCACAAGTCTTAAAATTGGCCCTGGCTCTAGAACAATAATAAAACAGTCTTTAAAAAATAAGTCTAATAATTTGAACATTCTACAGACATTTATAGTTATTCACTTACCCCCTTCCATCCAGTTCAGCAAAAAATAAAAATCTGCCTGTCTCTCCCAGCTATTTGCCTTTGTAGTTAGTTTCACTTTCATTTTCTCAGGTGGCAAACCTAATCAGCTGTCAATCGGGAAAATCCTACTGACTTGCTTGGCTTTACAGGCTCTTCCCTCTTTCCTGCAAGCAGGTAAATTGCTGGAAGACAGAAGCCAAAGGGTGGGAGTGGCTGGGTGGGTGGGGCTGCATTCGGTGTATAAGATGCACCCAAGTTTTCACCCTCTTTTTTGGGGTAAAAAGGTGCGTCTTATACTCCAAAAAATACGGTATGTGGAATCTAGGCCATATTGTTGACCAAATGTGATTGATAATATTATTAAATCCTTTAAAAGTTTGCTAACCATTCTGTTCCTTGCTTTATTAAAAATTGCTTTAATAAACTTTCCATTTTTGCTCAAGGATGATGAGAGTACTCAAAATAAAAATGACATCATGAGATTTTAGCAAGCAATAATTCATGTACTTGTCAAAGGTTGATGCTCTCACCACCTTGTTTCTAATCTGAGACAACAGACGAGTTCTCCCTTCTAGAAGATATTAAAATAGGCGAGTATTGTTTAGGTATATTGATTAACAGTCACTCCCTGCTAATGATGCAGGAATTGTGCTCCATGTCCTTTGTCATATATTGTCCCAGCTTCTAGCATCCCTCAGGAGCAATATTTTTTCTTTTAAATATTTTTAAATGTTTATAACATGCTTCAAGGTCTTCTAGGCATACCGCAAACTGTTTTTCCATCAATCCTTACAATAAAACTATCAGTATTATTTTACTCATTTGGAAGCTACAGAAGATAGTGGCATCGATATAGCTTGTTGTTAAAATGATCTAGTTCAGCTTTGAACTAAGGACATTTAATAGGTAGTCTTAATCCTGTATATCAAGGGTCCCCAATCCCTGGACTATGGACTGTATCGATCCATGGCCCATTGGGAACCGAGCCGTGCAAGCTTTGGGCAAGTCTGCAAACTTTCATTTGCACAAGTGCAGGAGCTAGGTTGCATGTGAGAAACCATCCCCTCCCCGCTATCACTGCTGCTGCCGCCACTGCTGCTGCCTGCCAATGGAGCCAGAAAGGTATCTATATCTATATCTATATCTATATCTATATCTATATCTATATCTATATCTATATCTATATCTATATCTATATCTATATCTATATCTATATCTATATCTATACCTATACCTATATCTATATCTATATCTATATCTATCTATATCAATCAAGATTCAATAATGTTTTCTGAGCAGCTAGTTTTCTTGCAAATCTAATAAGGGATATGACTCTAATTGATCACAGAGTTAGGAAGTAAACTCACCCTGGTGGCCTGGAATATCTCTCACCCAATTTGACAGACAGAGAGTATGGCACTGCTGTATGATGATAAGCCCCTAAATTGACTCTCTGACTCCCCCCTGGTCCTATAAGGTCATGTGATGGTTGTGCTTTACAGCCTCATTGCTCAGTGATTCTTATCCCAACTGCCTTTGTAAACCATGATTACAGTATCTGTTCATTCCCACTGTGCTCTCTATAGCTCATATAGCAAAACCATCAGTGTCTGATGTGATGACAGGTTTTGTTTTTCAACTGCCTTATTGTGGAGTCTATCTATCTATCTATCTATCTATCTATCTATCTATCTATCTATCTATCTATCTATCTATCTATCTATCTATCTATCTATCTATCTATCTATCTATCTATCTATCTATCTATCTACCTACCTACCTACCTACCTACCTACCTACCTACCTACCTACCTACCTACCTACCTACCTACCTACCTACCTACCTATCTATCTATCTATCTATCTATCTATCTATCTATCTATCTATCTATCTATGTATCATTTATCAATCATCTATCTGTCATCCATCTATCCATTTATCATCTATCAGTAAGGCTGAGAGGGAATGAGTTGCCCAAGGCCACACAGCCAACTTCCATATTTAAGGAAGAATTAAATCAAATTTGATTGCAAAACATTCGACTTCAGCAACAGAGTGGTCAAGCCTGGAATATATTACCTGACTCTATAGTTTCTTCCCCTAACCCCCAAAACTTTAACCTTAGACTGTTTACAGTCGACCTCACCCCATTCCTAAGAAGCCTGTAAGGGGCGTGCATAAGCACACCAGCATGCCTACCATCCCTGCCCTAAAGTCCCCATGTATTCGTAAAATATCATGTACTCAAAACCATGCTTGTACTTCTTATAGATTCATTTTTTGTACTTCTTATATATTGTACTTCTTATATACCCATTCATTATATATACTTTGTCTGTAATCATATACATGCTTGACAAAATAAATTAAATAAATGAATGAATGAATGAATGAATGAATGAATGAATGAATGAACAAACTAGATTCTGGGTTTTCCTGTTCCTACTGACTAGTAACACTATTAACTTCATAGTAATCTTAGCCACCATGCCATACTTCCTCTGTTCAAAGTGATAATGATAATGTTGATGATGGTTAATAATCCTATTTAAAAGCATCCTGGCACCATTTATAAAAAATGCAATATGCGTTCAAAACAATAAATTATATACCCAGTGTGACTGGTAATCAGTGAGAGCTCCTTAAATTTGTCTGACCTCATTTTAAAGGCATCTAAGTTGATGACTATCCCCTGACATTTTAGAGAGTAATCCATCCTTGATTTCCTGTCATTCAAATTCATTGGATGTCCTTAAATTATAATATGAAAAAGTAATGAAACTTCCACTATATCTTTAGGTGGGTAGCTGTAAATTTTTAAGGCTAATAAATAGATGAACATGGACCAAAACTGATAATAAAGTAAATCACTTTCTGACTTCCTCACTGCTCAATTTTACCTCCATATCAAATGGATTATAAAACTTTGGTTACCCATATCAATTCTCTAACTGGTTATGAATTTATAATATGACTTCTTCATTGAATCCCTATGAGTTTGAATAGATCCCTGAGTTTGTATATCCCTATGAGTTTGAAGAGATAGATAGATGATAGATGATAGAAGATAGATGATAGAAGATAGATGATAGATAGATAGATAGATAGATAGATAGATGATAGATAGATAGATAGATAGATAGATAGATGATAGATGATAGATGATAGATGATAGATGATAGATAGATAGATAGATAGATAGATAGATAGATAGATAGATAGATAGATAGATAGATAGATGATAGATGATAATGATAATAGATAGATGATAGATAGATGATAGATAGATAGATAGATAGATAGATAGATAGATAGATAGATAGATAGATAGATAGATAGATAGATAGATAGATAGATAGATAGACAGATGAGAGATATATGATAGAGATAGATAGATAGATAGATGATAGATGATAGATGATAGATGATAATGATAATAATAGATAGATGATAGATAGATAGATAGATAGATAGATAGATAGATAGATAGATAGATAGATAGATAGATAGATAGATAGATAGATATCTTATGCAATCAAAAAATTCAGAGCCATGGCCACTGTGGAAAAAAAGAAATATCTACATTCTTTTTGTTTACTTCCAGTCAATATGTTAAATCAATACTTCTAGTCTCCAAGGTAGTACTATTAAATCAATATCCAAGAGTAAACAGATTGCTCAGAAAATGAACAGAAAAATTGTATAGCATCCAGTAGTTCATTGCAAGCTACATTATTTTGGCCAGCTCCAAGGACAGATTTGCATTCATGATCCCACAGGGCTTCACTTTCCTCCATCTTTAATGAGCTGCTTTATGATATGCATTACCATGATAGCAGGGGTCCCCAACTTCTGGGCCACTATTTGCAACCAGCCCATGGAAACGGGCAAATGCGAGTGTCAGCCCTGGAAGCCATATTTTTCTTTGGAGCTTCTGGGCTGCCATATTTAGTGCCTGGGAAAATGGGAGGGGGGATTTCAAGGAGTCGGTGGAGAATTAGCCATAACAACATTCCTTTCTCTAGGACTCAAGGACAATCAGCCTGCACCTGGATGGAAGTGACTGGGGGGTTTGTCTCCAGTTGGGAGGTGAAATTATTGGGCCGTGTAATGAACTTGTGGGTGCAGGGGATGGAACTTTGACTTTCTTTTGGGTGGGGAAAACCGGAAGCTTTCAGATTCGGGTTTTCCCAGATGTGCCAATATGACAACGCTAATAAAATGGAACTTTGAGGAACTTTAAGCCTTGGAGTCTTCTTTCGTTGGGGTGTTACTTGGAACCCTGACAGTGAGAGCAACCCCACTTACCCGAGCAGCAGGAGAGCGTGTGCACATGTGCTCCATTTGTGTGAAGGGCGGGCACACATGCGCGCCACTAACGCAAATAGAGCGTTGGGGAACTCTATGATAGAACAATCAGAGTATAATTATTTTTAGAGTTCTAATATGTCTCCCCAGAGAAATTGGACCGGGGTGGGTTCCTGCTAGTTCGGACTGGATCACCTGAACTGGTAGCGACCTGCTGGTGATTTCACAATGGCATCATGGATCCGGTGCCGGTCGGTGCCGGTCTGTGGGCGCCGCCATCTTTTTTTCAGAATTTTTTACTGTTTTGAAGTTTTTTCCGCTGCTGCTGCTTGAAAAAGGGCCCTCCCGCCCACCCCCGGGTTTATACTTACCTTTATTCCTTTGCCCGAAGCACAGCTGACCAACTCTTCAGCTGTGTTTCGGGCTGATTATAGCTACTGATCATGTGCGGAAGCAGAATTGCATGAGGGGACGTGCGCATGAGTGGAGCAAGTGCGCGTGCGCAAAACATCGCAATGCAAACCGGTGGCGAAGGTAAGTGGAACCCATCCCTGAATTGGACGTATCTTCTCAGCACAGGAGGTCCTTCATATTTACCAAAGGAGATATGATAGCTAATCCTATAGAAGCCTGAGCAATATTAATAGAACAGAGAGGATGGACCAACCGATCACATTAAGAGACAGGCAAAGTGGATGAGCAGACATTTACGGAGGTAAATACTGCTTGCTTGTAATATGGCTTTCTATCTACTTTCCAAAATTATCTTCTTGTTTTTGAGAAAAGCTTCTGTTGGGCTACCTAACTCTCACAGTGCTTTACATCTCAGCTGGCTTGTTGAAAAGGTTGCATAAAAATATCTTTCCGTTATTTTCATTTATATGCCTCCATTATTTTTGCAGTGTCCCTGTGTCCCTATGCTTTCCAATGTAAAAATGCCCATAAGCAGGAGTTTCTTCATCATGAAGAACATTTCTCCAGAGATTTAATTGACTTCTGGGAGGCAAAGGAAGCTGCGTGTTTCTTGAGATAACAGAATAAGGCTGTCCGGTGTTTCAGATTCAATTCGGAAAAGACGGTTCGGACCAGTAGCATCCATAGTACATTGTAATGTCATCCAAATTATGACATGTGCCATGATGTTATCATTCAAGGACATCCTCGATGTATGACCACAATTGAGCCCACAATTTAGGTTGCTAAGTGAAACGTATTTTAAGTAAATTTTGGCCCATTTTACAATCTTTCTTGCCACAGATGTTAAATGAATCACCACAGTTGTTCAGTTAGTAACATTGTGGTTAAGTAAATCTGGCTTCCCCATTGACTTTGCTGGTCAGAAGGTCACAAAAAGGGATCACATGATCCCGGGACCCTACAATGGTCATAAAGGTGAGTCAGTTGCCAAGCCTCTGGATTTTGATCATGTGACCAAGGGGACACTGCAATGTTTGCAAGTGTGAAAAATGGTCATAAGTCAATTTTTTTCAGTGTCGTTGTAACTTTGAACGGTCACTAAATGAACTGTTGTAAGTCGAGGACTACCTGTAACACCATTCCAAGCTTGAGTCTTAACACACATGCAAATATATATGGTAAGTCACAGAATTTGTGTGGATGACATCATCATCATGCACGGGGTTTTTTTTGCACACCATTGTTCCCCTTTATAGTCCACCCATGGTTCCTAGCACCTTCCTGGAATTATTTCCAAAGTAATGCATAAGTCTAGGATCTAATGTAATGAGAGAACAGGACAACACATACACAAGCATGTCTATTCCTGCTGCCTGCCGGCTGCCTGCAATTTGGCAGTTCAAATCTCACCAGGCTCAAGGTTGACTCAGCTTCCATCCTTCTGAGGTGGGAAAAATGAGGGCCCAGATTGTTGCGGGCAATATACTGACTCTGTTTTACAGGGCTGTAAAGCACTATAAAGTGGTATATAAGTCTAATAGCTATTGCTATTGCTATTTCAGTCTCTGAAAGAGACAAAGAGACTAAGAAAGATCAGGAATCTCATGAAAGGACTAAGTTTGCCAGTGTTTGTCTCTCAGTTAATGTTCACCATCTAGTTCCTCTTTGAAAAACTTGCACATTTGTGTCAAGAAAACATCCTTTACATGCAGCAGAAATGAAACTGGATGAGGAACAGATTTGTAAGTGTTATTGAAGTTTTGCTTATTTTTCTCACACCCAGAAATAGTCAAGGCAGCTCTCAAACTTTAATTTTAAAAATGCATTCTATAAAGTTGGAAACATAAACCATACCTAACATTAAATTTTTTACTAAATCAACAATTTAAAAGGAAGCGGTCTTTACAGAACTACTAAATGCTGTGTAAGCAAACCAAGCTCTTTTATATGCTGTATCACCTCAGATTGAAGTAAGAAGAAACCTTCTCCCCAAAAGATACAATTTTTACAACCGAGCATTTTCAAAAGGGTCTCTCCTGCAATAGTGGCATAATGTCTCAGTAGTTAAGATACTGGGTTTGTCAGCTGGAAAGCCGGCAGTCTAGGTTTGAGACCCAATATCATACAATGGGGTGAGCTGCCATCCACTCCCCAGCTCCTGCCAACCTAGCAGTTTGAAAACATGCAAATGCGAGTAGATAAATCGGTACCACTTCAGTGGGAGGGTAACAGCCAGGGGTGGGTTCTAACTTACCTCGCTGCCAGTTTGCTTCCTCCCGCACCGTGTGGCCGTGCCTCGTGGGTGCGCATGTGCAATGCGCGCGCGTGCATGTACATTGGCAAAAAAATAAAAAAAAGCCAAAAACAAGATGGTGACACATGCGCAGTGCCTGAAACCCGGCTTCTGCACATGTGCAGAAGAAAAAAAAACCAGAAAAAAATTCAGGGGAAAAAAATTCCAATAAAATAAAATAAAATAAAATTCAAAAAAAAGATGGCAGCCTCCATGGACTGGCACCAACTGAACCGGTTCTGTGACATCATCATGACATCACCAGCGGGTTGCTACCAGTTTGGGCGAACCTGTCCGAACTGGGAGGAACCCACCTCTGATAAAAGCACTCCATGACATCATGCTGGCCAAATGATTGCAGACATGTCTTCAGACAGTGCTGGCTCAATGGCTTTTAAATGGAGATGAGCACCAAGGGCAACAACTAGGAGAGTAAAATCCAGGGACTTCTCTCATGCAAATTCAGGTTTCTGTTGAGAAAGGTGGTTCATTAGACAATCAGTCTTAGAGCATTTTGAGCTTAAAGGTCCCAACTGATCCCTTACGTTGTGCCTATTAAGCAAGTAGCAATCAGTGAAGCTCTTTAAGTAAAGAATTATATATATATATATATATCTTGCTCTTGATTGTAGCTGGCTCCTGCATTTTATGCCAGTTGTAATTTTCTATATAGTGCTACAACAGAAAGGGCAGGATGTAACCAAGCTGTGAATCATATATCTTATATCTTAGCATCCAGCTGGCTCAGGCAATTGTGCAAAAGTGGCTACCATCTGCCACTCCAAAACTGCAGAGGACTGAGGAGCACTCACAGACTGTGAACCTATGTGTGACTGCCTTTCTCCCATTGTTTATGTTCATCCACTAAATCTAAAGAGAAGGAATTCTCCAGGTCCCTTCTTTCAAACAATGCCACCTCAGAGTTGTGTTTTCTCAATAGCAATGATTAGCCTATGGAACAACATCTTTCCAGAGCTTTGTATAGCTCCAACCCTGTTTACTAGGCATAGAAGGTCTGGCTATTTTCCTGGTGTTTGGGACAAATGGACAGAGGGACTCTGTTGTTATTTTGGGGTTTCAGATTATTACCAATTCTTGGGCACTGAGATAAGTGGTGAATTTTCTGTGTTTTAAACTTTGAAAGCCATGCAGAGTCACTTGATTATATAAGGATATATCCTTATATGTAAATATAAGGATCTATCTATCTATCTATCTATCTATCTATCTATCTATCTATCTATCTATCTATCTATCTATCTATCTATCTATCTATCTATCTATCTATCTATCTATCTATCTATCTATCTATCTAATCTAATCTAATCTATCTATCTATCTATCTATCTATCTCTATCTATCTATCTCTAGATCTAGATCTAGATCTATATATATGTGTGTGTGTGTGTGTGTGTGTGTGTGTGTGTGTGTGTGTGTGTGTGCCAAATACCACTCACGCATCATCACAAAATCTTCAGAACCATAAAGCCTACAAACTTGAAAGTTGCCACGTATGTTCCTCTTGGCTTTTAGGTGCTCGCTAAGAAAGGATTTTTTGAAATGACCATCAGATCATTAGTATTTCTTATATTATTATTAACACTCTCTGATGCAAAGGAGTTAGATGTTCTACTCCCCCTCTCCACCTGAAAAGAGCTCTGTTCAAACTGCCAGTTGGGCATGGGTGTGGCCAGTGCATGACTCATCCGGCCTGCAGACTGGGAGTTTAGACATTCTAGTCCCCCTCTCCACCTGAAAAGAACTCTGTTCCAACTGCCACTTGCCTTATATTAACATGCTGTGATGCTAAGGAGCTACACATTCTATATAAATGTTCAATCTTTAAGTGTCAATGTATCAAGCCTGATCATAACTACTCATTAATTTTCAAGCTTTAACTGTCAATTTATCAAGCCCGATCACATAGTTTCATAGTGAAGCAGCTACTAATAAGGATTTATAAATCAAATCAATGAATGAACGAATGGACCGTCCAACTAACCAACCAACCAACCTGGTTTTTTAGAAGGAGTGCAATCCCGTTATCAGGGCTTAAGAAAAGCATATAATTTGGGTTTAGGATTTTTTGCTACATTTCTACAGTCCTTCCTGGGGGAAAATAGGAGTCATAGAGTCCAAAAGTTTATTCCAGGATTTCCCCATTTTTTAGACTTTAGAAGTTTGAAGCATGTACTTTTTATCATACAGAGCCCCATGTCCCAGACTTGCTTGCTTTTGCCCTGCAAAAATTAAGCAGCCCATTTCTGCCATTTAATTTAATTTATTATTTTTTAAAAGATACATGACTATTTTTTCAAGTATTATTTTACACCTGGAAGGCTAAGTGGACATTGTCTGTAAACTTAACTTTGATGTTCATGGACATATGCACAATATACAAATTCAGTTCATCAATATGAATCTTCTAATCTAATTCACTGGCTGGGGAATTCTGGGAGTTGAAGTCTTCTGGGACTTCTGGGAGTTGAAGTCCAGACATCTTCAAGTTGCCAAGGTTGGGAAACACTGTTCTAATCAGTTGATGATGGAATTGGGGTGGGGGGGGAAGAGACGGCAAATTCTCATTTTCCATCACTGCTGCTTTTAACAAGAGACAGAATAACTTTCATGTCTATAGTGTCACAATTAATAGTTGTAAAAAAAAGGAGAATGACCTGATTCTACACAGTTTGAATGATAATTAACTCCCAGTTCTTCAAGCTTGCAATTATGAAGATTTTCTAAACTGTTTAAGCACATCCGTGAAAAACAAACAAACCCTAGTGGTTATATTTCTCAGCAATGTTAAATGTGCAAGTATTTTTTATTAATCATATTAAATCTATTCTGATTGTATAAGACCAAACCTGGAGTCCTCTAACTGCATTGGACCAGTCTTGGAAAATCTGTGAATGGTAGTCCCAATCCATTCAGAAAGTGCAAACCTGGGGAATGTTGGGCTAAACTAGGGGTGTCAAACTCAAGGCCCAAGGGCTGGATCCAGCCTGCAGGGTGCTTAGATCTGGCCCGCGGGGCCGCTCTGGAAACAGTGAAGGAGCGGCCCGCGGTGCCTCTGCCAGTGAAAACAGAGCTTGGGAGGTCTGTCTGTGGCCCTCCCGAGATCCGTTTTTGCTGGCAGAGGGTTGCAGAAGGCCGTCACAGCCAAAAACAGAGCTCGGGAGTCCGTTTTCGCTGGAAGAGTGATCGGGCCACTATGGGCGCCCCAACATGAGTGATGTTGAACTGGCCATGCCCACACTGGCCACGCCTCCCCCGCCCCCCCCCCCGAGGTCAAACACAACCCTGATCCAGCCCTCAATGAAATCAAGTTTGACACCCCTGGGCAAAACTATAAATATTGTAGTTATATAAAAGGAGAATAATGCTGAATGTAAGGGATCCTTAACTGTTAATCCAAAATGGATGGATTTAAGTCAGCTGAGGAAAGCCATGTTTCCTGAAAAATAAATGAGTAGTTTTGCTTAGTCATTTAGCTGAGATTTTTTTTTTTTTTTTTGGCTTAATGAAACTGTTTTTATGTAGGTGATTGTGCATATAAATCTGCATGTTGCAGTCACTTTTTGATGGAAAATATGTTTTTGATACAGTCACAGAGCTGGTACAAATCAGGGATAAATAGGTCTCCAACTGACAGATTGAATGTGAGAGAAATAACATTAATAATACAACTGAAGTAATATTAGCACTAATTGATGGCCATTCTCCATCTGTGAATGAGAAGGTAGACCCTCTTAAAATTAAAGGGCAAAATAGATTCAATAAATGAAGCAACAGACAACATATTATGAGATGTAGCCTCCAGCTTAAAGTTCGGGGAAAAATGAAGGAAACAGCCTGCCATAAATGTTAAGAGCACAATCCAGCCTCTTTCCCCACCTCAATCGTCTAAGGTTCAGAGTTAAAAAGCTCAATAAATTAGGGTCCAAACCAAGCCCCATCCTTAATATATTCATATTTCATAACTTCAGAAATTGACATGACATAGATGAAGCATCATTCTGCCTCCAACAAGATTTTCCTAACCCAGAGACACAGCACCTGACTTCTAGTGTAGTCTGCCTGTGCCCTGCTCTTAGCTTTAAGATATGCAACCATTGAATGGTTGACAGAGGGCACGCCTTGCCGTGAAAGCATCTTCTGCGTGAAGTTTTGCTTCTGTTTAGAAAATTCAGAAGATATGAACGGAGAATAGTATAAGGGCTTGAAATTGTCTATCAATTTGAACAGTGTTCTTAGGATTGCAGATTCAGGCATACAACTTGTTTTGTTCATGGTCTTTCACTGCATACCACTATGCTGATATGCATTGTTTCTGGATTTGCATTACAGGTAGCCCTCAACTTAAAACCATTCATTTAGTGACTGTTTGGAATTACAATATCACTAAACAAAGTGACTTATGACTGTTCTCTTACTTATAACCATAGCAACATCCTCACAGTCATGTGATCAAAATTCAGACGTTTGGCAATGGGCTCATATTTATAATGGTTGCAGCATTCCAGGGTCATATATGATTGCCATTCGCGACCTTCCCAGCTGGTTTCTGATGAACAAAGTCAATAGATCGGATTTGTTTAATGACCACTTGAGTCACTTAACAACTGCAATGATTCTCTTAACAACTATGGCAAACAAAGGTTGTAAAATGGAGTCCAAATCATTTAACAATTGCCTTGCTTAGCAATGGAAATTTTGGGTTCAATTGTGGTCAAGAACTACCTGTATGTATTTCCATCTTGCATGTAGAAAAGGAGATTTATAAGACAGGAGTAAGAGCAACTGCAGTGATTCATTTTAACAACCCTGCCAAAAATTGTTAAGTGAGTCATGCCAATCGGGCATGGCTCACTTAACAACTGTCTTGCTTAACAACAGAAATTCTGGTCTCATTTGTGGTCGTATTGCTATTATTTCTAAGTCTGCCTCAGTACATTTTAAAAAGCAGATGCAAATATTTTGAGTGATGCTTCCTTCCATCTTCACTGATTCTACATAAGAAGCTTCCGCCGCCCAAAGAGTCTATCTATAACAGTCTATCACTTTTATTATGCCTCCATTTATTTATTTATTTATTTTGTTCATTCTTATAGGCCGCCCAACTCCCGCGGGACTCAGGGCGGCGTTTAACTCCATGTTTAACTCACATTCCCAGAATTAAGACTACTTTTAGAGAGGTCAATTAAATAATTGTGAATTAAATTGTTTGTTGTTGCTGTTTTATGGGAGCATATAGGACATCCACAATTGGAATTATTCCATATGAGAGATCTCTGAAGCCCTAGAAGGGGTGTCTAAAAACCCTGGAGCTAGTTTGCTTCTTTACTACATATAGATATCTTGTTTCTTTCAGTTTATCAACCATGCCAACATTTCATTGGTGTGTTTCTTAAATTCTATTACATTTATTAAAAACCTCACAGAATAGATGTTACTAGGTATTACACAATTCAGTTTAAAACATAGTATTAGCATAATAACCAAACAAAGTCACACTAATAAAATCCAACACTGCCTCAAAACAATGGACCTATTTGGAAGCAGCATACAATATGTACTGTATGCATAATAAAACTGAACTATAAAACGATAAAAGTGAAATGCTAAAATACTAAAAATAGCTCAGAGAACAAAAATAAGCAACCTGATACACAGTGTGTTTCAGTGAGAGGAAGATAGCAAGAAAGTCAAGAGAAGAGCAGAGGTGGGATCCACTGCAACTCTTTTTTTATCACGCTTCCCCAAATCTCTGAATGAGGAGCTACATGAAATAGGTAAGTTAATGGAGAGGCAGTTGAGACAGTGTTCTTCTTACTACTGACTGAAGACATGGTGGCCTAGCGGCATGGTGGCCTAGTGGTGAAGATGCTCGCCTCCCTCTCAGAAGGTTGAGAGTTCAATCCTAGGTAGCACAGATATTTCTCTCTCCTAGGGCACAAAGAAAAAAAAAATCTGCTGTGAATTCCATGTGGCATTAGGAAGGACACCTGGCCAATAAACGTTCAGCTCCATCCAGTCAGCCTGACTCTACGCTAAATTAAGGGATTACAGGGTCATAAAAGGGAGTTTTTAGTTGAAGAACTAAGGTGATATTGGACTCTTCTATTTTATGTAGAACCCCATATTCAGGCATTAAAAAGGGGAAATTGGCAAACCAGAAAGAAAATGTAGAATTCTTATTTTTAAAAAAGTCTAGGGGTGTGTGTGTGTGTGTTTGTGTGTGTGTGTGTGTGTGTGTGTTTGTAGACTATGGTTGGTCCATGTGAAGATACCTACAGTATATCCTTCAAGGTATTGAATTATTCACTTCTACTTTTTTTAACTGTTCATTTCTTTTTTAACTTTTACCTCTGTTGAAGATATTTCCCAAACTTCATACTATAGATTAATCCATAGAAGGGATAGCTGGGACTTGGATCCCCTCCATTCTACAGCTGCAGTCTAGAAATCTAGAAATGGTACAATGACTTATTGGTTTTCCAACTTGGATGAAAAATTTGCACAAGTAATTGAAAAAAAACACTTTCTATCATGTTCTAACTTTCTTATTAGAAGTTAAATAATTCAAAAAGGTATTTGAAAATATTCTTAAAATACCACTTGCTCCATCATAATTTAAATTCCCCAGAAAGATACTAAGCCAGAAGAAAGAAACCTGACTGGTTTTTAAATTCAATTAATTTATATTCAGTCAGTAGTAAGAATAGTTATCCTGGGATGGGGTGGAGAATGAACAAACCAAAACAAATCTATTAATGTCTTTGGGTCAAAAGATCTTGTTCCCCAAGGAAATTAGCAGAATGAATTACTGTAATAATGATTGTCTAAGTAGAATGTAATGCATATACTGAACTTTGATTCATGAGTTCATTGAGCTTCTCTAAAGAGCAGCACCTTCATCGGGATTGGGGCAAAATGAAATAACCGATTCAAGCCTGAGTGGAAGGGATTGAGTCAAATTTGGTAGCAAGGAAAGATTCTAAACATTAAAATGATAAACAGCACATTATTACAGAACAAAAAGCAGCATTACCATCTTGCACACATTTAAGGGAAGACCATACTTCATGTTTCCATATTAAAAAAATGAAATGACTGACTTTTAATAAGCGCACGTTCATCTCAAATCTCTTCAAACTTAGATGTTTTCTCTTTCATCTTCTTTCCCTTTTAGACAATTTCACAAATTAAAACCACTTTCTGGGGCAAAAATTGAGACTGTGAGATGATGATGATGAGTCATCATCATCATCATCATCATCATCATCATCATCATCATCATCATCATCAAGTCATTATTGACTCTTACCAGCCACAAAGATAGATTTTCTCCATGATGATCTGTCCTTAACCTAGTTCTGGGGACTTCTAACTGTGCACCCATTTCCACTAGAGTCCATCCACTTTGTTGCTGGTCATTCTCTTCTTCTCTTTCCTTCCACCTTTCCCAGCATCAGAGCCTTCTCCAGAAAGCTATATTTTTGCAGAAGTTGTCTGAAATCAGATTATTTGAGCCTGATTATTTGTGCCTTGTGTGAAAACTCTAGGTTGATTTGTTCAATGAACCATTTGTTTGTTTTCTCGGCTGTCCGTGGAATTCTCAGAGTCACCTCCAACACCAAAGTTCAAAAGAGTTAATACTAAAAAAAACCTTCAGAAATGAGAACAGATCAAACTGGTCTGTAAAGAGAGACAACCACAACAGCAAAGGTTGGATGAAGCCACAGCAGGTAGAAAAACAGGGATACTAAGAAGAAAAAGGTTTTCTTAGATCATCTGATGAGCAGCTCACATACTGTAAAAACTGAAGATGGAAGGACCTTTGTGTTCTCAGACAGACCTACAGCCCTGTCAAATACATATTTATAAAATCATATCCTATTTATAATTATAAATTCATTTCATATTTTGTTCTTTAAAAAAGTTGCTATTATTTGTATCAATAGCATTTATTCTTATTCAACACCTCTGTTAGATTTCACACTATTAATGAGATCCAGTGTGAGGATCATAAATGTGGGAGATGTAAACCGTACTAAACAAAAAAAATGAAAGTTGCTGTTTTGGGCTATTTCAGATAACTAATTAAATACATTGCTGCTGGGCTAGTAACCAACCTTTCCATTGATTCTTCTGGATCTTGATTAACAGAGCAGGTTTTCTTTTAATTTTGCAAATTAGATAAATTACCATATGGCCTCCAGTTCTAGATGACCCTGGAAGAAATAGATTATCTAACCCCTTTCGAGTTGGAATTCAAACTGGAGTACAATACTGACATGGTTTTTGGTCATACTTGCCAATGGCCTGTGGAGAGGTTGAAATGGTGGTGTTTTTTCCATCCTGGTTCTCTTTGAACTTTCAGCTGCCTTTGATATCATCAGTTGAGGGTACCATGAGTGGGATAGCACCATATTGTTGTGGTTCTACTCTTTCCTCTGAGACTAGTTCCCGCTGGTGTTGGTGGGATGGGTGCATTTGAGCCCAATGCTTCTGCTTTGCAGGATCAGGGCTCCTCCCCTACTTTTAACTATCTAAATGAAGCTGCTAATGAGGTCATCTATAGTGGTAAGAGGTAGGGTACCATCAATATGCGGATGAGACCCAGTTGTACATGAACAGGTGGTGTGTCAACCTAGTCAAGATTGAGTGGCTATTGGTTTTGGGTCTCCCAAATCCAAAAACTGGAGTGCTTCCATCTTTGGTTCTGGACAGGGTAACAATGCCCTGTTCAGACTAGATATGCAATCTTGACCATACAGCTCTTGTTCAAAAAGCAGGTGGCAGCTGCAGTCAATTGGTCTTTTACAGGACTTCATCTTGTGCAGGACTTCATCATTTGCATAATCCATGCAAAGTTTTCTATGAAGAGTAAGTATAGGAGCAATGTTGTTGAAAACAACTAATATTCTTTTTACTACACATGATGCTGAAGTATGTAATAGGCAGAAGAGCAAAGTGGTCTGATGACTCCGGAAGAAAAGGATACAGATTGACAAAACCAGATTGTTGTCGTGTGTGTGTGTGTGTGTGTGTGTGTGTGTGTGTGTGTGTGTGTGTGTGGTGCTGAATAGAGGAAATATATGGATACAGTAAAAATATGTTTATGTTAGAAGGTGCTAGTATCAGTAGAAAAGATCATGCTTAGAGTCTCTTTAGAAGAACAGAATGTAGAGTTGCCACATCAGCCCATAGTAAAGTTACCCATGTTATCATTAGATCCCAAGTTCTTGCAGTAAAGATTGTGTTATAATTTACACTGCTTTTGTAAGTCCTAGGTGTCATTTGCAGAAGACACATTACCTGTAATGGTCTGGACTTTGGGGCACTTCTGTATTCCTTTGATGAGGCAACTGTAGTTGTGGGGGCCAATAAAGAATACTTTGTTGCATTGATTTCCAGACCACCTGGTTCCTATTTTAAGTGGGCATTTTTCCCACATGATGAGAAGTGATGAAGTGATAATGGTGAGAGCCTGCATGTTAAGTTTGGAAAATTTTAAGTATATAGTAGAAATGACATGTCCACTTTAACGGATCTCTCTAAAAGACACAAAGTATAGAATAGAATAGAATAGAATAGAATAGAATAGAATAGAATAGAATAGAATAGAATAGAATAGAATAGAATAGAATAGAATAGAATAGAATAGAATAGAATTCTTTATTGGCCATGTGTGATTGGACACACAAGGAAATTATGCCTTATACATTAGAACATAAGATACAATTAAAGAAAAGAGTCCCCCAATATATAAATGAAGAGATAAAAGGCTGCTGGGTGACTTTAGAACCACAGAGTATGACCTGCTCAATAGTAGCATAAAGTGCATAGCAAGTCTTTCATTCTAATAGTTAAAACTTTCTTTAGAGGAGCTATCCCACATTGGCCACCAGTTCATGAGGGTTTGAAAATAGGGACATTCTTTGAAACAGATACACCTTCCTTTTTTTTTCATCTTTTCTTCCTCATTTCTTCCACACTATGCACTGTGTCTTCTTGCTGGGAGAATTATCCTGCTAAGAATAGTGGCAATGTCAGAACTGGGTCCATGGAGTCATCAACTGCCCTGTTCCAAGCTGTTCTGCCTCCCAATGCTGGTTGTTTTTCAAAGGAGCCTTCAGTCCCTGGTCCATCATTTTCAAAAGAGCGGGACCCAAAGAACTGAACGTAATGATGATGATAAGAATGCTGTTTTTGTGACACTTATCGGATGAAAAATGCTTCATTAATCTTCAGACATGCTAAGCATGAAGTTGGATGGAGTGATGGGTATCAGTCAAGGGGGGCACAGATTGGGAGGCGCAAAATACATTGGCTCTACTCTGCAGCCATATGGCACAAAGACTTTATTAGTCTTAGAGCTGTCCACAGCAGCAGGCTGACCTTCTCACTGACCACTGTTGCTTTCAATGAAACAAATTCAAGGCAGAAGCAATATGCTCTCTTCGCAGGCATGCTCCAGAGTTTCTTTAATAAGTTGAAGATAAAGGGAAGGATTAGAAACCATGCACAGATCATCAATTCCACATCTATTCTCCCATCAGCATTGAATCTGAGGAGAAATTAAAATGGCGAATACAATTTCTTCCCTCCGCTGCCAGTTTTTCCCATTCAGCCTGCTTATATGCACTTTCAACGGTTAGCATTTTATTGAGCTTTTATGGCAGCTTATGAGACAAACAATTAAGTATATCAAGCATTCCCATCAATCGAATTTAATCTACATTAGAGGAAAGCCATTAAGTCATATTGTGCATCTTCGGTTTTTTAATTATGCCTACAGCTGTGGAAAAGTTACCAGGTGTAATTGACAATTTGTGAGCATATGAGAGATAAGTTGGAGAGACAGACTAGAACCGTTTAGTTGTCAAGGCTCCAGAGGAGAATACAGATGATTGCTGCCAAACAATCACAAAAGTTTAGTGATGCTGTTGCATTCTCAATAAAGATTATGGCTCTCACCTCTGTCCATTGTCACAATGTCCCAAAAATAGTGATGTAAGGAATATCCTTCTGGGTTCAGTTCCAAGTGGGGAAAAAGACACTGGATTCATGGAAGTTGCTTGGAAAGAAGGTTTAATGGTGGACAGGAGCACATGGCAGGAGTTCCTGAACAGAAAAGGTGGATCTCATGCTTCCAGATGTTGGGTGAAGAGAAAAGGGAAGTTTCTGAGAGTCCCTGAGTTTTTATAACCTCTGTTGGGTCCCACCTCAGAGTTTCCTGTTCCTGTATAAGATATGCACTCTGATTGGTGGTCAGACTCCCAGGGGCCATGCAGGGGCAACTCTGTAGGCTGTGTTTAGGAGTTCAAGTTTGGCTGACCCTTGCTGGGTGATGGTGAAATTGAAAGGACTTGGGGCAATTCCTAATATGGCTCTGTCTGAAGGAGGTAGATCTTTGTTATGTAGAATAGACTGGTCCAGGCTATTAATAAAGGTGGGGGGGATGACTGAGCTGGGCCATTCCCTGATGGCACATTGACAAAGGTGGGGGCTACTAAGAGTGAGTCTTTTTCTGTCTAAAAGCATGTTTCCAGGGATATTCTATATAATATTCTGCCTTTTTAATATTTCCTAGGATATTTTATTTTTCTAGGAGAGGGGTGGATGTTACCTTCCTACAGTAGGGAGCTCACAAGACAACCAGAAGATTGAAAGATAGAAAAGAGGAGGAGGGAGGTCTGGGAACACACACAGACACACACTTACACATACATAACCTCACTTCTACTACAATACCTTGACCACTACGCACTGGCTCTCTCAACCATGACACACTGGCTCTCTCACACACACCCCTGTATTTTAATATTTCTCTCGATGTGCATATTTCTCTATTCATTTTCTCCTATAATCAAGCAGAGATCATTGAAAGTACGGTATATTATGGGTATTTGGAGAGAACGGCTGCCAAGAAGGAGGATAAGAGCCGAGGTGGCGCAGCAGTTAGAGTGCAGTACTGCAGGCGACTTTAGCTGACTGTGATCCGCAGGTCAGCGGTTCAAATCTCACCGGCTCAAGGTTGACTCAGCCTTCCATCCTTCCGAGGTAGGTAAAATGAGGACCCAGATTGTTGGGGACAATGTAAAATATACATTGCTTAATGGTGTAAACCGCTTAGAGAGTGCTTGCACTGTGAGGCGGTATATAAGTCTCACAAATAAATAAATAAATAAATAAATAAATAAATAAATAAATAAATAAATAAATAAATAAATAAATAAATAAATAAATGAATGAATGAATGAATGAATGAATGAATGAATGAATAAATAAATAAATAAATAAATGAATGAATAAATAAATGAATAAATAAATGAATGAATGACTGAATGAATGAATGAATGAATGAATGAATGAATAAATAAATAAATAAATAAATAAATAATAAATAAATAAATAAATAAATAAATAAATAAATAAATAAATAAATAATAAATAAATAAATAAATAAATAAATAAACTCTTTGAAACGGAGCTGCCATTTGGAGCGCTGCAAGTCACAAGAAGGCAAAATAGTGAGAGAGTTCTTTGCCTTCCAGCCCAACTCTACAACCCTTTAGAAATTCTCTGCCATTACTTTTGACCTTCTTTTCTGGTCAGTTGGACACCTCTCCAAATAATGGACCGAGCTAGAGTTGCCCACAAGCTTTACGAAGTGCCTAAGAGGCATGAGAGATATTCTCCTAAATAAAGTGGATGCAGGTAATTGATACCTTGCAGAGAGCAGATCTCCCTTATTGTTTAAACATTAAAATAATTAACATTTACATTGGAAAGCCTAACAGGCAATGAAAGGACTATTCATTGGCACATGGATGCCTGAGCTGCCAAGCTGCCTGTTCTTTTAAAAATGCAGTTAAACAATTACACATGGAAAGAAATGGGTCAAATATAAAAGCCATGAGGGGAAAGACTATGAAAAAGTGCCTGCAATGATATGCACCTGTCTTCCTTCCGACATATGCATTTCTATATACTTTTCTTTGTAATACATTACATTATAATGTAATATGTATAAGTATGTATAAAATGATCTACCAACACATCAGTGAGAAAACAAGCATATAACAATAGGCAGTGTCTGAAAAATATTGAAATTCAATTTATTTTGTATATAGGTTCAATTGTCAGCAAGATAGCTTGTCCAAATTTCCCTGCACTTCAGCACCTAACGTCTGTGTAAAATACCCTCCAATCGGAACACAAAGGAAGTGAGTTTAGAAAACAGTGATTTGAAGTTTATCTGACATCCTGACAGCTTGCGTATATCCATTATACAATTTTGCAGAATGAGCTCCAGAAAACAAAAAAAATTCTATTAAGATAGGTTTCACTAGGAGATAAATGCAGTGAGAATTCCAATTATCTGTTGCAAAACATATTATACCCCCAAATTAAGAATATTTTCCTTTTATCGTGCCACTTCAAACTATCCAATAAAGACAAATATAATAAACAAAAGTGGAGGAAATAAGAAAATGTCTAATTACTGTTTTCTTCAATATGATTAGTCTCCCTAATTGTCTTTCCTCAGTGATTTAAGCAAACTCCAAGTATCTTCAGTGAAAGAATTATTAACACAATTAATGTCACAACTGAGTTGATATGAAACTGGAGGCTAAACATAAACTTTCTCTAGAAGAATCTTTTCATATTAGCAATGTCATTGTTTTCATTGTAGCAACAGAAATTGAAATGTGCCCCAAAGTAATATTTGAAGTTCTAGCACTATGTATTATTCTTTGAGATTTGTACTGGATTTCAGAGAGCTTAGTCCCTGACTTATACATTATATAGTATATGGCAGTGATGGCGAACCTTTTTTTCCTCGGGTGCCGAAATAGTGCACGCGTGCGCTATCACACGCGCGTGCGTGCCCACACCCATAATTCAAAGCCCCTCACTCACCCCACCTCCCTGCACATGCGTGCGTGACCCATCCCACTCCCCCATTTCCCGACTTCCAGTGGGCCCGGTAGGCCCGTTTTTCACCCTCCCCAGGCTCCAGAGGCTTTCTTGGAGCTTGGGGAGGGCAAAAACGCTCCACCCCCGCCACCCTGGAGGCCCTCCGGAGGCCAAAATTGCCCTCCCAGAGCCTCCGTGCAAGCCAAAAATCAGCTGGCGGGCACGCACATGCGCACTGGAGCTGAGCTAGGGCAACGGCTCGCGTGCCGGCAGATATGGCTCCGCGTGCCACCTGTAGCACCCGTGCCATAGGTTCGCCATCACTGGTATATGGCATGCAGTGCTATTCTTGCCAGATTTTACTATTCTAGACTTCCAGGGTGGGGGAGGATTTGCAAGTTTTAATATTATGCTATTTTCTAGCATTTCCTTGCATTACATTCATCAATAGAAAGACACAGGATAGATATAAAGATATACAGATAGATATACAGATAGATAGATAGATAGATAGATAGATAGATAGATAGATAGATAGATAGATAGATAGATAGATAGATAGATAGATAGATAGATAATAGCTATAGACATAGACAATAGATATAGGAAGCAATAACAATAGAAATAGCACTTAGACTTATATATCGCTTTATAGTGCTTTACAGACCTCTCTAAGTGGTTTACAGAGTCAGTATATTCCCCCCAACAATCTGGGTCCTCGTTTTATAGATCTCAGATGGAAGGCTGAGTCAACCTTGAGCCAGTGAGAATCGAACTGCTGTCAGTCAGCAGAATTAACCTGCAATACTGTATTCTAACCACTATGCCACCACATATAAATATATAGGTATAGATATAGAGATAGAGATATAGAGCAGAAAGAGCTTTTCCATTTTTATTTTACCCAGAATGAAGATATATATTGCCCAAAGGAAGTAGGTATAGATATATAGATATACAGAAAGAGCTTTTCCGTTTTTTATTTCAACCAGAATGAAAACTACATTGCCCAAAGTTACCCTTTGATAATAAAAATTATCATTTTTGCTTAAAATGATCACTTAGAAATACATTGTATGAAAAGCTATCAGTACAATTGCTAGCATGATGGGTTTTACTGAATTGTTGCATTTGTTCAAATTATCATTTTAACAAAACAATCATTTTCATTTTCATCTCACCAAATAGCTGGAAGCTAGAGGTAGAAGGTTGCCCATCTCAACAATGTTCCTCCAAGAGAGGTTCATCTGGCACCCCTTAATGTCCTTCTGACATCAGGCAAAGGGATTAGGTTTTTCATTATTTTCTTCTTTCTTTCCTTCCTTTGCTAATGGTCACTGGCTGATTTTCAATTCCATTCCTTTTGTTTTTAGCTGCTTTGTTTATACATACATACATACCCATTTGTTTAAGTTCCTCATTTTGAATTTAGCTCTTATTATTAATGACTACATTTAAAAGAAAAGCAATGGCTCACAGTCTGGAGTTTAGACAATTGCATTTTATTGAAGAATGAGCAAAAATAATACATTATATAAATACATGATTATGCCCCATATTAAGCATTAAGTGCTTTAAATAAAGCATTCAGTGCTTTAAATAAATATTATTTAAAACTAGCCATTGTGCATCATTATTCAATAAGCATCCCTCTGTAAAAATGGAAATTACAAAAAAAACAACCCTTCTGGGTAAGGATTTTACTCATGAAGCATTTTAAACTGATAGATTTTTCCAAAAGGGGAAAAAGAAACGGTAAAAAACTTGCTAATATCCTAGAACTCTTTTCTTTCCTCTCTATGCTCTCTAACGTCCCCATTTGGCACTTATAATCACCCATCTGGCCATCATGCATCCTTTGAAGTCCCCCCCCCCCCATTACTAGTACTTTTGGTCTGTTTATGTGCTTTTTGCTTGCTATAAAACATGATCTGGATTGCACAGGTTGAGGTTCAGCCTTCAATAAATCAGGATTGTATGTGTGTTGCTGCGGCCATTAAAGATGTGACTAGAAAGGTCCCAAGGTGGGTTTAAATGCCACAGCCTCCTGGTGTATCATGAACCTGCCGATGCATAAATGGTCTTTTCTCCTATCAGATCAGTACTTTGTCCTTTCAGCTCCATACTTCTATTTTTCTGATAACCTATTTCATGCTGAGCATGTTTGGTTGTTGAATATATTGACCCCAAAACATTACATCTCTCGTTTCAATTTTCTCTATTTATCGCAACCAGTCCTGAATGTCTTATCCGCGTGTACCTCTAACTTCAGAGACATGTGGTTATGCACAGAACTACCGCATTTTTCAGAGTATAAGACGCACCTTCGTTTTGTGTGAGGAAAATAGGGGAAAAAATCTACCTACCAGGTATTTATCTGGCTAGCGTCAGCTTCAGCACATTATTTTATCCCCTGGTTAGGGCTGAAAAAAACTTCTTCGGAGGGAGTAGCAATGAAAACAAGCCTGCAAAGACTTAGGGCTGGAAAAAAAAACTTCTTCAGAGGGAGTAGCAATGAAAAAAATCCTGCAAGTCAGGAAGATCGTTAGCACCTCATTAGGGCTGAAAAAACCTTTTTCGGAGGGAGTAGCAATGAAAACAAGCCTGCAAGCCGGGAAGAGCCAGAAGGATCATTAACACCTCATTAGGGCTGGGGGAAAAAGCTTCAAAAAAGCTACATTCGGAGTATAAGATGCACCCAAATTTTAAGCCTCTTTTAGGGGGTGAAAAAGGTGCATCTTATACTCCGTAAATTAAATATTCAGAAATCCACCCTTCCTATCAAAGATGATGGATGTTTCCTTAAAATCTCACTAGAGGCACAGATGTCAGACATGTCTTCCCAAGCTTTCCCAACTCTCTCAATCGTTTGAAGTCTCCTCTCTATCATCATCCCTGGCCCAGTTGGAATTATTCAGCTTTGCAACATCATGACCCATCGGATTTGAAGGCGATATCCAAGACACTGAAAATACAAATCAGGATCAATTCCAATCAATTCTGATGAGATTCACATTGCACCTTTACGGAAGAGATGGGAGGGAGAAGAGAGAGAGGTTTTAAAAAAATAAATCCCTTCCTGTTCTCCCCATTGCTCTGAGTTTCCTCCATTTCTAAGCTTCTTATGTACATTTGTTTGACTCCAAGTGTATATAAAAAAGAAACAATGGTTGAGAAGTATAAGTTCCCTTCATAAGGCAAAAAATAAATAAATAAGGAGGCAAAACTATCGATCAAAAGATTAGGTACTTTTTAATGAGCTCCCTGTGCTTCGCAGCTGATGCTATGGAAGTGCTGTTGGTGCCTCCAGGAACATACTTAGGATTTTCATTGTGCACAGTAGACCTGACAATCTGAAACAACTAGAGGGGAAACAAGCTGGAAAGGTTGTTCAAGAATGCAGATTATGAAATATTTGAGCTTCTCTGTTTCTGCAGATCGGGTTTAGTTTTCCCTGTGATGAGTGCAGATGGCAAGAACAGTATGTATATGCGTGCACATGTACCTTAAAGGTAGATTACTTGAGGTACATTTCCCACCAAGGGAATTTGTTTTACAGTAGTTCCCGTGCAGTATTAAAAGTTATCATGACCCCCCAAATGAATTCCATGGAGTTTCAGCCTGCCGATAGCTTTTCTTCTTTGAGGTTTCTACTTTACAAGGGGTTGTCCAACTGGCATTGTTTTTTAGACCACATACTGTAATTCTTTACTGTTGTTTACAGCGATATGTACACAGCCGGCCATTAAACTTTGTGGCTCATAACGATGGTTAATAGACTGGAGACAATCAAGTGGCATTGTAACATTGATTTTAATAAAGCAGGAGCAGTTTATTTTTCTATGGAGAACTTATTGGGCATTTAAGTAATTTCCCTTAGGTGATTCTCCCCCCACCCCCGACTATATGCTCACTTTGAACTTGAATGATATTTGTTGTGGATTCTTCTGAAACAAAGATTATAAACAAATCAAAATTATTTTTAGTATTGTGTGCAGAGATAGCTAGAAGTTGCATTCACGCATCATACTAAACAATGACTTTTGGAATTTTTACAATCAACTACAATTGGCTTGATTGATACTAAGTCGTAAATAATTATTTACAAGTATTTGAATTTGTATAACATACTGAGCCATAACCAAACAGAAGCAATGTGCACATGTGCACACACACCACAATAAACACATACAGACAGATAGAAATATGTTATTTTGGATCAGGGTGTGAGTTTCAGCCAGACAAAGACTAGCAAGCTGATATTCCATTTGAAGCTGTTTGATCTTTTTTCTTCCACTTTTCCTTTCCCCCTTTTTCCTCTTACTATTTTTCAATTACCTTTATTTTCATTTGTATTTCAATTAAAAATTATGAGGAAGAGGTTATGGCTCAGTATGTTATGCAAATTCAAATACTTCAATTCAAATAAATAGGAGGAGGAGGAGGAGGAAGAAGCAGAAGCAGCAGAAGCAGAAGCAGAAGCAGAAGCAGAAGCAGAAGCAGAAGCAGAAGGAGGAGGAGGAGGAGGAGGAGGAGGAGGAGGAGGAGGAGGAGGAGGAGGAGGAGGAGGAGGAGGAGGAGGAGAAGAAGAAGAAGAAGAAGAAGAAGAAGAAGAAGAAGAAGAAGAAGAAGAAGAAGAAGAAGAAGAAGAAGAAGAAGAAGAAGAAGAAGAAGAAGAAAAAAGAAGCTGTTTGATCAGAAGTTGTATCTGAGGTGGGGGAAAGAGTGGCCTAGATTATTACAGGTAGTCCTTACTAGCAACTCTGTCATCAAGCAAAGCAGCCGCTAAGTGAAAGTGCGCCTGTGCTTATGATCTCACTTAGGCTTTCCTTTGGTTTACAGATCTGGGAAGGTTGCAGATGTGAAGACTGGACACTAAGTTAGTTTTTCATCACAGTCGTAACCGTAAACAGTCACCAAATGAGACAACTGCTGAATAAGGACTACCTGCAAAGTGTTCTGAGCACAGGGTTAAGGCACAGTAAATCATTCGCAGATAGTCCTTGACTTGTCCATAATTAGAAGCAGAATCTCAGTTGCTGAGTTAAGTGATGATTAAGTGAAATGTCTATGTGACTGCTTCACTGAACAACTGCAAACCCAGCTTTCCCAGTTGTGGTTGTTAAGCAAGTGTGCCACTCGTAATGCAGATGGGATGAAAGAGTTGCCTTGTGGAAGGTAAGCAGGCAGGGGTAAAATGTTCCCAGTTCACTCATACCTGTCGGTCGTTGGAGAGCCGATCACGAAGGCAGTGCGAGGCTCCGCCTACCCACCTGGATGCCGCCATTTGGGTTCTTTTACCCTCTGTGCATGCACAGAACGCTTTGCGCATGCGCAGAGGGTAAAAGAACCCAAATGGCGGCGTCCAGGCGGGTAGGCGGAGCCTCGCACTGCCTTCACGATCAGCTCTCCAACGACCGACAGGCACAAGCGAACCGGGAGCATTTCACCCCTGTAAGCAGGTCATCAAGGCGCAGAAAGGAATTCATGTGCTGGGCTGGAGAAATAATGTGAGGATTGTGAAAACCCCCACTTTGTAATCAGCACACAGATTCCTTCCCCCTCCAAGTTGTTGAGTACCCAAATCATGATTATGTGACAATGGATTTTTAAATGGTCAATATTGCTATTCCAAGTTGTCAAAACTTCGAGCAGTTATTAAAAGACCAGTCGTAAGTCAAAGACTACCTGCACAGTATTGATCCCTTCAAATATAGAACACATATTTAATTTCAATACAGAAAAATATCTCAGCATTATCTTTTGTTGCATATTTCTCCTTGTATTTTATTGATACATTTACAGAGCCAATTTGGTTTAGCACTAGAAATCAGGAGTCTAGTCCCATCTTGGGCATGCACGTTGGCTGGGTGACTTTAGGTCAGTCACTCCTAGTTCACAACATCAGGCTTGTGCAGCAAGCCAGTTGGTCAATTCCTGTTGCAACCAATGGATCAATACTCTGTTGATCTGAAAAAAAGTAGCACTTGTGGGAAAATGCTAGGAATAAAAAAAAATACTGACACATTTAACACACTTATTTGATCTACTGGGGAATGGAAGGATTCCTTGCAGTCAGCTGGTCATTTACGTCCTTTTACAGGAACCGGGAGCATTACTCAAGTGACTCTGAGGGCCCAGATAAACCTCCAAGTGCTTCAACAACCCTCTAAAAGGATGCAAATGACCAGCTGTCTGCAAGGAATATAAATCCTTCTATTCCCCACTAGCCTGTCAGAGCTGAAGAAGCTTCTTGGATGAGAAGCGAAACGTCCTCAAAGAAAAAAAAAACAAGAAAGTCCAGTTGCCTCCTGAAAAAAGCACCTTTGGGAGTCTCACCTCTGAAGTCCCTCCTTTATGTGAGATCCATTGATCATATTGTCATCATCTGAACTCACGGAAATTAATCTCATGATTAATTATTTCAACTACTTTCTCCTAACCATCAATATCATATATCTAGAGAACAAGTCCACTCCCTTGATGTCATTGTAAAGCAACACTATGGACACATAAACACCACATTATACAGGGAGCCAGTTTGGTCTAGTGGTTAAAGTACTAAGCTAGGAACCAGGAGTCTGTAAGTTCTAGTCCTGCTTTAAGCTTGAAAGCCATATTGGTGACTTTCTGTCAACCCAACTCACCTCACAGGGTTATTGTTGTGGGGAAAATAGGAGGAGGAAGAAGATAGCTTATAAGCCTTGAGTTTCCTATAATTAATAAAGGTGGGATAAGAACCAAACCAATCAATCAATCAGTAAAGGAAACATACATACTTACATACTTCCAGTTTCCACCAAGAACACACAAATGAACAAATGCTACGAACGATCCGTTTGTGATGTATATTTTATGGTTTTGTTTTTATAGTTCTGGTCGGCGGCCAACATTTGTTGTTGTTGTTTCACTGAGGGTGTATTATGGAGGTAAATATAAATTATGACAGGCCAATATTTGGAGAGAGACCACTTGCCATCTTGCACAACCGGCTGATAGCAGCAGGAATGTGTTCCAGGGTCAAGAGAGGCCATGCATATTTAAGTCAGAATGCCACATTCTGTTCAAGCCTCTTTCCTATTAGATCTCTTTCTGCTTCCTGAGAAGCACAAGCAGCAAAGGACTCTTTGGAGAATTACTGTATCTGTTGTACTAAGTGCTAAAAGGAAGTGGTGCATGGAAATGCTCTTCAGATTCTAGCTCTGTGCTTTTCCATCAGGAGGATGTGAACATTAAGTCTTTTCAAATGGGAGGACAAAGACAGAGCTCTGTATTTCTGGGACAGAAGAACCCTTTGCCAGGGGGCACATACCTTCAATCCCATCCTGGAATTTCTGAAGAGCCTCTATAGAAGCACATCATTATGATCACGGAGGACCAAAGGGTTTCCTATTCCTCCTCCTTTAATAATTTTGTTTAATAAATTGGCTAAGGCATTAATTAAAGAAGCCAGGAGGCCATGAATTCTAGTCCTGCCTTAGGCATGAAAGGCGGCTGAGCGACTTTGGACCAGTCATTCTCTCTCAGTCCATCCCACCTTACAGGTTTGTTGTCAAGGTTCCAACTAACGAACCCAAGCAAATCAGAACTCTGAGACTGGAATCTTCCTCAAAGAACTTCTTTATTGGGTACATCATATCAGCACAGTCAAGTGTAAAACCAACTCTAAATCTTTCCCGCAGTTTCAGCATAATTAAAATAGGAAATAACTCCCTCCCCAAATGTCACAGGTCATGTTGACCAATTTGGTTAATTGGCAGGTTCTCCAGGCACTCTTCCCCAATTTTATCTGTCACCTGTGGAGATGACCTTGGTTCCCACGAGAAAGCTCTGTGTTGTGTCTAGCAAAGTATTCCATCCACCTTCCCCCCTCCCTACAATGTGTGGCAACTGAAGAACAGGAAAATGGTCTCTGCCAGGTTCATTTCGAAGTTGACAGTTGTTGTGGGGAAAAATAGGAAGAGGAAGTCAGTTCACCACCTTGAGTAATAAAGTATAAAATAAAGTAATAAAGGTAGGATAAACATCTAATAAGTAAAATAAATAAATAAAATTAATATTTTAATTGATAATTGCATTTAAATATATAAATATTGCCACTCTCCCCCTTTTCCAATAGTTAATGTGTGAAATTATGTGAGGTCAGAGCTGACTCTCTGTGAAGTTTCCTAAAGATGGCCTAATTAATTCATGAGCCACAAGCCAAGTTTCAAAAGAAATCCAGTCATTTATTAGGAGCAACATTCCGGCAATTACTCAGGTGGAGTCAGCTCTGACCTCAGGTAATTTACGGGCCCCCATGACCCTGTCTCCCCCCTCCTGCTTATGGCAACTTGAAAGCTTTGCAAGTTGACATTGTGCATTACTTAGGTCCTTCAGCCTCCTCTATTTAATTATGGGGGAATGAATCCAAATGGGAATTATTCCCTAGACACAAAAAATACTTAGGGATATCTCAAAGGGATCTACTCATTTCAATGCTGCCCATGAGGATTGAAAATTACCGTATTTTTCGGGGTATAAGATGCACCTTTTTACCCGAAAAAAGAGGGTCAAAAACTGGGTGCGTCTTATACTTCGAATGTTGTATTAGACATACATGGGGGAGGGGGAGGGAGTTGGTGCGATGGTGGCAATGGCAGCAATGGCAGCAGTGGCACCAACGGCAGCAATGGTGGGCAACAGACAGCTGATTGGCGGTATTCCGTTGCTGGCTGCCACCGCCACCCGAAGCGAGCCGCCGCCGCTGCCGCTACTGCCCAAAATCCCCCTGCTGCCGTTGCTGTCTGAAGCCTGCCACCTGAAAACCCCCCCACCGCCGTTGCTGCCTGAAGCCTGCTTCCGAGGCACCTGAGGAGCCTCCGCCGCCGTTGCTGCCCGAAGCGAGCTACTGACAGGTTAGAACTTTTTTAATAGTTTTTTTAAAAGGTTGCCAAGTGGAGGAGGAATTCTGGGAGTTGAAGTCCACAAGTTTGAAGACCCTTGCAAAAGTCTTAAAAAGTCTTGCAAAGTCTTAAAGCTTAAAGAAGCTTTAAGACTTGTGGACTTCAACTCCCATTCCTGAGCTAGCATGACTGGAGGAGGAATTCTGGGAGTTGAAGTCCACAAGTCTTAAAGCTGTCAAGTTTGAAGTTTAGGGCGGGGGCATGTGCATATGAATGTATGAACATGGTTTCAGCTAAAGTGTTCTGCATTGTTATAAAGGAAACATTATTGTTCTTTCTTGCAGAAAAATGTCAAAGCCAAAAGTGTAAAAAGTGTACATGGTTGTAAAAAGTATACATGGTTGTAAAAAGTGTTCTGCTATACTGGTATTTTATTAAATAATATATTACTACACCATTTGGTTCAGAATACTTTTTTCCTTGTTTTCCTCCTCTAAAATCTAGGTGCGTCCTATACTTCGGTGCGTCCTATACTCCGAAAAATACGGTAGTTGAATTCCATAACTTTCTCAACATTATTCAGAAATGTAATCTTTTTAAGTGTAAACTTCTTGAGAATATATATGAATATTCATTCATGCATGCATTCATTCATACCGGTGGCAATCTTTGGAGGATATTACTGATGAATAAAAAGTAATTTAGAAGTTATACCAGTGGAGATATGCCCTTTTATTACCACTTTGATCAGAATGAAGGACAAAATGAAATTTGTTTCTGGATTTTTGAAGTCTAGTGTAGTTATTGCAAAAATGAAACTGCCTACATTTTTAAAATTACAACTTTTAGAAGTTTTCCGTACTTCCTTTTCAGACACTTTTGTTAGTGGATCTGAATTGTGGATTGGTTCAGAGATTTGTGGGTGAGTGTCTTATCTCCACTTCTGGATACTGTGAGGGTCTGGATGGGGAACAACAGGCTTTGGCTGTACATTGGCAAGACATAGAACATAGAATAATAGAGTTGGAAGTAATTTTGGAGGTCTTCTCATCCAACTCCCTACTCTAGCAGAAGATCCTATACCATTTCAGACATATGGCTGTCCAGTCTCTTTCTGGAAGCTTCCAGTGGTGGAGCACCCACAACTTCTGAAGGCAAGTTATTCCATTGGGTGGTTGCATTGGTTGATTGCCATTCAAAGACTGAGTAGCTCTGGATTTTGGAGCTCCTGGTTCCAAAATGCCACTGGTTCCACTATGCCATCTTTGGTGCTGGATGGGATTGCACTGCCCCATACAGATCCAGTGCCTAATCTGGAGGTCCTCCTAGACTCATGACTCCTGTTCAATGAGCAGGTGACCACTGTGGCTAAGAGGGCTTTGCACATACATTTGGACATACATTTATTTATTGAATTTATTTGTTTATTATTATCTTTATTATTTTAAACAAATAACTCAAGGCAGTGAACATATCCAACACTGCTCCTGCTTTCCCCACCACAATCCTGTGAGATGGGTTTGACTGAGAAAGAGTGACTGACCCAAAGTCATCTAGCTGGCTTTCATGGTCTCCTTCTTCCTAACCTGGCGCCTTAACCACTAGACCAAACTGGCTCTCAGTTGTGTCTGTTTCTGAATCAGCAGGACCTGTTTACAGTTGATCATGCCCTAGTCACCTCATGATTGGATATTGCATTATGCTCTACCTGAGATTGCTCTTGGAGAGTTACGTGCATTCCTAGAACACGGCATCTGCTCTGCTAGTTGCATTGATTACCAGATGGCTCCTGGGTCCAATTCACAATGCGGTTTTTAACTTTTAAAGCCCATCATGGTGTGGAACCAGGTAATTTGATGCTGCTCCCTTGATATTTCAGCCCACCCCATTAAGTCTGGCAGAGAAGGCATACTGCAGATCCCATCAGCTAGATATTTGGTGAGTCCCAGGAGATCTGTCTTTTCTACTATGAAATTCATCTTATGGAACATCCTCCCCCCCAAAAAATTAGACTAGCACTGTTAAGGAGTTATTGTGCTGTTAAGCACATCCACAGCGAAATGTGTTGTAGTAATGGTGTTGCAGTTTGATATGAATGCTATTCAGTCAATAAACAGAATATCTTTAGTATGTACAAAGTCATTTTTACTTGAATAGTAGCAAAGTTAAATAGGAAGTCCAAGTCATACAGTTATTCAGTCAATGCGAAGTTTCTTCTTCTTGCCTATCTTTGTTTTAACTCACAAACAAAGATTACAGCTATCTCTCAATTCTATACTATCACAGATAGTTACTCTTCTCTTCACAGCAATTCCACACAGTCATAAAGTAATCTACTCCTCAGTAAAGCAGCAGAGAGTCTTCAATCCGGAACACACCGTCAAACACCACTCACCACACTAAACCACACTAAACCACCAACCACATTGTGCATGCTCTCTTGCTTGCTTATATAGTAATCATCCACAATGCATTTAAAGCAATATACACATAACAATGATTTATGGCTTAATCATATATTAACACACCCAATCATTTGAACAGGGTTCTAACAAGCACCATCCCTTTTGATATTTCTAAAGGTCCTTAAGACTTGGTCAGATTATCAGGCTTGGGGTTCCTAAGGGACCAGATATTTCCTTAGATGGGTCCATTCTTGAGGTGGCCTTTGCCTAGGAATTTGTACATTTGTTTTTATATTATTTATAATATAAATAATATGTTTATATGGTTGTTAGCCACTCAGAGTCCCTGCTGAGTTGAGCAGCATACAAATATAAGTAATAAATAAATAAATATATTATTATAATATAATATTATATTATAATATATTGTAGAATTTCTAAACTTTTATATCTGTTGTTTTTACATTTGTGATTTTTATCCGGTTGTTGTGCACCACTCAGAGTCTTCCCCATCCAAGCCCTTAGAGACTCCAGGCACTGGTTCACCACTGGTGCAGCATCACTCAGTCAACCAGGGTAGAGATCCATAGTTGGGTATCCATTTCATTTTATGAGGATATCCAGCTATAGATCTCCACCTGGTCTTATGTAGATTTTAAACAGACAGGGGAAGAGATACCCCACACTGCAGGCGACTACGACTTTGATCTCTTGCTCCCCACCCATCACTGATTTGGAACCACTGCCAAACAGTGTCCCCCACTCCCAAGCCCTGGAGATGGTACAAAAGGATACCATAGTCAATGGTGCTGAATATCATGGAGAGATCCAAGAGAGCTGAAACTAATGCACGACCCCCATTCCAAACTCTCCACAGATCGTTCATAAGTGCAAACAAAGCTGCCCCAATGCTATATAGCCCAATCTGAACCTTGACCGGAAACAATCTTGAAAATCTCCTTCATCCAAGATCCTCTGAAGTTCAACATCTACCACTTGCTTTAGAATCTTTGCTTTACCAAAAAAAAAGGGGCGGGTGAGTTTGGAGACTGGATGAAAGTTGTCTAACACAACTGAGTCAAAAAATGGCCTCTTAAGAAGGGTCCATGTTAGTTATGTATACTAATCAACAAAAAATGGAAGACAAGTTTGCTTTTTTGTCTGCCCATTGGGTCATTATTTCAGAAATATTTGCTTGCCTAAACCGATAAACAGAGTGACCATGTGTGATCAAAAAAGCCACTGACAGTGGGGGGTGAGTTCCAACTTCCTGCCAGCTTCCCCACTGACTTTGCCTGTGGGACGTAGGGTCAGAAAACACAATCACGCGACTGTGGTTGACCATGGCGGCGCAACAGCACACCAAAGTGGATAGCAATTGGTCTGAAGAGCTTTGAAATTTCAATCCCATAGGAGTGATGGATCCTGGATTTTGGATACATGAAGTTAGCCCATTTGAGATACCTAGGTTCAAAAATTGTTGCCCTAGGATACACTGTTTCGCCCATTTGAAGGTTACAAACAGATGAACAGGCAGGATAGTTTTAGCAGTATATGAATTGAGATAAGGCCTTAACAGAATGTGGCTTTTAGCAGAAGAAAAAATAATAATTCCTACCCATTCGGCAGCTATTTAGAAATAATGGTTGGTTGCTGAATGGTTCCTTCAGTCTTCATCACTGCCTCTGAATGTTGTGGGTAAGGAGAAAGGAAACTCTCCCACAATTGCTCATAATGGATAATTATAGAAACGGATGACCTGTTCTCTCAGCCCAGAGTTCTATCTCATTAGCCAATGCTGTTTTTCAGTGACACTCATTTTGATTTCGCCATCTAGACCTAAAACACGAGAGAAAAACAAAATGAAAAGAAACTGGAGAGTGACTAATGTTTTTATCCCTCTCTTCCATTTCCTTAGCTGCAGATAAATTCTGAATAAATGCTACGTCGTCTTGAAATAATATTTATTTTCATGTTTAGCCTGCTGCGAGCAGGCATTAGAAATCATCATTAGCTAAATTGAAAGTTTTAGTTTTCCTTCTTTCTTTTTTTATTCCCACAGGACTGCTTGGATGCTTCAGTACTTTGCTTGGTTTTAGCACTCTGCCACACACCATTATCTGCCCCCAAGGCTCTTGTCTACAGATGTCTTCGTGAATTATATATAGGTTAAAAGATTTTCCCATAAATGGTGGGTTCACTGGAGAGACTGCTTGAACGTTTGAACCCATCCATAAGACAGGACATTTTTCATTAGTCTTCATTCAACTCTCAGTCACCCTTTCTAATTCAGCATACTGCAATTGTAGCATTATCTCCTCACTTTCTCTGATTTCCCTCAAGTGGTTTTTTTGATAAGAATTCCCAGGCTGTTGTTGAAATTCTTCCTTAATATTGTCAGGAACTTGATATCCTTGTGTTTTTGACTTGATTAATGTTCACTAAGAAACTATTTAGAACATGTAACCTGGCAGGTGCACTTTATTAAAAAAAAAAACCCAGTCCCAAAATATATTTTATGGAAACGAAAACGAAGAGAAATAAAAAATGCTTCCCAGTTTAACAAAAAAAAAGTACATTTGAAGAATAGATATTTTTTAAAAAGTGACAGTCTGTATCTCATTGGAGTTTTAAAATTCTCTTTTCAATTTGTAACAAAGACATGTATTCCTTACATTTTGTATTACAATCCAAATAGAGTTTTAGGTTTATTATATATATATTACTTGTAGTTAGGCTCAACCATTGAACAATTCATATTTAGGCGTGTATTTATATAGCTTTTGCCAGTCTCCGGATTTCACTTATTATTAAAGCACTTTCAACCAGGGGTGAAATTCAGCAGGTTCTGACAGGTTCTGGAGAACCGGTAGCAGAAATTTTGAGCAGTTTGGACAACTGGCAAATACCAACTCTGGCTGGCCCCAGAGTGGGGTGGGAATGGAGATTTTGCAGTATCCTTCCCCTGCCACGCCCACCAAGCCACGACCACAGAACCGGTAGGGAAAATTTTTGAATTTCACCCCTGCTTTCAACATTGATTGGCAAAATACCCCAGGAACCCTAGGAGGTATGCAATAGCCAAGACAGCATCTGTAAATGATCTTCCCCTCCTGAATTTTATTTAAAAGTGACCTGGAATCTTGTGATCTGTGACAATTTGAATTTGCAGAATATTTTACAACGAGGCATTTTGGATGATTTTTTTTATAAAAATTGAGCGGCGTGATGGCTTTGAGGTGAAGACGTTCTCCCCCCCCATTCGGAAGGTTCAGAGGTCAATTCTAGGCAGTGACAGATGTTTCTCTATCAGGGCGCAAAGAGAAAAATATCTGCTGTGAAATCTGTGTAGGCATCAGAAAGGGTATCCGGCCAGCAAACGCTCAGCTCCATTCAGTCGCTCCCGACTCCACCCCAATAAAAGGGAATATGGGGTTGTAAAAAGAAAAAAAATCAGGCTGCATCTGTATTACTATCAGTGGTATCCAACATCTGAAAATTTGCTGACTGTGGTCCTGCAAGGTAACCTATATTTATTTACCCTAAGGACCAAATAAAGCCACTATAGTTTCTTATCCAGCATCTTTTAAGGCTTACCCTTCTTTTTATTTTTGATGGCTCACACTCTTTTTCTACATTTTGAATATACCTTTTGATTTAAATGTATTGGCTGCCCAACTCCAGTAGATTCTGGATGATGCACAAAAATAGAAAGCTAACAATTATCAATATCATATCAACATTACAACTTCTATAATCATCAAAATCTCATCAAATTATTCTACTATCACAATACACACACATACATATTCAACAAGTCATCTCCTGAAACTGGAAACACTTATCTATATTTTCCTTGTTTCAAAAGTTCTTCCATATTACCAAGCCTGCATGTAGCATTGCTACGTTGGAATATAAACAACTTTACGTATTTTATGGGCATTTTATACTGTAAATCTATATATAAAAGACCACGCAGTGCTTGCAGAAATGGAATTAACCCTTTGGAGGTAGATTTAATAATAATAACAACAGAGTTGGAAGGGACCTTGGAGGTCTTCTAGTCCAACCCCCTGCCTAGGCAGCAAACTCTACACTTCTTCAGACAAATGGTTATCCAACATCTTCTTAAAAACTTCCAGTGTTGGAGCATTCACAACTTCTGGAGGCAAGTTGTTCCACTGATTAATTGTTCTAACTGTCAGGAAATGTCTCCTTAGTTCTAAGTTACTTCTCTCCTTGTTTAGTTTCCACCCATTGCTTCTTGTTCTACCCTCATGTGCTTTGGAGAATAGTTTGACTCCCTCTTCTTTGTGGCAACCCCTGAGATATTGGAACACGGCTATCATGTCTTCCCTAGCCCTTCTTTTCATTAAACTAGACATACCCAGTTCCTGCAACCGTTCTTCATATGTTTTAGCCTCCAGTCCCCTAATCATCTTTGTTGCTCTTCTCTGCACTCTTTCTAGAGTCTCAACATCCTTTTTACATCGTGGCAACCAAAACTGGATGCAGTATTCCAAGTGTGGCCTTACCAAGGCATTATAAAGTGGTATTAACACTTCATGTGATCTTGATTCTATCCCTCTGTTTATGCAGCTTAGAACTGTGTTGGCTTTTTTGGCAGCTGCTGCACACTGCTGGTTCATATTTAAATGGTTGTCCACTAGGACTCCAAGATCCCTCTCACAGTTACTACTGTTGAGCAAGGTACCACATATACTGTACCTGTGCATTTTGTTTTTCTTGCATAGGGATGGTATGATAGCTGTTGCAATTTTGAACTTCCAAAAAGCTTGTGACAAAATGTTTTATCAAAATGCCCTGAAGGCAATTAGCACTCAGAGATTAAGCGCAGCTGTTGTCTTATAAATCAGTCATTGGACAGGAAAAGAAGAAGGCAGTTGAAATAAATCAACAGCACTAATGAAGGGTTGTAAGAATGCAGAAGAAAGCAAGTCTTAAAACTCTGCACTCTTTTGATACTCAGATGACCATGCCTCCTTTAGTGGCCATAATTTTCTTTATGATTCAGGACCAGACAAGCTTCTTCTAGTCAAGAAAATTATAAAGTCCAGCTTTGTTTGGACTCATTTCATGGTCTCTATATCTGATCTCTCTATGATTGTTGTTTCTTCTGTTGTTTCAAAGTTGGAATTGGATGTAGTGACTGAATTCATTGTAGCATTAAAGTATTCACAAGGGTAAAGACAAAAATGGATTGCAAGACTTTCCAGAATCAAAGGCATGGGCTTATTGGCAAACACAGCTCAGCTTAAGAAGGTATACTATGCAGGCCAAATCCGTAATCCATCACTATCCTGATGGGATCTGAACTGACAGTGACTGACCAGGAGAGAAATTGTGGAATTGTAATAGACAGCTTGATTAAAACATTGGCAAATTCATTCTCAGGATTACTAGGCAAGGGTGAAAAAGGAAATTTCTAATCGAGTAACTCTGTTTTATAGATCTATGTTAAGGTTAGATGGTCAACAAGTAGTGAAGAGCAGTGAAGTGCTGAAAGCGGTTAAAAAAAGAGCAATAATTAAAATGTTGCTTTAAGTTGTGTGTATGTATATGTGTGTGTGAAGAAAACACATAGACCTTTTTTTTACTGTAATACTGTCATTCCTGCCACCTGTATTGCCATCTGTTCAATCAGTGTGTGCTACCTGTTCTAACATAGGCCAATGAAATATGGACACTAACCTCACAATTGATACAAAAGCTACAAGTGACACAAAGAGCCATGGAAAAATACATGCTCGACAACACAAGACAAGATAGAAAGACCTGCACATGGATTAGGGAACAAACGAAAGTATACAATATCATTAAAAGAGTAAAAGAATTGAAATAGAAATGGGCTGGTCACATAGCAAGAAGAAATGATGGCAGATGGACCAAGGCAGTCATAGAATGGACTACACTTGATAAAAAGCATCCACAAAAGAGACCTAAAACAAGACGGATGACAACATCTGCAAGTATTGCAGTCCCAATTGGCAAAAGAAAGCTCAAGGCCTTATTGGTTTGAAACATGCGGAAGCGGCCTTCATCCTGCAGTGGATAGACAATGGCTAAGATGATGACTGTCATACACAGTATTTGAATGGTGGTAGATTTTTGTTCATGGGTGCCCACAAGTAATTAACAGATTAAATTTATTGGCAGCTGCAATTTTATGACACTGAGGATATATAAGGAATATTTAATCATGTTGAGAAGGTTGGTCATGACCCCTCCTCTAATATGTCCGTATCCCAAAGGGATATAATAGTCTCATTTCATTTTCATTTATCAGCAAAAAATGTTACACATACAGACAAAATAGTTTGTCGGCTATAAAAACTGCCTGGATGGTCCCTGGAGGGGCTGAAAGGCAAAAAGGAAGCTGTGATGTTTCCTCCTATACACCAGGATGATTCGACAGAAAAAAACATATATAACCCTTTCCTGGTGAAGAGCTGATAAGGGAAGAGAGCCTGTGGCCTAGAGGTTAAGCTGCTGCCTTACAGGCAGACTGCCCAGGTTAAAATCCCACTAAGGGTATGGCTATCTGATGAGAGCTAAATAGCTCAAAATAGATCTATAATAGTCTCCCTTCATTTTCATTTATCAGCAAAAAATGTTACATATATATAGGCAGTCATCTGTCAGCATGACTAAGGCAGAAACAATTAAGTCAATTACAGGAGAGAAAAAAGGGTGTGGACCGGTTACACGTGCAAAGTCTAAATTGATAGGCATTACATAAATTGATAGGCATTCTATAAAAGCAAGCATCTCTTCCATGGGGATTTTACACTCTGACGAAGTCAACAGGGGTTGACGAAAGCTTAGTAATTTTAGTAGTAGTTTTAAATAAAATTTTAAACGTTCCGGAGATCGTGATGGCTATCGCTTCTTTATCTGTAACTATGCCTGGAACTCGCATTTTTAAAAAGCTGAGAGCACTGCCACACCCACAGTGAATATTTCTAAGCTTCAATAAAAGAAAATACACTGTAGATTTTAAACAGCAGCACCGGAGCTGTGTGGTTATTGGATGCTGCAGTTCCTATAGGCAGATATACCTGGAACAAAGATATCTTCAGAGAGTTTTGAATTTATAGGACAGACATCCTTTTCTAGCTGTTTAAGAGTGCAGCTCTGTTAAGATCACATGAATCTTTTATGAAGCTTAGGCTCTGTTTTTAGCCGTGTAGAGATCACATTGGTATCTGCAATGAACAGAGCATTGTCATTCAGAATTTCTAAGCTGATTCTTTTTGATCTTAGGAAAGTTAGCCAAGGTGGATAACAAGGTTAACAGCCACATATCTATTTTAAAGTTCAGTGGTTTTAATTTGTGTACGCGTCTACTGAGTTCATGGATACCAAATAGAAATAAGTTTGTGTGTGTGTGTGTGTGTGTGTGTGTGTGTGTGTGTGTGTGTGTGTGTGTGTATTCTTGTTTGCCAAGTCTTTCTTTGCAGCTATTAAAAAGCCAGAAATATTTGGGGAATCATAGAGGATGCACAGTGTTTGTGTGTGTTACTGCAAATATTTATTTTATATTCATTTGGGTATTCTGAGTAAGTGAAAGAAGAGTTTCTCAGGGCTATTAAAATTTAAATACTTTGCAGTTACTAAGCAGCTCAGTATTCATATATGCTTACCTAAAAGGAGACAACCTTGAAGTTAACATGACTTTTCATACCACCCCTCCTCTCAACCCAAATGCCTCTTGATAAATCTAGGTTGAGGTTAACTTTGTAAGGGAGAAACATGCTTTTCAGCTGAATATGCCATTTCAAAATAAAAGTATGTCATATATAAGGAAACTGCAAGGTCAAGATACTCTCCACACAAATCTGCCATAGTACTCGGTTTCCGGGCTTCTTATTCGTATGGTTTAGAAAGTGCCCTTGCTAAGGAGTTGTCAGCTTCCTTGACCAGGACTTAAATAAGATGTGATAGCTGTACACAGTTTAACTAGACTGCTATGTTCAAACTTAGCCAAAATGTTTCAAAGACAGGACACATTCTACATACAATCTAATTTAATGCAATTAGATGAAAATAGTTGATTTAAATGCTAAATAACCAAGGAGAGAAGCAATCTAGAACTAAGGAGAAATTTCCTAATGGTGAAAACAATCAACCAATGGAATGGTTTGCCTTCAGAAATTGTGGGTGCTCCATTACTGGAGGTTTTCAAAAAGACAACCATTTGTCTGAAATGGTATAGGATCTCCTGCTTGAGCAGGGGGTTGGACTAGAAGACCTCCAATGTCCCTTCCAACTCTATTATTCTATGTTCTATCATTGTCCTTGTTCACCATGAGTATATTATTCCCTCTTACACCCACCCTTTGCTTTCTTTCCAAGGACTTTGTGGCCTGTAATTCATGGTCTTGAAGCTGAATAGTTGTTAGCTGTTGGCATAAATGATTTTCTGCCCCAAGGAACTCTGATTCTTGGTTTACCCATCACAGAGATTCTCTCTCACTCCTTGTATTGTCTCTATCTTATATTTTTAGCCCCACATGTGAAACAATAAAGTACCTGCCTCAAGTGGCAAACTGAGTAAGGGCCTCCCTGTTATTCCCATGGCCCTTCTTACTACACGCTTACCATTTTCAGCCCTGTGCTGCCAATCCACTGTGGGGAAATGATCTTTTGCTACCTCTTGCTGATCATCATTTCCAGCCTATACCATCTGTTTTGCAGATTTCTGTCTATTTACTGGCTTGTTTCTGAGAAAAGCTGTGTTTGGGGTGATGACAGGAGGGTAGTTATTCTCTTTTCATCCCCCTGTTGGCTTGCTTTTCTTCCTCCTGACCCAACTCCTGCACAGTTCAATTATATAAATATTTGAAACCGAATTTCTGAATATAGACAGCCTGGCGAAATTTCCTAACCCATATTCCTGTATTCTGTATTTCTGCTGTGTTTCACTTTTTTTCCCCCTGATTCCTCTTTGTGATTTTTTTTTGGCTCCTCTGTGTGTTTAATCCAAATACTGATATTGTGCATGGGAATAAAAAGAAGCAAACAGTAGTAGTGACGTACAGCAACTAACATTTGTATGAAAAAGAAAATGGGAAAAGTTAACTCCAGAGCTGTTACTGGAGTTATGGAATATGTTACTTTAAGACCCGAATGAATTGAAGATACAGGAAGCTAGAATTGCAGCAAAAATAGCTATTTTTAATTTCTCTGCTGCCTTGTCATGAGGAAGATGCATTATTTGAAATAAATGTCACCAGCAAAAATCAGGAGATTAATCCTGATATTTTGGGAACCACAACAAACTGAACCAACAAATAATTCCTCCAGAATTACTGCTTAGATGAATTATTTTAAAATGTCTTGGAAATGGAAAGAAAAGTTGGCAGAGCAATTTAATGTTGAAGCTGCCTTTCCAGATGTGTAGATATTTAGATGTCACTGTAAAAGGCCATTTGATTAGGAAGCATGAGATAACTCCTTCACGGTTTCCAAACATTTTCAAAGGGATTAGGGAGAGAAAACAACCAGATCTACATTGCATAGTCCACTAAGTTCTTTGTAGCAGCACAGATAATATTATGATATATACCAATGCTCAGAAACATAGCAAAACCACCCCATAGGCCTACATTGCAAATCTGGAAATAGGATTGACATATGGCAACATGTATGCTGCAGATGGGAAATAATGGCATGATGAACTGAAAGCACTGACGATCCATGTCTAAAGATTCTTTTGGAGTGTCCCTGAACAAATAGGAGATCTGGACTTTCTAAAAGTACCTTTGCTATTTTACACTGAAGAAATGAAGAACTCAGTTACTTCCGCCAACGTTAACATATTGTATTCATCAATAGCAGAAGAAAAAGTTGTTGGCCTTGCAACCACATTAGTAAAACATGAGATTTTGCTCTTCAGTTCATTTACAGTCTGAAAAAGAGTTGACCAATTAACTCTTAATTATCATAAAAATCCACAATGTTGCATTCCCAATTTACAATACGATCAATGGAATTATTTAAGAACCTTCCATTGAGCTGGGGAAAGGGTTTGATTAGAAACATAAACTCTGAACAACATATATAATTAACCTCTCAAATCTTTTCTGAAAATCTGAGGGAAGGTATTTAAAAATAATATCCAAACGATGCACACACCACAAATAAAAATCTGAATAAATTAAGCTATATACATACTTCACATAACTATCTAAAAGAAAGCCATGAGAAAAAAAAATATTTGAAATTATGGTGAAATTGCCCATGTATTTACAGGTGGATGGCACAAGGATGGGTTCTGCTATTATTTTTTTATGGATGCTACAGAAGAATAAAAAGCACAAGACATTGCTAACAAGTGTTTAAATAGCAACAAAATCAGCATAAAATCTGACACTAAATGTATTCTAAACGGAGATTTGGACTACTGTTTTAAATGTGTATTAAGTGATTAAGACACAAAGATTGGAAGGAGGAGGAGGAGGAGGAGGAGTAAAAGGAAATAAGGGAGAAAAGGGAGAAAGAAGAGAAAGAGGAGAAGAAAGAGAGCAGTAAATGTGTTATCTATGCTGGTAACAAAAGAGAAGTTTGCTCTCTGGTTTTTCTGAATGTTCCCCTTCACTCCTTGTACATCGTGCATTTTTAGCTCTCATGATTCAGGGTCAGATATATGTGAACTATGTAGGGCCATTAGGTTTTGGGTATTTCATTATTAAATATGTTGGTTTCTTGTGCATGTTGGAAGGAAAATCCATCTGGTTCAGTTCCAAGCTGGGAGAAAGACAATGGAAACATGGAGGATGATTGGAAAGATGGTTTATTGATGAAGCAGAACCACATGGGTTTGTGGTTCTGGTACAGCTGACCAAAATGGAGTTGAGAGTGGGTGGCTTTTGTATCTTCTTTTGGGCTTTGCACTTGAGCTTCCTGTTCCTGTGCAAAAACATGTATTCTGTTGGCTGTTGTCAGATTCCTATGGGGTCATGTAGGGGTTATGTAGGGGTCATAGCTGGCTCTATAGGCAAAAGAAGAAATGCAAATCCTAGGTGTTTGTCTGAGCTAAACTGGTCAGCCTCTGGCTTATTGTTTATCTGAGCTCCCAGGTGAAGTTTGGACTGCTCTGGGATAGTGCAATAAAAGGACTTGTGTTCTGAAAGGTTGTTGGGCAATTCCTATTGTGCCTAATGGATTTCCTCCTGTGTTGGATCTTGGGTGAAGGGCTGCTTTCTACTCCTATCATTCTGCCTTCATTTCAAAATATCCTGTCTTGAATGGATTACCAAATCTGCATTTCTAAAAACTGGCCTCCTCGATTTCTGCTTGGGGGCAGGGAGACTGGGGCTGGTTTCTGAATAGACTGGCCCAATCTTTCTTAATGGGCACAAAATATCTGCTGGGGGCTGTTAAGAAAGGCTGATCCTGCTTTCTGTCTTTAAGAGCATTTTTCTCCATTTCTCATTTAGGGAAATATAACATCTTGCCTTTTTAATATTCCTCAAAATATTCATTCTTCCAGGAAAGAGGGTGGGGGTGTTTCCCACATGTAAAAAAGAGAGAGTATCTTAAATTGCAATTTTATATTGCTTTGTACAACCCTTTACTCTTCAGACTGAAAGATTGACTACTTTGAATCTTGGATTTGAGGCCATTTTTGAATGCCTCTCCTACCTCATATCCCCACTAGTGCTTAGATTGCACCAAGGTAGGTTTGTCATTTCAATATCTGCATTATAACTCAATAGCTTATTTTTTTTAAACCAGTTTCATCACAGCTGATTTACACGTACAAAGCATTTCCCTTTGCAGAGTTAGTTACCAGGAGAATATTTCTTTTCATCATAATATTGAAACCCATATAAGGGACAATATCCAGCCAACCTTGGTTGATCCCCAAAACATGATTAATATGTGATGGTCTGGTGGGAGCCATGATGCTGCAGTGGTTAAAGTGCAGTATTGCAGGCAAACTCTGCCCACAGTCTGGAGTTCGATCCTGACGAAGCTCAAGGTTGACTCAGCCTTTCATCTTTCTGAGGTTGGTAAAATGAGGACCCAGATTGTTGGGGGGAATGTGGTGATGTTGTAAACCACTCATAGAGTGCTGTAAAGCACTATGAAATAGTATATAAGTCTAAGTGCTGTTGCTATTGCTATTCAGATGGGAGACCATGAGATCTGTAGACTAGGTTGGGAAGAAAAGAAGGCAGTGGTCAGACATTTCTGCCCGGTTGCTCCAAAAAATCAACAAAGTTCAAGTTCAATTCAAAAGGGACTTTTGGAAGAGGAGATGCCAAGAATTGAATGTTACTTTCTTTGCCATTAAATGTGCTCCCATCACCACTATTCGGCATATGGTCTATCATTGAGACTTATTTATGTATTTAGTTCAATTTATATTACCACCCATCCAGCGGCGGGTTGCTTCCTTACTGGTGCCGGTGTGCTGCGTGCGCATCTCCATGTTTCGGGCGCCCGCGGCCCCTCGCATGATTTTGCTTCTGCGCATGCACGGAAGCAAAATCGCGCCAAAATCTCACGAGGGGATGCATGCAAGAGAGATATTTTGGCGCAATTTTGCTTCCGCGCATGCACAGAAGCAAAATCTCAGCAAAATCTCTCTCGCGCGCACGTCCCCTCGCAAGATTTTGGTGTGATTTTGCTTCTGCACATGCGCAGAAGCAAAATCGCCCCAAAATTCACAGAAAAAGATGGCGATGCGCACGACGGACCGGCAGAGAGGGCTCCGGAGCGGTCGCATGCAAATTGCGCAATCGGCCGCTCCCTACCGGAGCTGCGCACCGGACAGCTCCAGCAGGAACCCACCTCTGCACCCATCTCTCTAATAAGTCTCTGAAATCACCTTAAACGGATCATTCTAGCATAATTATAGAAGGCAAAAGGACTAGCTAGTGGCAGCAAGGAACTTTCACTTAACATTTTTAATTTTTTTAAAAAACGGTTGGCTAGTAATAATGCCAAGATCCAAGCATCAGCAAAATAATTTCATAAATCAGTCTTCTCCAACCCATGTCCTTTTCGATATATTGGTCTACAGCTGCTATAATTCCAAAGTGAAGGAAAACTCTCTGGTCGGCTACTATCGGCCATAAAACTAACAACTATACTAAACACTCATCGCTTCTATAGCACGTTTCAATTAATAAAAAAGTGAACCTTAGATTTACGTAAAGAGAGGGAAGAGGAAGAGACTTTTTTCTTTCTTTTTCGATCTTGCAACTCTGTTCTATTGCACTGTCTCAAAGAAATGATTCATTGTAGTTGGCCTTTGATCTCCTACTTGCATTGCCCTGATGGTGAGGTGGATTAGATGAGTAAAAAGGTGAGTGCGGCAGGTGAAAAGGTGCCAGCAAACAAATATGACATCAAGAAGGAAAGGAGGCAATTTGGTCTGTAACAAGTGAAAAGCCACTTGGAAGATAAATGGCATGGGAAGAAACCAAACAGAGACAGGGGTTAGAATAGAATAGAATTCTTTATTGGCCAAGTGTGATTGGACACACAAGGAATTTGTCTTTGGTGCATATGCTCTCAGTGTACATAAAAGAAAATATGCAGTACATTTGTCAAGAATCATGAAGTACAACCCATAATGATAGTCATAGGGTACAAATAAGGAAACAATCAATATCAATATAACTTGTAAGGATACAAGCAACCAAGTTACAGTCATGCAGTCATAAGTGGGAGGAGATGGGTGATAGGAACGATGAGAAGACTAATAGGGTAGCATCAGCAAAAGAGTCCCAAGCTTCACTGCCTCATAATTCTGTCCGGATATTACAGGCAGAGAAAGCTGGGGATATTACATATAGTGCTTAGATTATCAGCAGCCATTTGACAGAGTGCCACGTTAGGAGTTTATGTCTAAGGTGCTGAGCCATGAGATAAGCGCAAGGCTGGCTCATTGGATTGTGAAATTGGTTAAAAGGAAGGAAACAAAAAAAAAAAAACATATGCCCAGATATAACTTTTTAAGCTCATGAGAAATGACACAACACAAGAGGAATATATTCCACACTCTTGATCCCCTTTGGGGTATTTCCCCCCATCTCTCTTTTTCTTACTTCATCTGACTGGCCAAGCCTCAGTGCGGCTACACATATAGGATAGAAAAAAAATAATGTTTTAAAAAACACTGCATTATGAGGTGCCAGCAGGAACACCTTTACAACTCTAAAATCCCCAGGCAAATTTTTCTTTGCCTTTAAGAGAAAAAAAAAATCCTGCATCTTTCCCATTTTGATAAATCTTCAGTAAACGGTACTAAAATGATATGAAAGCATAACTAAGCCTTCCAGATTTTTCTTTCAAACCAGGTGTTAATTTGTATAGTATAGTGTTTATTCGTCTGAATTAGATTTTTAAACATGTTCATATGTGGATTAGCACATAACTAATGTGCTAATGATTTAATGATTTGGTTGGTTGTTTTCTTAAAATGTTGTACGCCGCCCTGAATCCTCAGGGAGTAGGGCGGCATAGAAGAACCTCCAAATAAATAAAATAAATAAAATAAATAACATGCAAAAAGCTTTTTTTAAAAAAATAAATAAATAAATCCTGCAATTGATTTAGAATTGGGAACCTATGCACATCAGCACACAGCAAGGATTTTTTTAATATATATATAAAAAGAAAAGCAGACTCTGATATGTAATAGCATACTCATAAACGTTGAACAATGAAACCAAAGAAGATCACAGAAAAAAATAGTTTCAAGTAAAAAAAAAACATAAAATGGCATGAAAGTAGCGGCAATCAGAGAAACAATGGCAGGAAACAAGCATGAAACTAGATTGTGGAATAATGGAAGGTGCAAGGGTTTTCACAGACTATTTTTCTCATCTTCTGAATAGCAATATTCACACTGAAAATTAAATTTCACTAAAGATCAGTGCAGGGCTACTGAGCACTCTGTGAATCCAGCCTGACTAGGGGAAGAACTAGTCAGCACTGTGCTCCTTTGCTTGAGATGGGCGGCTATAGAAATTGACTACTTAAATAAATGGGCTATTTATGTATACGCTCATTTAATAAATGAGGAAAATATGCTTTCTCAAACTCTTGCCTGTTGGACTATAATGGAATGCAAATATACTACAGTCTAAATTGTATCTCTGTATCGATCTCTGTCCCAGCTTTTCAGCATTCCATATATTTTTCTCAAAGAAAGTGCTTCAGTGTGTTTTCCCCTCAGCTGAGGGTGTAATCTCAGTCAATCAAAGGTTATGTGTGGATTACAGACACATCATAGCATTTTTTTAATCTAGGTTTGGGATAGTCACAATATGATATGGCCCCCTAAGACTCCTCTGACCATGATTGTTGAAAATATGGAGACAGAATTCTGCCATTTTTAGGCAGGAGCACATGAAAACTATAGCATAATAGCAATAGCAATAGTTGTTAGACTTATATATCACCCCATAGTGCTTTACAATATTCTCTGGGTGGTTTATAATGTCAACGTATTGCCCCCAACAATCTGGGTCCTCATTTTATCAACCTCAGAAGGATGAAAGGCTGAGTCAACCTTGAGCTGGTCAGGATTGAATTCCAGGCTGTAGGCAGAGTTTGCCTGCAATATTGCATCCTAACCACATGGCTCAATATAAGTCTTGCTATAGCAATGATGGTGAACCTTTTCAGCACTCGTGCAGAAACGTCACACACATGCGCGTGCTCGTCTTGGCCGTGCTCCAGAAAAGCCAAACTTCCGGGTTCTAGTGCACATGCGTGACTGACAATCAGCTGGCCGGCACACATGCGCAGGCCGGTCTTTGGCACTGCTGCGCACGCGCAGGGATCGAGCTCCGGAAAAGCCAAACTTCCAGGTTCTGGCCTGCATGCACATCTGACAATAAGCTGGCTGGCGCGCATGCGCACACTGGTTTTTGGCACTGCCATGTGATCATCGCACGCACATGCATGCCAGAAACCCGGAAGACAGGCAAGGCTGCGCGTGCTGGGCAACATGGCTTCGTGTGCCACTTTGGGCATGTGTGCCATAGGTTTGCCATCACGTTGCTATAGGATGAAACTAGCTTTTCCCAAAGGTTTGGAATAACATCCTTAAATTTGCATCACTGGTGCAACCATTTTCTAGTGTCTTTAGTCTCCTCTGAAACATTTGATAGCTAGTAAGCCATAGCAGTGAAATTGTGGATTGTGAATGGGACAATCCAGATTCTAGACCAGCCTCAACAATGGAAGATCCCTGGATGTCTTTGGGTCAGCCACTCTCCCTCAACCCAATCCACTTCAAAGAGTTACTATTTGGGGGGCTAGAATGGAGGAAGAAATGTTCTGTATGTCAACTTGAGCTATGGGTTCAAGTAAAAAGGTGAGATACAAATCAAGCAAATTTGAAAAAGTTAAGTGAGGTCTTAGCTCCCAAAAGGTTACTGAAATAATTTGCTTTATTGCACTTCAAAATGCAGGGGCCCTCCCTCCTGCTTGCTAATCTGCATATGATCCTGATCTTCGGCTCTGCAGTCGGTCTCTGAGAGAAGCACAGAGTGATGCAGCTATTTTAATGGGACATATATGGAAATAGCATTAATGCAGCCATCAGTGCCTTACCTGGAATTCTATTGCTAGCCCTTCTCAACTAGAGTCCCCTGTAAGTTTGACACTCTGATTGGAATGAGCAGGTGATGGGAGGCCTAGACTGAATGACACTCTTGTCGACTCTCCGTGTGTGTGGATCTCATACAGTCCCGTGGTTTACTGAGCAGCTCAAAGGAATGAAGCAACATAAAAGATTTCTAGAGCACTGCTGGAGGAAGACAAAGAGCAAGGTCAACCAAGCACAGGCAAGAGACTTATCTTATGATGAAAAGGGCAATGAAACATGATTATTTCTCTGTCCTTATTGCATCTGCAGCAGTGGTGGGATTCAATTTTTTTACTACCGGTTCTTTGGGCGTGGCTTGGTGGGGGGTTGTGGCTTGGTGGGCGTGGCAGGGGAAGGATACTGCAAAATCTCCATTCCCTTCCCACTCCAGGGGAAGGTTACTGCAAAATCCCCATTTCCTCCTGATCAGCTGGGACTCGGGAGGCAGAGAATAGATGGGGGCGGGGCCAGTCAGAGGTGGCATTTGCTGGTTCTCCGAACTGCTCAAAGTTTCCGCTACCAGTTCTCTGAACTACTCAAAATTTCTGCTACCAGTTCTCCGAACTACTCAAAATTTCCGCTGCCGGTTCTCCGGACTACTCAAAAATTCCGCTACCGGTTCTCCGAAATACTCAAAATTTTTGCTGCCGGTTCTCCGGACTACTCAAAAATTCCGCTACCGGTTCTCCGGACTACTCAAAATTTCCGCTGCCGGTTCTCCAGAACTGGTCAGAACCTGCTGAATCCCACCTCTGATCTGCAGGTAGCTGACTGTGTGGGACTATTTCAGATAACCAGGTTTCTCCTGGATATGGAGGAGCCAGGAAAGCTCTTTCAGGGTTGCTGTGAGGAATAAAATTGCTCGACTACACTTGGAGCTGGACTCGGGTTGAGAAGTGGTTGCACCTTTGGAGAGCTTAGTGTGAGAAGGTGCAACCATTCTGCCCCCACCCCCTTCTGACCTCTCAGCAGCTTTCAATATAATCAACCATGGCTTTCTTCTGAACTGGTTTCAGGGGTCAGAAGTGGGAAGCATGGTGTCATGGTGGCTCTCTCTCTCTCTTTTTTGCAACTGGTTCCAATGTGATGCAATGTGGGACACCTCAGGGTTTAAGCTTTTCCTTTTTCCTTTTTAACTTTTACATAAAAATACTAGGGAGGTCCTACGTTGGTATGGGGAGGGTCGAGATCTTTTTTATATCCATAAAAATGGCTGGAGTGCCATCACTGAAAGTTCTCCTGTATTATGCCATTGTAAAATAAGAGGACAAGGACCAGATATTTCTTGTGTGAAAGTGATGGGAAAGGACTTTTGAATAAGTTCCACCCACCCCCCAGCGCCCACCCCATGAAAAAGGCCACTATAGAAGAAAAAATGCCATATAGACTTTAAAGAACTCCTATAAGCTAAAGATGAATGCTGGAAAAAAGGAAAGCTCTCCCCATCTCCATTCTGAACAGAGTGCATACCTCCCTGCCAGGGGTGAAATCCAGCAAGTTCTGACAGGTTCTGGAGAACCGGTAGCGGAAATTTTGAGTAGTTCGGAGAACCGGCAAATACCACCTCTGGCTGGCCCCAGGAGTGGGGAGGGAATGAAGATTTTGCAGTATCCTTCCCCTGCCACACCCACCAAGCCACGCCCACCAAGCCACACCACGCCCACTAAGCCACGCCCACAGAACCAGTAGTAAAAAAAATTGGATTTCACCACTGCTCCCTGCACTCGACTTTTGTGGAAGACCTGATCTGATTGCACACAGATGCTCACAAAAATGTCCTAGGAAGAGAGGGCAAGAGAAGGAAATGAGGGGGGGAAAAGGCAGAGAGGGAGAAGTACATCAGAAAGGAAGCAAAAGAAAATGAAATAATATAAGAAGGGCTCCTTGGAAACCATTTTGGAAGATGAAAGCACAGATGTAGCCATTATTTGAGCGAATTAGACTAGACCTTTTAGTGAAATTGCTGTAGGGGAGGAAAAAAAATTACTTGTGTGTATTGTGCAGGCTCTAATTTACTTTTTGGCCAGGCAAACTGTAGCAGGCAAATGGCACATTATGTCTGGTGTATGCTGCATTGGACAAGTGACAACTCTTCCTACAGCTCAGAAGAATTATGCTTTCCAAGTAAACACTGTAGAGGGGCCAGCGCAATTGTCGCCTGGCCTTGTCTCGCCCAATGTTTCCTAGTGAATGAGAGGGACCTCCTTGGCATTGTGCTCGGATCCATCATGCCCCATGTCTCTCACCGGCCCAGCTCCATGGCCAGCTGACAAGAGCATAGAGGAGCCCATATGCTTTAATTGTCCCCATGCATGTTTGGTTGCTGGCTGAGAGCTCGGGCGATCGTTTTTATAATGTTAGGGGTGTTTTTTCTCTCTCTCCCACTCTTTTCCCATCGCTGCTCCCCTTTTCTATTTGCTCCGAGGCACATTTTATTTTCAGACAAAAGCAAGACAGATGAGGGGGGAGGCAGGAGCAGACCATTTGGAACTTGGCAAGATTTGGAAGAGGCATTTAGGCACCAACTGTTCCATTTAAACCCTACCTGATGGGTTAGACTTTTAAAAGGATTTCTTTTGATTCTCAAAGTGTCCATCCCGGTCTGATGACTTGGAGGCCCACAGCTAGACAGTCCCCCCCCAAACCTAAACCTAAGGATTATCAATCATCAGGTTCATCAGCCTAGTTGGAGAAGGATCTTGGAGTTGGCAAATTCGTACCTCCTTGCTGTGGGCACCAGGCTGATCTGAGTGGAGTGAGGCTTTTAATACTTCCCTGCTCTTGGTTCACCCAGTCTTTGCAAAAGTAGACTTCTTCCCCTCGCTTGGCTTATTAAAGATTTTTTTTTTCATTTGGGATTCTCAGAAGTCCCTAAATTGAGAATGATCCATTTCTGGAGCATTTTGGAAGCATTTGCTGCAATAAACAGTCCTATCAGGGTTTAATTTTTCGTTTTTCAAATTTGTTAGATTTGTTCTAGAAACAGTATTCTACATTGTCAAATTAGAAACTGGAGAAAATTGGTCATTGGAATATAGATATGGATTGTCAACATATCTATCCCAAATGCACTTTATATTTGCTTTATATAAGCCATGAAATTGAAATTGAATAGACATTTTTGTCCATACATTTTTTATGGTGTGCATGTTCCACTAAACTTTATTCTTCAGAATTGCTTTGTTTTACCTAATAAACACTTCAATGTAATCTGTTTAATATGTGCTGATTTTTGCCTAATTCCTCTGCAATATAATAACATGTGTAAATATTTTAATAGCTGTGGTGGCGCAGTGGTTAGAATGCAGTATTGCAGACTACTTCTGCTGATTGCTGCCTGCCTGCAATTTGGCAGATTGAATCTCACCAGGCTCAAGGTTGACTCAGCCTTCCATCCTTCTGAGGTGGGTAAAATGAGGACCCAGATTGTTGGGGCAACAAGCTGACTCTGTAAACCACTTAGAGAGAGCTGTAAAGCACTGTGAAGTGGTATATAAGTCTAAGTGCTATTGCTATTGCTAATAAAAAATAGCAGGTGTTAGCAGACTCTCTTCATTGCTGCATTTGTGTTAGAATCTACTTTAGCAGGTCATGACATTTTTATTTCAAATAAATCTCAAAGACTTCTTTTACATCCATACTTGTGATAATGCTTAAAGACTGTGCTTGACATAAAGATCTGCAAACTAGGCAGATTTCAGAGCCCTATTTTATTTGGTATTTGGGACAGATATGACTCCTAGATTTTTCAATATATAACTACGGAGTTGGACATGGTCACAAGGGACCTCCACCTTTAGAAGAGATAACATTCATGCTTTTAGCTAAAATTTTGATTGTGAAAAAGTAGACAATTTGCAGTTTTCATTGTCCTATTATCATCTTTTGTTTTGACTCTTTTTTAAAGACAAATCTCTACCACCCTGAACGTTGACTAGGAAGAGGGAATATAAATTAAACAAATGTTAGAGGATATCAATTATTTGGGTAGGCTTAAGGTGATCATTTAACAAGAAGAGGAAATGAGAATGTGGGATAGCAGGATACCTGGGCCAGCGTACAACTTACAAAAGGTTGAGAGTAGTATCGTCCTTGCATCTCAGATGGTTGGGTAATTTTTCTGTAACGTTGAATGAGCCCTATATCATAGTTCTTGCCCTTCTGCTCCCCATTTCTGTCATTTAAACAGCATGGGATTGCTTTCCATTGATTTAAAGTTTGAATCCTGTGCTTGTCTTATTGGAATGAGCACTGAATATTAAGGATATTACCCCCTCTGGAGGAAAGGGCCACCATCATATTCTTCCATTATGCCATTGTCAAACAGTTTTTGCCCTCTGAATTCCTTTGACAGTACAAGATAGCATAAAGCCCATCACCATCAATAGGAGGTTTTGATCAGTTTCCCAAGGTTCACGGTGCTTGTTTTTTGCTCAATGTTCCAGCCGTGGTGGTTTTGGTTTTCAAGACCCATTTACATGTATTTGGCTATATGAAGCAGGTACATTATGTGAATCACAACAGTGCCTAGGTCAGGGGTCCCCAAACTTGGCAACTTTAAGACTTATGGACTTCAACTCCAGCCAGCTGGAGAATTCTGGGAGTTGAAGTCCACAAGTCTTAAAGTTGCCAAGTTTTTTTTTTCAAAAAGTTTTTTATTTTCTTTTAATATTCTTCACATAAAACATCAATACATATACCATAATATATTATCAAAGATTTAACCTGATTTTTTCCCCACTTCCAATATTACTACTAGATTGCCTATCTATCCTACATATCAAATCCAATCACCCCCTTCCCTCTATCCTTCTCTCCTCCCTCTACCTTCTTCCTCCTTCTCTCCCCTTTCCTACTACCCCTTCTCCCTCTTTTTCTCCTCCCCACTACTTCCTCTTCCTCCTCCTCCTCCTCCTTTCTTGAGTGTGTTTATTTTTATTTTATTTTAACAGATAGACAGCCAATACATCTCTTCAACTAACTTTTTAAATTGTTATTTCAAATCTATCTTGTGTTAAAAATCTGTTTCAAAATACTTAAATTCTAGGTATATTTTTATATTACTATATTGCTACTTCCTTATTCATATACATTTTGTCATCTGGGTAATTTATCTATGCTCATTTTCTTATCTTTTATACACAATAATTGTTCTATCTTAACTTTCAACTATATTAAAGTTGCCGAGTTTGAAGACCTCTGGCCTAGGTGAATTATACTGTAGATCATCAATTCCCGAAGGAACATTCCAAGCTGGGTTGCAGATGCTCCCTGGCAACTCCACTGTGCAGCTGGCAGAAAACAAATTCAGGAAAGACCAGATAGATGCTTGTTGTCTTTATGAGAATCTGACTTAGTAGTAGTAGTAGTAGTAGTAGTAGTAGTAGTAGTAGTAGTAGTAGTAGTAGTAGTAGTAGTAATAGTAGTTTGTCTGACTCATGGGGACTTCATAGGCAAGGGCTCTCCACTCTTCTTTCAGTTGTTGGATAGTCAATATTAGTCATCATCTTTGTATCAGCTTTGATGGTACCAAAGAGAATTCTTTGCTTGCCCCTTCTTCTTTGTCCTCTAACCATTCCTAGCATCATTGATTTCTCCAATGAATTTGCCAAATTTGACAGGGCCAAAGTAAAAATCCGTATCTGAGATATGTTGAGTTATTGCCATAAAGGGTTCTGGTGAGGTTGTTTTACAGGGTAGTTCACCATTATTTTCCCTAAGCCTCTCCATTGATCTGGGCTTGGGACCAGCATATGGTCGCTGGCTTCTTAAGCCCCCCCCCCAAATCCTTTGAAAGGAAAGTGTGTTCTTTTGGGGGGGGGGGAAACAGGACAAATATTTCAAAATGAAGGGAGGAAATATTGAAAGTACAGTCTACATCTCTTTCCTCTTCCCCGAACTCAGCGTTTCTCTGTGGTAATGGATATTTTCATCTACTTAGTGAATATAATCCAAGACATCATTTGAATTTGCAGCATGAATGAATGAACCATTTCCTAGGGTTGCTTTATTGTTCTTCAAAGCAGAATAAGTAGAAATGTGAGGCAGAACATGGCACAAAGTCTTCTTATTCTCATCCAGCTGTTAAAATGAGAAACCAAGAAAATCATTTCTAATCCCATCACTTCATTTTTAATTATGCTATCTCACTCGCGAACTGTTATCCCTAAATTAATCTAACTTTGGCCATAAAAAGGCTATTCACATGGAGCCCAAGAGGCATGCACCTTAGAATATTTGCCTTTTGCCAAGGAATCTCATAAAATGCTTTGGAAATGTTTCAATCAGTTTTGGAAACAGTCCACCAGGAGCCAAATGTTGAAACTGTTATTTAACAAACATGTTCTGCGTCATCTCTTCTTTATACTTCCTGCTAATGCAGTGTGTGAACTCTGGTTAAAACCATAGATTTTTATATCATATGACTCAAGGCTACATCAGTCATTTGCTATAGTACAACACAGAATTACCAGTCAGGATTGGGTACATGAAATGATGGAAGGAAAACCAAACTTAATAACTCAAGGGACTGAAGGCAAAAACTTATGAAGAATGTTGTAGGAATTGGGTTTGTCTAGTTTAATGAAAAGAAGGACTAGGGGTGACATGATGCCAATGTTCTGATAGCTAAGGGCTGCCACAAAGAAGAGGGAGTCAAACTATTCTCCAAAGCACCTGAATGCAAAATGAGAAGCAACAGATAGAAACTAATCAAGGAGAGAAGCAACTTAGAATTAAGGATAAATTCTAAGAAATTCTAAGAAACTATGGAGAGCCGAGGTGGCACAGCAGTTAGAGTGGGGTACTGCAGGCCACTTTAGCTGACTTAAGGGCATTAAGCTACAATATTATTTATTTGTTTGTTTAAATGCCATCTTACTTCCAGTGGCGGGTTGCTGCCAGCTCGGACTGGTTCTTTAGAACCAGTAGTGGAAATTTGCCGCTGCTTGCCGAACCAGCAGCGATGGCCGGCAGTCCACGCTCCCGAACCGGTAGCCGCGGCTTGCAAAAAAAACCCTCTGCGCATGCGCAAAGGCTTCTGCGCATGCGCAGAAGGTCATTTCCATGAAGTTGCGATGCGAACCGGTAAGGAAGGTAAGTAGAACCCAGCCCTGCTTACTTCCAATGACTCAGGTTGGTTTATAATACAGGTATTACTTGTTTAGTGACCACAGTTGCAACCAGAAATGAGCCTTAAGTGAAGCAGTCACTAAATGAAACCTAAACTATGCTTGTGATCTTACCTCAGCTTTCCTTTGCTTTAGAGACATGCCAAATTCCTAAGGGCAAGGTTTGGTGCATAAGTGCACCAGCGTGCCTACTGTCCCTGTCCTAATGTTCCCTCTTATCAGTACCCATCTTATGTATATAAACAATGTTATATCTGTGTATATTACCAACATGTACTTGACAAAAATAAATAAATTAAAATAAAATAAAATAAAGTTACTTTTTCATCATTGTCAGAACTGTGAACTGTCCCTAAAGAAGGCAGTTACTAAGCATAACATTACCAATATGATAAAAGCTAAGCCGTAAAAAAAGGCAGAATAACCTATTCCACAATTTTTGGCAGTCACCTTTGTATTTTTATTGTTATGAAGCTACGTCATGGTGAAAATGTCTCTTAACAGTAAATTTATTTATTTAGCATATGGCAACTGCGCAATAAAGACACACGCCTTTAACTCTTTGTCTCAGTCAACTTTTCCTTCGCTGATTACAATCGGTCCCCACTGATTAATCCATTACACCTTTTGCTGATCACTCTGTTAATTGGGCTAATTACAACATGTAGCCCTAGTTTTATTTTAAGGTAAAGAAGCAGAAAGATTAGAAAGAAAAGTCATTTAGAGCCTCCTGAAAGTTACCCCCAGGATTATGGATACAAAGGAGGAGCAGTTGTATGAATGCACTGTGAAATCAATCTTTTTTTAAAAAAAATACAGTAGAGACTGTCTTCCTGACATTTTGCTGAGTAACGATGAAAACAGATATAGAACATTTGCCCAAAGAAGCCATACTGATTTCTCCTTCGCTTTGGTGTTGGGAACACTGGATTTTTATCACCGGCAACCAAGAATGAATGTTGTTGAGGTTTCATAAGTGTTGCAGAAAAAAAGTCAGCAGGCCAAGGCTGAAGTTGAGAAGATGGGCAGCTATTTACAGCAACAATCCTACATTCATTGCAATATCTAGATTTGACCTCAGTTCCCGAACATTCCTAAGCCTTCTGCTCTCCAGTTAAAATAATAAACAAACAAGCTTTTTCAATAATCACCACAATGTTCCTAGGCAGCAACTCAGTCTTAGAATCGTATAGTAACACCGGCTTGTTTATTTTGATGTGATTAACTTTCTGGTTGTGTTTCTGACTTGTTTTTTTTCCCATTGTTGGCTGGAGCTCTGAAAATAGCATATGTTAATATTTTTGGAACAGTGTGTAAAAAAACAAAAAATAAAATAAAAATCGAATTTGCATTTTAGTTTATTTCAGGCTTCCTTTATGGAATGACCCAATACATAGGCGGAGAAATAAGCTGGCAATTTTAAAACAAAATGAAATGGTTTGAATGGAAAACAAGGGATGGAAGGCCAAGGAAAAGTAGGAACCGAGGCCATAATGAAATCTCAATTGCAGCCTTCAACCCAGGGAGGAACTGCCACTGTGCCGTCCTGTTCAAAAATTGCAGTGTGATGCAAGGTGACAATTGGAAGATGTATGTGTCGACATCTCATTTTGTTGCCTCTAGCCCAGTAAACTACAGAGTGTACTGTCGGTTCAGTGATTTAGGAGCTGTGACATCCCTGTTTGTAAGCAAAAAAAAGGGGGGGGAGGGGGGAGGGGAAATTACATTAACAATACACAGGAAGCCCTGTCATCTCATTCCTATCCACACATACACAAAATGTATTTATATGTGCAGATAGTGACAAATCTGTGGGAATTCCACAAATAAATTCCTTTATTTATATCTGCACCTCTATAACTGTCTTGTTTGGTTCTGCAACCCAACAAGACAGTCACAGACTTCAGAAGATAATCACAACTGCAGAAAAAACAATTACTGCCAACCTGCCTTCCATTGAGGACCTGTATACTGCACGAGTCAAAAAGAGGGCCGTGAAAATATTTACTGACCCCTCGCATCCTGGACACAAACTGTTTCAACTCCTACCCTCAAAACGACGCTATAGAGCACTGCACACCAAGACAACTAGACACAAGAACAGTTTTTTTCCTGAATGCTATCACTCTGCTAAACAAATAATTCCCTCACCACTGTCAAACTATTCACTAAGGCTGCATTACTATTAGTCTTCTCATCGTTCCTATCACCATCTCCTCCCACTTATGACTGTATGACTGTAACTTGTTGCTTGTATCCTTATGATTTATATTAATATTGATTGTTTCCTGATTGCTTAATTGTACCCTATGACAATCATTAAGTGTTGTACCTCATGATTCTTGATGAATGTATCTTGTCTTTTGATGTACACTGAGAGCATATACACCAAAGTCAAATTCCTTGTGTGTCCAATCACACTTGACCAATAAAGAATTCTATTCTATTCTATTCTATTCTATTCTATTCTATTCTATTCTATTCTATTCTATTCTATTCGATTCGATTCGATTCGATTCGATTCGATTCGATTCGATTCGATTCGATTCGATTCGATTCGATTCGATTCGATTCTTCCTTCCTTCCTCCCTCCCTCGCTCCCTTGCCCTTCCTTCCTTCCTCCTTCCTTCTCAAAAGAACTTCCTGAAAATACAAATCTGGTTGGGATTAATCTGAAGAGAAAGAACAGATGGGACTGTTGTTGTGGCTGCCAGTCGCATGGGCAGAAGGCAATGAAAAATAATTCCATTTCCCTCCTCAGTTGGGAAAGCTTAAACTGGTGATCAGTGGTGGATATGGCAGATGGAGGTGGCTGGCAGACTTCATCACAAAGTGATGTTGGTATTAATAAAAAAAAGGATCACATTTATGCCCAGGGAGAATTTTGAACTGGCTCCACAATCTAAGTTACTAGTAAGGAAGATGTGTGTGCAAGTATGTGTGTGTTAGAGAGAGATTCTCCCTTCCTCTTTCTTTCACAACTAGATGCAGATATTATTATGCTGGGGAGGGGAGGAAGTTTTTCATTTATCCCAAAATAAATGAACTAATGGCAATGTTTTTTCTTTGTTGCTTTCATCTCAAAATAATTTTCTTAAGGAAATCCCAGAGTGGCTTAAAGAATCACAAATATTAGCCATGAAATAAATCAGTCCATTTTCTTGATCTTGCTGTGTTCTATTTACTCACTCATTAATCAAGGGTCTTGATATCCTTAACACAGAATTAGATTCACCATGTATGGAATTGCCTCCCCAAAGGTGCTTCACTGGCACCAACCTTAGCATTATTTCAGTGCCAGGTGAAGATCTTATTTATTTTCTCAGGCTTTTAAACTGGCTTTTAATTGTATTTTGATTCACATAGTTCTGAATGACAGCCTTGATGCTGCATAGGGTATATGGTGTTTTATTTTGCATTTTGTTTATTTATTTTTTATTGAAACTGCATTTATTTATTTATTTATTATTTGTTCTTCTATGCCGCCCTACTCCCGAGGGACTCAGGGCGGCGTACATCAGTTTATAGTGCGTGGTATTGTATTGGATTTATTATTTGGTGGTTTTTAAAATTGTAAATCACCCTAAGAGCTTCAGCTCTGGGCAGGTTTTTTTTTTTAATGAATGAATGAATTAATTAATTAATTAATTATTAAGGAAACTGGGTATGTTTAACCCAGTGGTGGGTTCCTACCGGTGCGGTCCACTCTATTGCATTGGTAGCTGCGGGCTGGTGATGTCACCAAGAGGCTACCGACCTGGTGCGGTCGGTTGCCGGTCCCTAGGAGCCGCCATCTTTTTTTCAGAATTTCTGGGCTTTTTTTCTTCCTGTGCATGTGCGGAAGCAAAATCGCATGAGGAGGCGTGCACGCGTAGCGAGCGCACGTGCGCACGAAATGTGGTGATGCGCGCGCAGTGCACCGGTAGCAAGGTAAGAGAGCAACCCGCCCCTGGTTTAACCTGAAGAAGGCAAGGCAAAGAGGAGACATAATAGCAGTCTTCCAATATGGAAGAGGGTGTGGATTAATTCTTCATAGTGCCAGAGAGTAGGACAAGAACTAATGAAACCAGTGAAACCTTAAAGAAGGTGTTCCAACTTGAAATAAGGGATAATTTCCTAACAGGGAGAGTTATTAAGAGGTGAAACAACCTGCTCAATCGAGGTCTTCAAATCAACATTTAGCATCCATTTGAAATCCATTAAATTAAATTAAATTAATTATTAAATTTGTCCTGGATTGGGTATGAAAAGTCCTGCCCTGGGAAGTTGGTTGGACTAGAAGATTTCCAAGCTATCTTTCAACCCTATGATTTTATGTCTCAGCTGTTGTGGCCTAGAGGTGGAGCTATTGTCTCACAATCAGGAGGTTGTGAGTTCAATCCTAGGTAGAGGCAGATGTAAGAGTCTCCTGCTTGGGCAGGGGGTTGGACTAGATGACCTGCAAGGTCCCTTCCAACTCTGTTAATCTGTGTAGGATTTCCTTTGCATACAGCTCAGTCCAATGCTAGGATGAGAGCTCAGCTCCCCTTTATCTACATATCATAAAATAGAAGGGACGTTGTTGCTTACCTGATACGTCCTTTCTCATAGGGCGGAGCCAGCCTCCAAGAATGGGTTAAACCTGCCCTCTAGCCAATCAGGACCGAGTTTTCAAAAGTATAAATAGAACCCTCTTGCCTTGGCACCCCCTCTTTTTTACGAGGGAAGAAGGTCAAACTCAAACGTGCTTACCCATTAAACCAACGTTTTTTAATAAGGAAGAGCAAACAGAGGAAAAATGACACTAAATTGCATGAACATATTTACAGAATGAAAGATGGTTGAATACGGGCAGTCCAGCCAATCCCATGAACAGGGAGGGACTTGGAGGCTGGCTCCGCCCTATGAGAAAGGATGTATCAGGTAAGTAACAACGTCCCTTCTCCATAGTGGGCGGAGCCAGCCTCCAAGAATGGGACATACCAAAGTACCTTGTCCCTAGGGCGGGCCACCTGAAGCAGGCTGAGACTGACCTATTCCTTCCACACCTTGGTGTAACACCCTCCGGCCAAAGTCTGCCTCCTCTGAGGCATAGGCATCTAGTTTATAGTGCCGGATGAAAGGTGTCGGGGAGGCCCATGTGGCCGCACGGCAAACCTCCACAATGGAGGCCTGGGCGTTCCAAGCCGCAGTGGTGGCTGCGCTGTGCGTGGAGTGCGCTGTAAGTCCGGGGGGGGTGGGGCAAAGACATTTGTTCGTAAGCCAAGGAGATGGTCACGCGAAGCCAACGGCCCACCGTGGAGGATGATGCTTTGGAGCCCATGGAAGAAGGGCGAAAGGACACAAAGAGCGCCTCAGTTCGCCGGAAGCTAGAGGTGTGTTGCAAATAGATGTCCAGGGCACGCCTGACGTCCAGCAGGTGCCACACACGCTCAGTGTCATTGAGTGGAGTTTGGTATAAACTGGGGAGAATGATCTCCTGCACCTTGTGAAAGTACGTGTTTACCTTCGGGACGAAGGTGGGGTCCAGACACAGGACCACCCTGTCGGAGTGAAAGACGCACAGGTCCCCCCTCACAGACAGAGCGGCCAGTTCTGAGATCCTGCGTGCGGAAGTCACTGCCACTAGAAAGACTCCTTTGTATGTTAAGTGGGCCAGAGAGACCGTAGAGAGAGGCTCAAATGGGCCCTCAGTGAGAGTAGTTAATACCTTAGATAGGTCCCAGGTTGGGAACCTATGGACTACGGGAGGGCACAGGTTGGTAGCCCCCTTCAGGAACTGTCTCAGTAGCGGGTGACTGGATAGGGAGTCCAAGTTTTGGCAGGAGAGTACAGTGGATAGTGCCGCCACTTGGCAGCAGAGCGTATTAGGGGAAAGACCCTTGGCAAGTCCCTGGCGCAGGAATTGAATGACATTGATTATTGACAGTTCCACAGGGGAATATCCCACCTGCACGCACCAGCGACAGAAGGCCTTCCACGTGGCCGAATAAATACGTTCAGTAAACGGCCTCCTAGAGGCCAACATGATTTGAGCAATATTGTCCGGAACCAGGCGGTGCTTCAGAGTGAGCAGCTCAAGTGCCAGGCGGTCAGTTGTAGCCAATGCAGCTCTGGATGGTGGACTGACCCCTGGGCAAGAGACCACTCTGTCGGCGGGATCCACCAAGGAGGTGACACGGACAGGGACATAAAGTCCGTGAACCAGGCCCATCTGGGCCAGTGGGAAGCTAGAAGGAGCACCTCCGCCCTCAGCTGCAGGACCCTCCGGATGACCTTGGGGATCAAGGGGAGGGGATGGAATGCATATAGTAGCACTTGCGGCCAGTTGCATTGAAGAGTGTCTGTGTCCGCTGCCCCCTGTGTCCGGAACCTGGTGACGAACCTGGGCAACCTGGCATTCTCCGGGTAACGAAGAGGTCCATTCTCCGGGTAACGACTGGCAGACCGAACCGACCGACCAGCTGCTGGAAAATGTCCGGATGAAGAGACCACTCCGCCGGGTCAAATTAACAGAGTTGGAAGGGACCTTACAGGTCATCTAGTCCAACCCCCTGCCCAAGCAGGAGACCCTACATCTGCCTCTATCTAGGATTGAACTCACAACCTCCTGATTGTGAGGCAAGAGCTCTACCTCTAGGCCGATGGAGTTCCGGCTGAGCCAGTCTGCGGTTGTGTTGCTCACCCCGGAGATGTGTTCTGCTGCGATGGACTGCAGATGCCGCTCTGCCCAGAGCCCCAGTGTCATTGCCTCGGCCATGAGGGCCTTGGACATGGTCCCGCCCTGGCAATTGATATGGGCCTTCGTTGTTACATTGTCTGTCAAGACAAGCATGTGACTGCCCGACAGACGGCCCTGGAAGTGAGCTAGGGCCAACCTGACTGCCCTCAGTTCTAACAGGTTGATGAGGAGGCTCTGATCGGCACTGGACCAAGTGCCCTGGGCAACCTGGGACTCGATGTGGGCCCCTCAACCTGTGGTGCTGGCATCTGTGGTCAGAGTCAGCCTCCGTGGTTCCAGGAAGCCGGTGCCTTTGGTGAGAGTGGCTGAAGACCACCATCTGAGGGATTTCCAGACCCCTGTCGGGAGCTGGACCCTGGCTGGGGAATCACTGCGACCGGATCGCTGGAAAGGGAGAAGAATCCATTGGAGGTCTCTGGAATGCAGGTGAGCCCATGGAGTGATGTGAATGGCTGATATCACCTTCCCCAGGAGGGGGGACAGCTGGTTCAGGGGAACCCTTGTTTGGGCCAGAACACGCAGGACTAAATCCGATAGGCTGTCTCTCCGCTCCTGAGATAGGTACACCCTGTACTCCAGAGAGTCAATGATGGCCCCCAAGTGAGTCATCCTGGTAGAAGGTGACAATTGGCTTTTTCCCATGTTGACTAGGAACCCGTGGTGCCCAAGGGAGTTAAGGACTACCTGGGTGTCCTGCTCTGCCTGGGACAGAGAGGAAGACTGGATGAGAATGTCATCCAGGTAGCACTGGACACGCACGGGGATAGCCCGCAGGTGGGTGGTCAAGGCGGCCAATACCTTGGTAAACACCCTAGGTGCTGAAGACAGACCGAAGGGCAACGCCAGATATTCGTAATGCACCCCTGCATGGCAAAACCGGAGGTATTGGCAGTGAGATGAATTGATTGGAATGTGGAGGTAAGCCTCCGAAAGGTCAATTGAGGCGAGAAAGTCGCCTTGCCTAATGACCGCCAAATTGATTGCAGGGTATGCATCTTGAATTTCTTGTAGATGACATATTGATTGAGGCGTTTTAAATCAAGAATGGCTCTCCACCCGCCCGAAGGTAGATCGGGAAAGGGTAAGGCAAAATCACATAAGCCACGTCCCACAGAAGACCCTAATGGGGAGTCAGCCCCTGGCACACTGACTGAGGCAAGGGACAGGTCACCACTGACCAGAAACTCTCCTCCTCCCCCCAAGACTGCTAGGGTCTCAGAGGGGCACAAGGCTGCTGAGGGACACAAGTCCTTCTTCAGGGCAAAAACCTTAGGCAGCTCCAAGGCAGCTCCACCTAGCAAGTGTCCATCTGGAGGTGGACCCCATTGACCTGGCTTAGACAGCCGCTTGAGCTGATGATGATTGAGCAGCAGGTTGATTTTGGCTTGTGAATGGAGCTGTCTGGTTCCAAATGCCAGAGTGAGCTAATGAGAATTCCCTGGCATCCAGGGAACTCCCGTCCACTAGGTCCCCCTCCCTGGGGGATGCTAGGTAGGAATGAGTAGGGTAGAGTATTCTGGATAGGGTAATTTCCTTTGTAAAAGGCATCATTTTAAAAATTAACTCCAATTTACAAATCCTGTTGTCTTTGTCTTAAAGTTCAGTTCATAAGAGACTGATATTTTCAAATACAGAAAAAAAAATTGAGTTTGTATATAGAAAAATTGATAGTTTGTATATAGTTCCAGTTATGCTGGGCTCATAGACTCCAGAAAAAGGCTTGGTTTTAAACTGTTACTGGAATGAGTGCTCACTAGGCTCATTTGTTCCTTTTATGTGAGATCTGTAACTTACTATTTCTAAATTCTGCTGAAAGCCCTTGTTCAAGCCATTTTTAAAATATAGATAGAATCTTCATTCTAAGTTGATACGTTTAGCTTGTTATTGTCATATATGAATACCTGAACATGCTTTAACAGGTACTCCTGAGGCAGACCTACAGACAGCTAGTCTGAATTTTTGTCAGCTCAATTCAAATAACAGTATCCATATTTATTTAAGGCCTCTGCCAACAAGGCAGGCCTCAGAAAGGCCTGGGTAAATTAGTAGGTCCAAACAGTCACTAAAAATGGCCAACGCCCTTAAATGAGGCCAACAAGATGGCAGTTGCCCTTAGTTGGTCTTTCAAAATGGCCACTGCCCATATTAGGCCTTAAAAATGGCCACCGGCAAGAAAGGGCATCCAAAATGGCCACCGTCCTTGATGTGGCTTCAAAATGGTCTCTGCCCACTTTTGGTATTTGAAACAAAATGGCCACGCCCTTAGTGCCTTCAATTCTGAGGGCAATCAAAATGGCTGCCACCCTGTGGGAGGCTTCAAGATGGCCACTGGCACTCTCAAAGGCTGCCTACACACTTACCTGGCTGAAGACAAGCAGAGCAATGCAGAGCAGCTCAAATGGAAGCATACGGCCCAGGCATTAGAGACAGGTACAGACAGGGCCTTGGATCAAAGGAGCCTTGCCAGATTGCTGGCTCTTGTCACCCATTGCACAGAAGGCAAGTTAAATAAAGGAGGCCTCAAAAGAAAAAAGAATTTTTTTTTGAAGTGGGCGGTCCTGTGTAATTCAAAATGGTGTCCACCCATGAGGCACTCCTAAACTTGCTGTCTCCTGAGGAGAAAGGAGTCTGCTAAGGCCTAGCCACTAACTGTCAGTTTTCTGGGTCTCCTGGAGCAGACTGACTGATTTCTGAAGTTCCAAACAAAAAGAGGACACAAGCCCTCAGGAAGCAGCACCCAGATTGCCAGCTTCTCAGGCACAAGACAGAGCAAAAAAAAAAAAACAGCTGTGCTGGATGACTTGGAGCGTTCAGAAGGGGAGGATGGGCATAGAAGTGACCTGTCCCTGTCCCTGGCAGGGCTCATAGTTTCTAATCCCCCCCCCCTGGCAAATGTCCTCAGCAGGAGTGACCCTGGGGGTCTTCTGCTTTGCCTTCCCCTGCTTATGGCCTTTGTGAGCCATTCTGGCTGAACTATGGAGCAGCAGGGGTCAAAGGCAGGCTCTGAGGCAAGGAAGCAGCCGATCTGAGCGAAGATGATTTGAAGTCTGCCTGTCAGTTTGCCTTGCCGAGGCCTTCTCTCCCGATGCAAGGCAAGGTGTGAAATTTCTAGCGCCCTTTTCCGACGCCGCTCGATCGATTGCGGCCGATGTCGGCTCCAAAAGTCAATTAAGGACGCTAGTTTGGCTTATAGGAGACAAACTCAAGCCGATTGGAGGGGAACGCTAGTTTGGCTTATAGGAGACAAACTCAAGCCGATTGCAGGCCACCCAAGCTCAGGGCTTCTGTGGCTGAAGATCACGATCTGGAGTACCTCCCTCCCTGACAGGCAAGACAAGGCTGCAATTATTTGACTGGTTGATTAAGGTGAGAAAACCCCAGTACACAACAGATGTGCAACTGTTAAGGGTAATCTCCTCCCTGGGGAGTCCCAACCCCCAGCTAGGGACAAGGCCCAATGGGGCAATGCCCAGTAAGCTGACACGATTGAAGAGTCTCTGAGTGACAGCTGTCAAGTAAGAATCAATGAAGCAATAACTCACAGGAAGTAGTAGAAATTCAGTAGTTGGTGGAGAAATCGAAGAATGGGTTTAAGCACTGTCCTTTTTGGCTAAGGACCGAGGAAAAAAGAGGGGGTGCCAAGGCAAGAGGGTTCTATTTATACTTTTGAAAACTCGGTCCTGATTGGCTAGAGGGCAGGTTTAACCCATTCTTGGAGGCTGGCTCTGCCCACTATGGAGAATAGATCTCTGCTGTAATCCTACCAGTAGCGTTTGTTCACTCTGTATCTTCAAATGTCATTATTCATCCTGCCTCCATTGCTGCAGCTTTGAAAATCCTGAAATAAAGAAAAGCAGAGTGTTTTAAAACAAAACAAAACCTGAAATATGATTTTTTTAAAAAAAACAAAATAATATTGTTGCCATATCAGATAACACAACTGTTTTTATGAAAACCACACTGGCTTTTTGAGAACCATTTGAGAAATTAGTAAGGGCTTGTATATAGAATGGTACTCATTGGCAGACGATAAAAGCAGAAACCACCCAATCACCCAGAGCTTGGCTTTGCTTCTTTCCTAGTAATTTGCAGATCTTTTTCCCTTCCAGTTCTTGCAAAAACAGCAGTCTAGGGCTATGTTCCCTCTAAGCTGTGCGGCTGCGCGGCTGCGCACGTGATAAGAAAACTCTGTGCAGCAGTTTCCAACTGCCGCCCGGTATTTTCTTATGTCAGAGGGAACATTGATCACCAGCCGATCGGGGTGGGTGGGGGTGGGGGAAAGGAGCCTTCAACGAAGAGAGGCGGAGGCTTTAACTCTGGCCTCCCCAGGTGGGCTCCGCTGCTAGGGAGAGGAGAGCAAGATCAAAGGCTGCTGCCCACCAGCTTATTGTTCATCCAGGGAGTCCAGTTCGGTCCCTCCAGAAGAGAAAACGCCACGCAGCAGTTTCCAACTGCAGCGCAGTGATTTTCAATGTTAGAAGGAACATTGGTCTAGGGACTGGCTCCCAAAAGACTCCCCATCCTTAGTTACACTTGAATTCCAACATAGAGAAAGCTATCAATTTGTTGTTGCAGGATCGTTGTTTTGCTCCCCCTCCCCACTCTCTCGCCCATGCGCTTGCAAGACCCACAAGCCTTTATTTTTTTTTTTATCATTGGTGATTTGTTCTTTTTCACAACCTAAAGCCAAGTATTACTTCTGGGAAGTGATGGGGGTGGGGGGAGGGTAGCCTGGTCGTCTCCTTTGATTTTTCTCAATTTCAGAGGAGAGCAGAGCCATAAAGATACCCTTGAGAAGAAGCCAGCTAAGGAATCGTTTACTCTGTTCCAGGTTTTTTTTTTCTACAAATACTGCTTCTTTCTGCAAACTTTCACAACTTGTTAGCCTAACAGAACTGCTGGAATTCAATGACAAAGTTTTTTTGTCAGCTTGCATGACACTTTAATGAAGATAAAGGGGGGCTTTCAAAGGCAGCTCTTCACAAGATTTTGTTTAGGAGGAAATAATGAACAGGGTACATGGCCTGGTTAAAGGTACAAAGCTAAGATGGATCACTTTTCGGTGCTGCAGAACATCACAATGGCATTTTGACCAAACTCTCTTTGAAGAATGGGCTCATGAAAGGAAAGGAAAGGAAAGTTTTATTCTGTCCTAGATAGATAGATAGATAGACCCACTGTTGGGCTTTTCAAAAGATTTTCAAAAGGAGGGATTGAAATAACCCACCGGTATGTATTTTGTGAATAAGAATTTCTATATTAAATTAGGTCATTCAGGACAAGATAAATGCTGGTCGTTGGCTCCATCAGCTGAGTTTGGACAGCAAGCTAGGATCAAAACCCTGGACTACAAACCACAATGGTGGGTTCACACAACATCATCATCTTCTTCTTTTAATGTCCCCATAATCCCTTGCAGGGTGGCGTCTGGGCAACTGAATGGAGCTAGCAGAGCCTTTACTGGCCAGATGCCCTTCCTGTCGTCAATGAGGAGTTTTGTTCAGCAGATATGTTCTCATTGTGCCCAGAGAGAGAAATATCTGCCTCTACCTAGGATCGAACTCACGGCCTCCTGATTGTGAGGCGAGAGCTCCACCTCTAGGCCACCGCACCACTCCTGGGTTCACACAACATATTAAATCAAAATGCATTATAGCAGATCATGATAACAAAACCACCCCAGTGTTCAAGTAGGTAAACAGCATAATTACAGCAAGTAAAGGGATGGCTTTAGAGTTGGAGAATATGACCAAACATTGTTTCTGATCTGCTCATTCATCAACCATCTCTGCCCTTGTTCTTAACAGTGAAGAAGAAACCAGAATCGCAAATTGATGTGGAAACAGAACAGAATGGATTTCAGGCCAGAAAAATGACACACTCATCTACTTGAGTTGCATGTATAAATGTAAATTGAAAAGCAAAACCGGAGGAGTAAACAATAGATCTCTGTTCTAACTTTTTGAAACATTATGGATTCAGCAGAACTGTTATTTCGGGGAACTTGGGAGCATCAAGATACTTAAATTTCTCCTCAGTGCACCTTGCTAATATCAGCCTGATCCAGCGGAAGAGGAAGATGCAATTGAAAAATGTTTTATTTTGCAACAAAACTTGTTTCCAACTTGGCCTTTGCATGATAACCAGGACAATCACGATCCGGAGTTAAAAAAAATGACAAAGCACTTTGTTTCCATAAAGTGGTCGCTAAAAAATAATAATAGTGTGAAGCATTATGATTATTTCTTTCTAAAAGAAGGATCATCTGTATTTGGCACAGGTTATTGTGTGATAATGATGATGACGTTGACCATAATGCTCAGAAAGTTTCCTTTACTAAATGTACAAGCTGCTACTGAGTGCCTAAATATTGAGATTTGGGATTTGGGGATGTTAATCTCAACTATGAAATACTGTATATTTGAGTGACTGGAGATGTCAGATAGAAAAACTAGCATTCTGTCTTTCCGTCATGTCAAATTGTTTCATGTTTCACCCAGCAAAGTAAAAATATAAAAGGATCATCACCTAAGTGATAAACTGCCGGCTCCCAGACAATTGTTTTAACTGATTTACACCACTTTTCCCTCCAGAAAAATCTACATTTGCTTGAAATATGTCTTCCTAAATTAATAAAGGCAGTGTTGTAAAAAAACAAAACCTTTCCTCCCTCCCTCCATCCCTCCCTTCTGATTAAATTAGGTAGGGGGGTGACTTTGTAATATTATGCTTATCATTCTACCCCTTCTCCATTCAAACACATGCCACTGCCAAATTCGACTGCCATGAATAAGTTACTGATGATCTCTGATCTCAGTATAGTAGGGAGGGAGAGTTGCTTTTCAAAGAAAACTTCAGATACCATTCAGCTTACCATCTTGTGAGTCCGTCCAATTCTTTTGAAATATGTCAAAATATATTTTGCCCAAAACACACAAAAGCAGTATGTATGTATGTATGTATGTATGTATGTATGTATGTATGTATGTATGTATAAATATAAACTTTAGGCTGACTGTAAGCTTTAGTTTCAATGATGGAAATATGAGCATCCAATTCTTTCAGTATTTGCAGAAGCCAAAATATAAGCAAAACGAATGTTGAAGTCTTTATTCAATTTTAACAAATGCCTTACCAGCTGCAAGATTTTGCAAAATAGGCGATGGGGGGGGGGGAACCCACATCAGAAGAAGTCAGAGATTTAATAAATGTGGGACTCCCTGTGGATGTCGCGGTGGGATTGGACACACAGAGCAGGTCTCCACGCTCCCATGCCAAGTTCTCTCCGTTGGTGGGCTCCTGTAGGGGTGGTGAAGCGAAGAGGGGAGCCCTGTGAGATCACAGGGAGTTGCAGCTCTGTCTGACCTGGGGTTCTTTTTCCCTCTCAGCCACGGCAAGGTGAAGAGGCAGCCTAAAGATGGCTGCCACGAAGCTCGGAAAACCGAGGAACAAGATTGGTGATGGAATGAAGTAGGTGAACAGTGATTGCAACTGGGGGAGAGGATTCCTTTTTGCTTAAAACCTAACCCCAAGGAAGAATTTAGAACTATTTGCTCAGAACTATTTGTTAAAGCGGCGATTTAGCATTCTGAGAAAAATACCACACCAGAAAGAAAAGACACAAAGAGAGAAAAACAATAAATCTTTTAAAATACAGAAAATTGGACTCTTAAACTGGGAAGACATGGTAATGGGAAGGCATTTTCAAATGCTGGAATTATCTATTCAAAAAAATTTATCCTGCTTTTATAATTGAACTACAATTACAATTACGATTGAAATACTTAAATTAGATTGATTCGTGGCAACACGGAAGTTTAAGTTGAGAGCGCCACCTGCTGACAAAAGGAAAATATACAAATCTGGGAATACTCATTGTGAAAATATTTATTGGATTATATCTAACTACCCCATGGCTACTGGAGACTCAAATATGAGAACAAGGAAGTTATTTAATTAAAATGACCCCTGAAGATTGAAGCTGTAAACTTCTGGGACTATTTAAACGGAACTGATTGATGGGATACAAAGAACTGTGATGAGTGTACTTCTTGAAGGGCAACTTTAGGTTTCAATAAATGGTTCTTGGACTACTGGACAAAAGTAGGATTTTTTTTTTAAAAAATAAGATGCTTCATAAGGAAGAAATGAGTGGAACTTTGAAGGAGATGGCGTTGATTTTCCAAAGCACAAAGGACATCATAGAGAAAGGATTTAAGGAGATTATGGAAAAAATGGAAAATACTATACAAGGGATAATGAGTAAAGAGCAAGACACCCAGAAAATGGAGGAGCTAAAAAAAGAAATGGAGGAAAAGACTGAACCGAAGAACCAGCGAACAAAAGAAGAAGACAAGGATGAGATAATAATAAAAATAACAGTGATTGATGAATTAAATCGGGGGAAAATATTTAAGAGAGTTGAAAAGAGAATTGGAGATACAGGAAGATACTTTTGAAAGGGAGATAGGAGCCTGGGCAGATATTTTGGAAACTAGGCAGTGGAAGAGGGAGAAATACTTAGACTGAATAGCCAAGAAGTAGATGCAGACAGAGATAAAGATCCAAGAGAGGAATATGGGAGGCAAGTCAAAAAAAGAATAGCAACCAAAGTATTGAAGCAGACAAGAGACAATGGATAGAAAGGAAATAATTTGTCTTTGTTGTTCTGGTTTGTTTTCCTTCTTCTCTTTCTTTCCCTTCTTTTTTAGAACGGTGGCATGATTAGAAGTTAGGTAGGATAGAAAGAAAATGTCTTTTAATAAAAGGGTGACATGATTACAGTTAGAATAGAGAGAGAAATAAGAGAAAGGGGAATATTAGTGTATACAATTTACATAATAAAATAAAAGCAATAACAAGAGGGAAGCTTAGAAATTGAATGGCAGTATTATTATGTATGATTAAATAATATGGTGAGTGGCATTAGAGCAATATATGAAAACATGGAATAATTAAATAATGATAGACTATAATTTAATATAAACGTGTATTATTATTAGAAATATATATACATTGGTTGAATGTAATAACTATGATCAATTTTACTAGTTCTATTTGTATTAGAATGTAGGACACCCAGGTGCCACACTGTTCACGCATTGATATGCATATGTAGAATAAAATAAAAAACTTGAAACAAAAAAATTAGAGATTAATAAATGTGAAAAGTAACCAAACTGATGATGCTGTGCAGAGAAGAGATAAAACTGAAATAAAAAACGGCATAGTTCGAAGTAGGTTCTGCTCTGATTCATGAGCTGCATCAATATGACTAAGTTATAGGTCAGTGATGGCGAACCTATGGCACGGGTGCCAAAGGTGGCACGTGGAGCCATATCTGCCGGCAAGCAAGCTGTTGCCCTAGCTCAGCTCCAGTACACATGTGCGTGCCTGCCAGCTGATTTTTGGCTTGTGCGGAGGCTCTGGGAGGGCGATTTTGGCCTCCGGAGGGCCTCCAGGGTGGCGGGGGGAGCGGTTTCGCCCTCCCCAAGCTCCAAGAAAGGCTTTGGAGCCTGGGGAGGGCAAAAAATGGGCCTACCAGGCCCACTGGAAGTCGGGAAATGGGGAAGTGGGGGGTTCACGCACGCATGTGCAGGGGGGTGGGACAAGTGAGGAGCTTTGAATTATGGGTGTGGGCACGCACGCCATGCAATAGCGCACACGCGCTCTATTTTGGCACCCGAGGAAAAAAAGGTTCGCCATCACTGTTATAGGTTATTCACATACCTCTTAAAATGTTGTGATTTCCCATAAAAAGCCCCAGCAGATACGATATTGAGTGATCCTCAGGAGTAGTCTAATAAAGCAAATGGAGCTAGGCTTCCCAAGATTTCTGAAATGGTTCAGCAACTTTCCAGGCCAATTCACTGCCCATTAACCATCAGAATTATTTGAGGTTAGGGCCATGGATGAGTGAAGAATGTCAGCTTGCGATAACTCAGTCTTAGTCCCCTAACCTAGGAACAGTCTGATGCTGCAATAAATGCTGCTCTTTAGAGCCAAACAGTGCCCTTGTTTCCCTGGCTGTGATTTACTGGGTCAAAGGAAGGGTAGCATATGTTATGACTAGCTAAATATAATCGCAGTAGGTGGGCTAGATGAACTTAGTTTTACCCCCAAACAGCTCTGCCTAAGCTACTTCCCCCAGGCTGTTCTCTTTTCTGATTATAGAAAAAGTGAGTTGACAAAGTTAACTCCGCACCAGGTATTCCCCTCCTGACCCCCATTAACTAATCAGAGATTAGGGGGTTGTTATTTTTTGTTATCATTACATATGGGAGGAAGAAATCCAGAAATGATAGCTTTCTGGCAAGTGGGAGGACAGTGAAACTGCCCATTCTCCATTTGACGCAGACATCAATGATTGCCTACTGCAATGCTCGTGATTGTCTTTACCCCAGGGAACCAATTGACATGGTCCCTGTATCATAAGAACATGGAAGCTTGTCTCGGGATTGAACACGGTAAACATTTGCAGCATCTCTGCTCAAATGCAAGCCAGAAATATGCAGTGTTGCTTAAAGGACAGGTATACCATTCCTTAATTAGATTAGACATTTCCCAGAGTCTGTATGTATTTTTCTAATGCTCAGACACAGTCTGTATATCCAGAATCTCCGATGGGGTGTGCAGACAACATTTAAATGGCTGCTTCTAATTAAATATTCCTTAGGGAACAGGATTTGATAGCTTGGGGAAATAAAGAACTACCATTAACTTTCAGCTTTTGTTAACAGAACTTTGACACAGCTAGTATGTAGTTAATTAGGAAATGCAGTTCCTCTTTAATGAAAGATTAGGAAATGAGGATAGTTTTAGAATACACCCCCCCTAAACACACTCACATATTTTTCATCCTTTGGGGAAAAAAGACAGATATGCTCAAATAATGCTAACACAATCCTGGTTGTTGTTGTTTTTAGTCCCAAAACCATCCTTATCAATAGAATTCAAAATAGTTATCATTTTATTACAGTAGTATTAGAAATAGTACCTATTTACATTTTTATGCCATATTACCGGTTAAAAAAAACCACTTCCAAAATACAATAATAAAGCAATAAATTGTCAAACAATGCCTATGACCTTCAAATCTTCAAGGCATTGTTTGTCCTTCCTACACCACATAAGCATTTAGCCACTCAAGAAATCTCAGCTAAACAATATTCATTATGATTATTACTATTATTACTGAAATGTATAACTCATTCTTCTATTCTAGAGACCTTTGGAGCAGTATATTTTAAAGCATTAAAAAAAACTATAAATGCCAAACATTAAACAATTTTGAAACAGCTATATCAGCATGATCTCCACCAGGGCATGGAATTTTAATTCTGTATTATTATATTGATTTGTTTCTGTTTCTATTTTTCATGGGCTAAGCTTTGACTGAAATAACATCATGGAGTAAATCCTAACAGCACTCAGCAGAAAACCAGATTTCTGGTCGGACATCACCCAGTGCCAAATAAACAGAAAATCTGGATTCACTGTGTGGAGCTGATTATTACTGGGGCATTTATTTATTTATTTTTATTTATTTAATAGATTTGTATGCTGCATAACTCCCAAAGGGACTCTGGGCGGCTCACAGCATATTAAATACAAAATCTAAAAAAACAGTTAAAAAATTTAAGAACAAGATTAAAATAATGTAAACAATTAAAACATTTAAAAGCATTTTTAAAAAACCACAATTTAAAAACCCAATGATGCACTCATGGGGCCAAGAATAATCGGTGTTATATTAAAATCATTGGCCCCAGGCCTGTTGACAAAGCCATGTTTTTACTGCTTTTCTGAAGGCTGGCAGGGTGGGAATTATGCGGATCTTGGGGGGTAGTGCATTCCAGAGAGCCGGTGCCGCCACAGAGAAGGCCCTCATTCGTGGGCCCGCCAGCCGACATTGTTTGGCTGACGGGACCACCAGCAGACCAACTCTGTGGGCTCTAATCGGTCTCAGGGAGGTATGTTGGAGAAGGCGGTCTCGGAGGTAAACTGGTCCTAAGCCATGTAGGGCTTTAAAGGTAATCTGTTCATGTTCTGTTCCAGTTCTAGGATTTATATTAGGACTATGCACCATTTCAGATTTTTTGGGGGGATAACAGTGGGTAAGGGGCTACAAGGTGGGTGGAGACACAAACCCTGCAACTCTTCAAAGGCTTCTTTGCCACGGGTGCAACTGCAGTTGTGGAGAACAGCTGTGGAATCCAGGAGAAAGAGACAGAAAGACAGAATAGAATAGAATAGAATAGAATAGAATAGAATAGAATAGAATAGAATAGAATAGAATAGAATAGAATAGAATAAAATAGAATAGAAATAACACCCCACCCCCCCGCCGCCATCAATCTTCCTAACCAACTTACGTTCACTTACAAATAAGATGGATGAAATACTTCTTTTAAACAGATACAATTCTGATTTTTACAACTCAGCAATATTATGCTTCTCTGAAACCTGGTTAAATGAATCATTTGATGATAGCAGCCTGCATTTCCCAGGGTTTCAGATTCAACGATCTGACAGAATTGCAGGAACATGTGGTAAAAAGAAGGGAGGAGGCTTATGCTTATATATCAACAACAGCTGGTCTCAGGATATAATTATAATATATAAATTCTGTGATGAAAACTTAGAGTCTTTACTTATCAACTGTAAACTATTTTACTCTCCACGTGAGTTTTCATCATTTCTACTAATTGCTGTGTATGTCCCACCACAAGCCTGTGTAAACAAGGCATTAAGAACTCTAGCTGACCAAATTATGGAGGATGAAGCCAAATACCCCGATTCACTGACTATTATTTTGGGAGATTTAAACAAGGCAAACTTAAGGAAAGAGCTACAAAAATACTTTCAGCATGTCAATTGTCCCACTAGAGGCAAGAATACTTTAGACCATTGCTACACAACACTAAAAGATGCTTATGGGTCTTTACCAAGAGCAGCTGTGGGACACTCTGATCATTGCATGATTCACCTTGTACCTTCTTACAGGCAAAGACTTAAAACCACAAAACCAACAATTAAAACATTGAAGACTTTGACTGAGGAGGCAGTCAACACAGTCAAACTATTTACTAAGTCTGCACTACTATTAATTTTCTCATCGTTGTCATCATCCATCTCCTCCCACTAATGACTGCATGACTGTAACTTTGTTGCTTGTATCCTTATCATTTGTATTGTTTCCTAGTATGATTTGATTGCTTATTTGTACCCTATGACTATCATTAAGTGTTGTACGTTACGATTCTTGACGAACGTATCTTTTCTTTTATGTAAACTGAGAGCGTATGCACCAAGACAAATTCCTTGTGTGTCCAATCCCACTTGGCCAATAAAAAATTCTATTCTATTCTATTCTATTCTATTCTATTCTATTCTATTCTATTCTATTCTATTAATTATATATATTATATATATATATATATATATATATATATATATATATATATATATATATATATATATATATATATATATATATATATATATATATATATATATATATATATATATATATATATATATATATATAATCCCAACCTTATCTATAGCCAAAATATGGCAGTGGAAATATTAAATTTCAAATTAGTCCAGGCTCTATTCTTGTTGTTTAAAATCAATGGGTCATCTTCAGGTCAGATTGTAAAAAAGATTATTTCAAACACAGATTTTTCTCCCCGAAGAAAATATAATTGATGATCTGATCAATTCTGTTGAGCATCTTGGTCCAAAGTATCTACATTATCTTTTCAGCTTTACAAAACGTGATTCAGGTTTGCCATTCTTTGCCCACATTTTTGGAAAACAAATGTATAAATGTCTGCATGATATCCTTTGCAAATATAAATATATTCTTGGGCTTCAGCTAAGAATTTGGATATTCACTGGATATTGTGATAATTATGCACTGAAGTTGTTTAATAATATTTATATTCAATATTTTCTCTCATTTAGTTTGATAAGAGCCCCACTTCTCTGTTGCCTAATAGACCTACATCTCCTGCTGGAATGGATAATGCTTGAATGATACATATTATCTAGCACATTAATGAAGCAAGAGAAACTGGCATACTATATCTAATCAGTGAAATCCTCTGTGCAGCTTTATTCTCTATACCACGGGTGTCAAACTTGCTGCATCACGTTGCTGTCATGTGATGTATCACGACGTTTTTTGCCTTTGCAGAGCTGGGGTGGGCGTGGCCTGTGTGTGACGCATCCAGCTCGCGAGCCACCAGTTTGACAATTATAACTTTTTCAAAATCATAATCAGTCAACAAAATTATTATTTTTTGCATGGGGAAATGTACACGTATTTAATTTATGGTACCTGGAATATAACACTACTAACAGAGACTGGATTGATTTTTTTTATATAAATTATGGAGTGGTTTATGGTGACAAGAGTTGGGTTTTTTAAATTTTTTAAAATCAAACTTTTACAACTTTTTATGGATCATCACTGCTTCTGTGAGCTAGAATTATGGCAGAAGAAATATATCCCTTAAGACCATCAGTCAGTCAATCAATCAAAAGAGCCGAGGTGGTGCAGAAGTTAGAGTGCAGTACTGCAGGCTACTTTAGCTGACTGTGATCCGCAGGTCAGTGGTTCAAATCTCACCGGCTCAAGGTTGACTCAGCCTTCCATCCTTCCGAGGTAGGTAAAATGAGGACCCAGATTGTTGGGGGCAATATAAATATACATTGCTTACTGGTGTAGACCGCTTAGAGAGTGCTTGCACTGTGAGGCGGTATATAAGTCTCACTAATTAATTAATTAATTAATTAATTAATTAATTAATTAATTAATTAAACAAACAAACATGTTGTCTCTACCAGTTATAAGAAAGACATTTGATGTTGCTGTTGTTTTAATATGAACAACCTGGATATCTACTTTGGTATATGATTTGGTAGATCGTGCCGCCAGTAAACCACTTTCTGCTCTTTTACCTATGCCTAATTTGGAAGCTGTGCCAGACAGGGCAGTACTTGAAAGCTTTGTTTCTTAACCTTGACAACTTTAAGATGTATGGGTTTCAACTCCCAGAATTCCCCAGCTTGCATGTCAGAATTTTGGGAGTTGAAGCGCACACATCTTAAAGTTGTCAAGATTAAGAAATGCTGCTCTAAAGTAAAGACAACTTTAGATGATCCTTTTTTAAATTGTGGATATAAAACCTGGGTAAGGGGACATTTCCCCTTTCCCTATTTGACCTGTTTGGTTATATGTTTTCTGGTTATTTACAACACAAGCATTGTCCCTTGAGATATTAGATTTAAAAGGGAGATGTCTTTGACTTCATGGAGTCCTTGGTACTCTGTGAGCTTGGTTGTCTCTGACTCCTTTAAAAAAAAAGAGTCCAGAATGAGAAAATTTTGTTGAGAAGACATTTGCTAAACTCCATGCAACAGCCCTTCAGTGTATCCACTAGAAGAAACTGCAAATAGTCTGTTGCATGTCTTGGGAACGGAACATTGCAAGCAATTTTATTAGGGATCAATATTTTCTGACAATGCAGGAAACATTTGTATTATTTTTTTTAATCCCAAAGCCTTTACAAAGTACATTTCGAAAATCTAATGCATCCAGAAAAAACTATAAGCCATCTGTGAAAAATATGAATAATATTCAGTGTATGTTTTGCCTTCTTTCAAACAGGTTCCTAGATAACTAGAGCCTCATGAAAATTGGTAGTAAAAATGTTCCAACTGGGGTGTTTTTTTTCAGCATCTATCCACCTATGCACTCATATACATGTGATGAGATGCTTTCTTAATGCTCAGTTTATTTTTCTCAATTGACGTGACCAAAAAACGATAATATCAAAAGCTCTCAAAGAAGCAGACGATACCTTGCAAATGAATTTCTCTGCATCTGTTCCAACTAGCCAGCACTGGATCCTATTCCTCAAATGCTCACCTTTTCCTTCCTTTTCACCCAGAATGTGTGTGAATATTCTAGGATTTCAAAAAAAGCTCCACTTATAGATCGAAACAATTTGGTATCTGACCATCTCTATCACATTTTGAGGCCTTTTCAAATGTCTTCAATGGGTTCACATACTTCTAAATACAATACAATAATAATTCACCTAGTTTTAAAAATTCTGCAGTGGAAGTCCAATGATATATGTGCTGACCCCATCCATTCTTCCCTTCCCTTGCCAATTAGACACAGAAAGCCCTCAGCTTATATCTGGTCACTTAGTAACTGTTTGAAGTTATGAGGGACCCAGGGGTGGGTTCCAGATTGTGTTACTGCAGGTTCGCTCAGGGACGAGCCATGCGGGTGAGCACACATGCGCATGCGCAGCACTAAAAAAAGGCTTCTGTGCATGCGCAGAAGCAAAAAACAAGATGGCAGTGCCTACGCCGCCGCTGAGAGAACCGGCTCGGGGGTGTGGCAGGCCTGAGTTGCTGCCGGTTCCAGCGGCCCAGGCTGCCAAGTTACTACCTATTCTATAGAACCGGTCCGAACCGGTAGGAACCCACCTCTGGAGGGACCTCCCCAAAACAACTTAGGACCCAATTTCAAAGTTCTGGTGGTCATCCCCCTCATTTTGGGCACAGTCCACATTTATGGCAATTTGCAGCGCTCCCTGGGTTACATAACCAAGATTTACAATACTTTTTTTTTTTTGCCACAAACTGGTTTTTATTTTTGGCTTTGGACAAAGAAACGCCCAATTGGCAAAAATGGATTCGCTTAACAACCATGATGTGGCTTAGCGACCATGGTGTTTGCTGAACAACCACCACAAAAAAGGTCATATAATTGGACACAATCACATGGTAATCTGCTTAATGACTAACATGACTTATGACTATAAGTGGGGGGGACATAATCACACAGTTAACCCCTTCACTGCCACCTTTGATTTTGGTTGGTTGGTTGGTTTTGTAATTGTCCTTATATGTCACGTTTAGCTTTAATCTGCATTGTTAATCCCCCCTCCCTTTGGCATGGTGATTAAATGCGAGAGTGTGAGTCTTAATGTTTTTCAGTAAGCAGTGGAAAGGCCTAGGGCAGGGGTAGGCAAAGTTGGCTCTTCTATGACTCATGGACTTCAACTCCCAGAATTTCTGAGCCAATCATGCTAGCTTAGGAATTCTGGGAGTTGAAGTCCACGAGTCATAGAAGAGCCAACTTTGCCTACCCCTGGCCTAGGGGAATCATTGTTGGGTCATGCTTAGTGTAGCAATTGGACTTAAACTGGCCTTGGGGACATCGCTTACCTTAAGTGCCAGTCACCCTCTTCCCCACTGTCCTCTTGACCTCAGATGCAGTGGAAAATGTTATTTATTTATTTATTTTATTTATTTATTTCTTGGTTCTTATATGTCGCCCTACTCCCGAGGGACTCAGGGCGGCGTACAGCAATATACAAGAACACTAGATAATAAACAGTCATTAAAAACCAAGGTAAAAAGTTTTTAAAAAATTGAACAGTTAAAAAATATTCACCAACCAGACATACCCGGGGGAGAGCTCAGATGGACTAGTCTCTACCCCCTGTCTGCAGGAAGCCCATCTTTTGCTGTCAAATAGGATCCAGTGGCCAACCCACTCAGCTTCAGTACCTCCTGAGCTGGGATTGGATACCATCTTGAGCAGTAAACTGCCTTGGGCCAACCCACTGGGACATGGTGCAACTGTGGGAAGCATTATCGGAAGACGTCTACAATACATTGGCATCCTGCTTTCCTTGAAATGTAGCATTTTCACCAGCCACTGTCTTGAGCCATTATTACCAAATCACGATCATCATATTTGCAGCTGAAAGACTTGTATGTAACAATATACCGAGAGGGAGCTACAAAGATTAATAATGAAAGGCGTTTAAAGTAACGTGGTAATTGGTATATTTACATTTCACATATGGCTTTATGGAGCTTCAAAATAAATGTTGCTCAGGCATATCTTTCCTAATGATTGTTGTAGGCTGAGAAAGCAGCCGCTAAGCATATTAATTTTGAGACTCTGCATGCATCTATTTATTTCATCATGGTTTTATTCTCTCAGGTTTCTGAAACTGCATCTCATCTCTCTTTTCCCCACCATCTTTTCTCCCCTCCTCCCTCTATTTTTCTACTTATCACATGGTGCATTTTATCGTGTTTGCATTTCCCTAGATTTGAGCTGTTCACCTGCTTCCCACAAGTCTGATCCTGCCTGTCCCTCTGGGCTATTCTCCCCCACCCTGTTCAATTAACACTCTTCAAATGAGACACTTTATTTTTATCACTATTATTTGTTCCAGGAATGGAGAAGAGGAATCACAGCAGCTGAAATGGAGAGCCAGGGTGAACCCAGCGGCCGCCAGATGCTTTCCTTAGCAGCAACAAATCTGAAAGGGCTGTTTTTTTAAAAAAAAAAGAAAAGAAATTCTCAGCATTCCCATCCGCAGACCTTTCACTGTGGTCGTTTAGGCTCCACTGAGTTTGCTCCCTGACTTTTTCTGCATCAACAGGGTTTTCCACTAATGACTTCTTACTCCTCTACTAGACACCAAACAGAAATGTAGCAGCTCATCCCCCCTTCAGAACTCCTGAAAAAATAGATGCAAGATTCCAAGAGAGAGAGACAAAAGGCTGACTAAAAAGTCAATAAATGATGGAATTTTAAAAAGATTAAGAGATGATGGATAAGGAGAAAATATATTAATAAAATGGGAAAATACATATAGGGAAAATAGTACTTATTTATTTATTTATTTTGGTTTTCTTATATGCCGCCCAACTCCCGAAGGACTCAGGGCGGCGTACAGCAGAGAAAATACAAGAATAACCAACTATAAATATTACATTAAAAACAAGTATAAAAATTAAAAACACAATATTAAAACCATCCTACAACCATACAACAACCATACATACTTGGGGGTGAGCTCGAGTGGATTAGGCTCTACCCCCAGCCTGCAGGAAAAGCCATGTCTTAACGGCTTTTTGGAAGGCCAGCAGAGTGGGGATAGTTCGGGTCTCAGGGGGAAGTTGGTTCCAGAGCGCGGGGCCCGCCACAGAGAAGGCTCTCCCCCTAGGGCCCGCCAGCCGGTATTGCTTGGCCGACGGGACCTGGAGGAGGCCAACTCTGTGGGCCCTAACCGGTCGAAGGGAAGTGTGAGGCAGAATGCGGTCCCGGAGATAGCCTGGTCCTAAGCCATGAAGGGCTTTAAAGATGGTGATCAACACCTTGAATTGGACCCAGAGACCGATGGGCAACCAATGCAGCTGGCGGAGTATAGGTTTCACATGGGTGTACCTTGGCACACCCACCACAGCACGCGCAGCCGCATTTTGCACCAACTGAAGTCTCTGGATACTCTTCAAGGGTAGCCCCATGTAGAGCGCGTTACAGTAGTCCAAGCGGGAGGTGACAAGGGCATGAGTGACCGTGAGTAGAGCCTCCTTCTCCAAGTATGGCCGCAACTGGTGCACCAGGCAAACCTGTGCAAAGGCCCCCTAGTCACAGCAGAAAGATGATGATCCAATTTTAGCTGTGGATCTAGGAGGACCCCCAAGTTGCGGACCTGATCCGAGGGGATCAGTTTTGCCCCCTCAAAAGCCAAGGAGGGACAGTTGTCATAGTCCTTAGGAGGCAATATCCAAAGCCACTCAGTCTTGTCGGGATTAAGCCTGAGTCTGTTCCTCCCCATCCAGATCCTAACGTCGTCCAGGCACCGGCACATTACATCAACTGCCTCTCTGAAGTCAGATGGGGTGGTGATGTACAGCTGGGTATCATCAGCGTACTGGTGAAAACACACCCCATGTCTGCAGATGATCTCCCCCAGCGGTTTCATGTAAATGTTAAACAAGATGGGCGAGAGAACCGACCCCTGAGGCACCCCGCATGACAGGGGCCTAGGGGACGATCTCTGCCCTCCTGTTAACACTGACTGCATCCTATCGGCGAGATAAGAGGAGAACCACCGCAAAACAGTGCCTCCCACTCCCAATTCGCCGAGACGATGCAGAAGGATACCATGGTCGATGGTATCGAGAGCTGCTGAGAGGTCAAGTAGCACCAGGATGGAGGAATTCCTCCCATCCCGGGCCCGCCAGAGATCATCCATCAGAGCGACCAAGGAAGTTTCTGTACTGTAGTCACGCCTGAAACCCGACTGATAAGGATCTAGATGATCTGTTTCATCCAGAAATTGCAGAAGCTGAGTAACCACGACCTTCTCCACAACTTTCCCTAAAAAAGGTAAGTTGGAGACCGGACGATAGTTCTTCAAGTCAGCTGGATCCAGGGAAGGCTTCTTAAGGAGGGGTCTCACCACCGCAGCTTTTAACGACTGTGGTACGGATCCCTCCCTCAAATAAGCGGTGACCACCGCCTGGATCCAGCCGCGTGCCACCTCCCTGCTGGCCGAGACCAACCAGGAGGGGCATGGGTCCAATAAACAGGTGGAGGTACCCATCGCCCCCACAGCTCTGTCCACATCCTCAGGAGAAACAGGCCCAAACTCTTCCCATAACGGTGGACTAAGACTTGCCCGTGTCAACTCCATGGACTCTGCCCAGCCAGAGTCCAGGTTCGACCGGATCTGAGCGACTTTATCCAACAGAAACTCTGCGAATTCCTCAGCTCTGCCTTGTAAGTGTTCCTTGCTCCCCCCTTTAGCAAGGAGGGAGCGAGTCACCCTAAACAAGGCGGCTGGGCGAGAATCTGCGGACGCAATAAGAGCAGAAAAATAGGATCGTTTTGCCGCCCTTATCGCCACTAAATAAGATCTGATGTAAATTCTTTTTTTTTTTTAAGAATAATATTTATTGAGTTTTCCTTTAAAAACATAACAGTTAAATACACACAACAACAAAAATAAACACAAAAAAAACAAATACAAAAACTGTAGAAACACTACAGTAAGCAAATAACATACGCAGTCGACTACAAACATAACACCGACTAATACAAACCATAAAAGTGATATCCTGCTTCTTTGACAGCCTATTAGCTACTACTACTAGTCTTTATACACTCGATTATATATTATATCTGTATTTATACATTATAAATCTTTCTACAGCTAATTTACCCAATTCATCCTGCTGTTTGCAAACATTATTTCAGTCAGAAAGTGAGATAAAGTATCATAATATATGAAATAAACTACAGTTTGTTATATCATTGCAAGAAGTTATACTATAATAGATTTCTGTATTTTTTTTGTCCAAGCCAATTATACCATCTATCCCAGGTTTTATAAAAATCTGTCTCTTCTTTGTCCTGAATTTCCATCGTTAACTTGCACATCTCTGCTACTTCCAAAATTTTATTGACCACAGTTATCATTGTTGGTATTGAGTCCAATTTCCAAGTTTGTGCGTAAGTAATTCTAGCGGCTGTAGTAATGTGTAATATTAAGTATCTATCTTGTTCATCAAATTTTCCCCTAAATATGCCTAGTAAGAATAATTCTGGTTTTAATTCAAGATTTCGTGCTATAATTTGTTCTATTATAGTTTTAACCTTATTCCAAAATATTCTCACCTGGGGGCAAGTCCACCAAAGGTGGTAGTATGTTCCATTTTCTATTTTACACTTCCAGCATTTAGGAGATAATTTAGTAAACATTTTTGCCAGTCGGGCCGGAGGGAGATGCCATCTATAAAACATTTTATAGATGTTCTCTTTATAAGGTATTGCCAAGGTTAATTTGTAGTTCTGTTCCCAAATTTTGTCCCATTCAGAAAGATGTATATTATACCCAAAGTTTTGGGCCCAAGCTATCATTGATCCTTTAACAGTTTCTTCAAACAATTTATATTCTAACAGATAGCTATATAATTTTGATAATATTTTTCCATCAGTACCTAATAATATTTTATCTAGGCCATTCATATTTTGGAAACCAAGTTGTTTATCTTTACTATATCTAGATTGGACCTGCAGATAGTGCCACCAATCTAGTTGTATACCGGACTCATTAAGATCTTGTTTCATTTTAAGATTATCATAATCATCCAATACTTGTTGGTAGGTTATTACTGTCTTATCACTTAATAAGTTTGGGTAAATAACCGCTTCCACTGGGGAGATCCATTTTGGGAGCTTTATATAATGTTGTTTTTGAATCTTAGTCCAGCTTTCTAAGAGAGGTCCTCTTATTTGATGGCGGTGAAAATACGAATGTGTAGTATGTTTCCCATCTGCCAAAAATGCATGCCAACCTATCTGTAGGTCGTAGCCCTCTATTGTTAAAATTCGTTTGTTTCTTAATAATATCCAATCTTTAATCCAGATTAGGTTGGCAGCTTGTTGATACACCTCCCAATCAGGTAATCCAAATCCGCCTCTTCTTCTACTATCCTGTAGGAGTTTTGTTTTAATTCTTGCTTTTTTCTTTGACCAGATGAATTTATGTATAATTCTATTTAATGTTTCCAAAAACTCTTTTTTAAGTTTTACCGGAGCAATTTGGAATAAAAATAAAATTTTGGGGAGTATATTCATTTTAATGGTTGCAATTTTACCCATAAAAGATAACTGCAGTTTTGACCAATTTTCTAAATCTTTTTTAATTTCTTTAATTAATTTTGAATAGTTGTCTTCTTTTATTGTTGTACATTTAGCGGTTAACCACAGTCCCAAATATTTTACCTTTTTAACAGTTTTAATTCCTAATATTTTTTCCAGGTTGTCCTTTTGTTTTGCCGTTAAATTTTTAGTTATTACTTTTGTTTTTTCCTTATTTATCCTTAAACCTGCAATCTTTCCATATTTTTCAATTTCTTCTAACAGTTTTGGTCCCATTTCAATTGGATTTTCCAAAATAATAACCATGTCATCGGCAAAGGCCTGGGTTTTGTATTCCTCTTTTTTTATTTTCACTCCTTTTATTTCCTGATTAGTTCTAATTTCTCTTAAAAGTATCTCCAATGCCAAAATGAATATTAATGGGGCTAAGGGGCAGCCTTGTCGAACTCCTTTACTTATATTTATTTTCTCTGTTACTTCGTTATTAAATATTATTCTAGCTGTTTGTTCATTATAAATTGCTTTGATTAGTCCCGTAAATTTATTCCCTAGTTCCATTTTTTCAAATAAAGTTGTGAAGAACTTCCAATAAAGATTATCAAACGCCTTCTGGGCGTCAATAAATATTAATGCTGCCTGGCTTTCAATATGCTGATCGTAATATTCAAGAACATTAAGTATTATTCTTGTGTTATATCTTATTTGCCTATTTGGCAAAAAACCATTTTGATCTGTATGTATTATTTTATTGAGAATCTTTTTTAATCTTTCCGCAATGATCGTAGCCAATATTTTATAATCAGTATTCAAAAGTGATATAGGCCTGTAATTCTGAATTTGTTGTCTGTTTGTATCTTCTTTCGGGATTAAGGTTATGTATGCTTCCTTCCAAGTATCCGGAATTTTTGCTCCCATTAAAGCCTCATTATATACCTCCAACATTATTAATTCCAAAGAGGTCTGTAATTTTTTATAAATTTCAGATGGAATACCATCTGGCCCTGGAGATTTATTATTATTTTGTTTACTTATAGCTGATGTAAATTCTTAATAGTGTTCGGTCAGATTCGGTTTTGCTGGCCCTCCAGCGGTGCTCCAAACGTCTCTTCTGGCGTTTCATCTCCCGGAGCTCCTCGGTAAACCAGGGAGCTTTCCGGGATCCACTGCTGCGGAGAGGTCGCTTAGGCGCAATTCGGTCAAAAAGCCCCTGATGCTGCGGGTATAGTAGTATATATATTCATAGATAACATAACTTACCACAACTAAAATAAGAGTAGTAGATGGAAATTTAGGATTAGGTAATTTAATTGTACTATTAACATTAATAGTGTGTTAAAGTATATTGTGAATTTAAAATATTAAGGATTAGAAATTGTGGAGATTTTGAGATACACTCCCTGGATTGATTAAATATTGTTAATATTTGGTGTTATTAGTAATACTACACATTTGGAATATTGAAGTTATGGTGGAATAATGAGTAATTTTTAAAATATTAAATAATAGTAATCTAATAGAGGATAACAAATGCATGGCATAAAGAAATGTTATCTATGTTTAAATGAATTAATGGGGAAAATGATAAAGGATTATGAAGAGAGAATAGTATTGTTGAAGTTGGAAGATTTGGATGTAGTGCCCACATACAGGTACTGAATGTAAAAGAGTAAGTTGTTGTATAAAGTTAAAATGTTGTTAAAAGGAACTGTTTAAACAAGTAAGTATAGAGCCAAACAGCTTTTAAAATGTATGGTAAGTAGAAAGGGGGAGGTGTTTATCCCAGTGCTCCAGAAGGGAGTGGGGATAGATGACATCATAAAGAGACAGCCAATCTGATCATAGATAGCAGGGCCAGGAACTATAAAAGGCCTAGTTGGAAGAGCTGAGAGAAGCTCTCTGTTTTGTGGTAACTTCCAAGAGGGAAGGTTTAGTAGGAAGAGCTGTGAAGAGCTCTCTGTTTGTGGTAACTTCCAAAGAGGGAAGGTTTAGTAAGAAGAGCTGAAGAGCTCTGTGTGTAACTTCCAAGAGGGAAGGTTTATAGTGAATCTCTGCCTGAGTTTAACTGTCCCAGAGGGAAGTTGACAGGAGAGGAGATAGGCCCTAGGCAGTTCTGTGGGAAGCAGGTGCCAGGGTCAGGGAACTTTATTGATTGATATATATTGTGTAATTTGTAGATAGAGATAAACGGTGAAACGTGCTCTTATCTATAGGCCTAGAAACAAAGAAGAATTGGATTTTCTTAGATTTAGTCAGGAAAGCTAGGGAAGTCTCTGAGGGGAACAAAAGGTGTGAAAGAATTAAATAGCTGGTTGTGGCTGTAACAAATTCACTTGACAATTACTGAGAAGTTGTATTTAAATAAATTGTTCTCTTGTTTGTTCAAGAAACGTATCAACGTCTGTCTATTTATCACATAAAGCAAATCTTAAGCAATTCTGCAGAGCATAGAGATATTGAAAAAAATAAAAGCAAGGCTCTAAAGAGAGAGAGAAGTGACACAGAGGGTGCAACCCTTGGTCAGGGAGATATTAAAAGAAGAAAATTAAACACAAATCACTACCAAGACATATAAAACAATAAACCTGACTGGAAGGGGACGGGGGGACCCTCGCATTGGATTATACATACTTATTTGTATTATTATTGTACACTGTCCATCAAATATGTATGGAATTATTATACTAAAAAATTAAAAAAATATTATTAAAAAAAAAGAACTCCTGGCCCTGTAATTTTTCTACTCATCTTTAAGAATCTACCTTCCTTTGTTACACAACTGAGCAGTTTGTCAGACTCACCAGGTAGACCAGATGTGAAAATCAATGCCTTAGGAAAACTGAAACTATTTTAGTCAGGCTGACTAGAACAACAGAATTTTACAACTCTGATTGTGTTGCCCTTCCTTCCCCTTTTTATAGTTCGTTGAATTAGGAATATTATCTGTCTAATGTGGTCTTAAGATATGTTTTACTCCATTTCTCTGCCAATGGCGCTTGTCTATTGCCATCAAGATCATCTTCCTTTACTTTGTTTTATTGGTTTTATACGTAGCTAAAACACAAGAACAAAGCTTTTTACACAGCTCAAGTCAGCTGCCTTGAAGGGTAAAAACGTCAAGATGGCAGCTGCAACCACATGACTGTGTCACTTGTGAGGGGCGGGGCCTTGAGAGAACAGTTTGGGATGCCATCTTGAGGTTTTTTTTTACACAAACTGTGAATACCCCTGCCTCATCTCTAGACTTTGGGTTGTGGAGAGTGTCATGTTTCAGTTGCTCAACTGAGAGAAAGAAACATTTTTAAAAAGGATTCATTCAGAGGTGGTATTCAGCCAGCTTGCACCAGTTCAGAAGAACAGGTAGCAGCAATTTGGCCTGGGTTGCTGAGCCAGTAGTGACTTCTGGATGGCCAGGCCCCCTGCCTGGTCGCCCAGTCACCGCTCACTCGCCCCGCCCACCCGGTCGCTGCTCGCTCGCCCTGCCCACCCGCTTGATGCTCGCTCGCCCTGCCTGCCCACTCAATGCTTGCTTGATCACCCCGCCCGCCCACTCAATGCTCACCCTGCCCACTCCCACCCTATATATGTTGCCTTTGCCACATGGCCCAGCTAATCACCCCACCAGTTGCCTCGCCAATGCCCGCTCAACTCAGCTCACGAAAGGTAAGCAATGCATGTCGTCTGCTCACTCTTCACCTTGTCAGAGTTTTGTCCTCTGAACTTGCTGTTTGGCTCCCAGACATTTTGTTACCAAACTAGGTAACATCTTCAGCTGAAATCCCGTTGAAGATGTTATCTAGTTTGGTAATGAAACATCCAGGAGCCAAACAGCAAGTTTGGAGGACAAACCTCTGCGTAAATCTGCAACCTGAGCTACGAGTATTCTCTACAATTTCTAACATTATATAGTGCAGTGGCAAATATATAGAAGCTGTGGGTAGAATTGTATCATTTAAATAATACTAGAAGTTACATGGTGGATAATGCTGCTATTTCTTCTTCTTCTTCTTCTTCTTCTTCTTCTTCTTCTTCTTCTTCTTCTTCTTCTTCTTCTTCTCCTCCTCCTCCTCCTCCTCCTCCTCCTCCTCCTCCTCCTCCTCCTTCATTTTTCTTCTTCCCTTTGTAATTGTTACATTCTGGAAATTGTCCCCTTAGATTCAATCCCCATAATTTCCAGCTCAAAAGAAAAAAGAAAAAAAATGCCTATGTGTGCCTGCCTTTAGCTCATAAATCCATTCTCTAATGTACTCAAGTCGATCTCTCCTACTCTTCTCTGTTTCAATAAATTCTTCATTTATCAGTGATGGGATATATCATTCATTATTGAACAGAATGCCTCCAAGTATCTGGCAGCCACCTCTGAAAAAAGAAAAAAAAAGGAGGGTTTTTTTTTGTTTGTTTCTTACTCTGCTTTTCCTGAATGATAATGAATGTTCCAGTACACTAAATCATTCAAAGGGGTCATCGGGATTGATGAATATATGTCTGATAAATGCTGGCTTACTTGGTGACTTCTTTGTCAGTGACAAAGCAAATCTCATTTTTCACCTGCTAATAGTTGCCGAGTTTTATCCTTTGCTTTCTAATCACTCTAACCATGATAATTATGGGGGTCAAAACCAAAAATAAATTAATTTAATATTGAGGTTTGACAGGAGCAGACTTCAGCAAAATGACAAACAACCATTATTCATGTTGGTGACAACTGAGGTAATCTGTTGTAGATGCAGGGTAGATACCAATAGGTCACTTTCCTTGCTTTAAAATTTCCTAGGAGGTGTGCATAAATTTCAACTGAAATGCTATGCGAAGCACAAACAGGAAATTATAGTGGCGGCTACTTCATCAGCAATTTTGTGCATTAAATAAAAATTATCGTGATGTTCATATATTGAATGCTAAGATGTCACCAATGAACGTTTGAGACTTAATGAGTTTCATAGAGTCATTTTCACTCCATTTGCATCCAGGCCAACCTATAAAGCTTTAGACAGTTATCAAGGATTTAGCTATTTATAAACTCACAGTTCTCAGTGATGTAGGTGAAGATAGGCGAGACGTTCGTTTGATTGACTTCATAATTCGAGCCTATTTAAATTGCATTTCTTAATAAATGCATAATTTTTCACTTTATCAAGCTTTGCTAATGCCTGCTTTATGAAATATACATATATTGGATAGAAATATGCACATATTGGTGAAAACAGGATGCAGAAATGCATTATACACCATTGACAAAACCTGTACGTTAGGCAAACAAAAAGCAAATTATGTCTTGCTAAGCAGATGCATTAAATAGCAATAACACTTAGACTTACATACCGCTTCAGAGTGCTTTTACAGCCCTCTCTAAGCAGTTTACAGAGTCAGCATATTGCCCTCAACGATCTGGGTCCTCATTTTACCCACCTCAGAAGGATGGAAGACTGAGTCAACCTTGTGCCTGGTGAGATTTGAATTGTCAAATTGCAGGCAGGCGGCAGGCAGCAGAAATAGCCTGCAGTACTGCATGTTAACCACTGTGCCACGTGGCTCATGGGGGCGCAGTGGTTGGTATGATTAATGGTATGATTTTAGCTGAAAATGTCACTTTAAGAAAGAAGCCCTTAAGAAAGAAGCCCTTAAGATTACTAGACAAAAGACAGGTAGTCCTCAACTTATGACCACAACTGAGCCCCAAATTTCTGTTGTTAAGCGAGACATTTGTTAAGTGAGTTTTGCCCCATTTTACTTGCCACCATTGTCAAGTGAATTACTGCAGTTGTTAAGTTAGTAACAAGATTGTTAAGTGAATTTGGCTTGCCCATTGATTTTGCTGGTCAGAAAGTCGCACTACTATTAATCTTCTCATCGTTCCCATCACCCATCTCCTCCCACTTATGACTGTATGACTGTAACTTTGTTGCTTGTATCCTTATGATTTATATTGACTGGTTCCTAATATGGGTTGCTTATTTGTACCCGGACTATCATTAAGTGTTGTACCTTATGATTCTTGATGAACGTATCTTTTTTTTTATGCACACTGAGAGCATATGCACCAAAACAAATTCCTTGTGTGTCCAATCACACTTGGCCAATAAAATTCTATTCTATTCTACTCTAAAAAGGGATTACGTGACCCCGGGACACTGCAACCATCATAAATATGAATCAATTGCCAAGCATCTGAATTTTTATCATGTGACCATGGGAATGCTGCAACGGTCATAAGTCGTAAGTTGTTCACATTTACGGTTGTAAATGTGAACAACGGTCATAAGTCACTCTTTTCAGTGCCACTGTATCTTTGAATGATCACTAAATGAACTGCTGTAAATCAAGGACTACCTGTATTGAGGAGACCACGCTAATAGATCCATCTATTGATGGAGGTACAAAAGACTGCAGGAAAGTGATTCCATAAAGACCTCCAGCATGTGTTATGTTTCATCTGCAATAGCAATAGCACTTAGACTTATATACCGCTTTACAGTGCTTTACAGCCCTCTCTAAATGGTTTACAGAGTCACCATATTGCCCCCAACAATCTGGGTCCTCAGATTGTTTTTTAGATACATGTCTTTTAAAAAATTTCTTTACCCACTACTCATGAAAAGAGGAAGGGGAAGGGAACTACACTAAACTGAGAACAGTGTCCCTTTCTGGCTACATTCAGAGTGTCTGCATCTTTAAAGAACGGGTGAAAGTAAGCTTCCTATATTGTAGTTAGAATGTATGAAACCCCTTTCATGCATTCAGCTAAATGGTGTGGGGAGTGGACAGCCAAAGCATGGGCTGACAGCAAAAATATTACTATCCAGCACAGTTTCCCTTTCTATCCACACATTCAGCACAAGTGTGTCTGGATGTTTTCCCCCAAGTGTTCTGTTGGAAGTTTGCTGAGCAATTAACAATAATGTCAATAGACAATAAGGAATATTGTTCCATTTGCACCTAACTTTTTTTGTTGTTTAAAACTGCCTTCACATGGTAGTTTACCAATTACATAAAATGATATTAAGTCTAACATCAATAAGAAGATATTTTTTAAAAAAGCATTAATTTAATAACCGCATAATGAAATAATAAATCAAGCCTAGAATACAATAAAATATTTTCAGAGCTCCCTGCCTCCTTTTTCCTTCCTTCCTTCCTTCCTTCCTTCCTTCCTTCCTTCCTTCCTTCCTTCCTTCCTTCCTTCCTTCCTTCCTCCCTCCCTCCCTTCCTCCCTCCCTTCCTCCCTCCCTTCCTTCCTCCCTCCCTTCCTTCCTTGCACAGTTTATAGCTGTCCTGGGAAAAGGAACCAGATTGGCTCTTGTTTATATTTGTATGGGCGATGCAAGGTTTTTGATATAGTCAGATGTTCAAAAGACATTCTGGAAGAAGGCAATAACCATCCAATTCTGTAATGGTGCCATAAACTGCATGGGTGCAATTATAAGGAGTCAAGTCAAGGTCACTTTAAATTGTTATAATTTTCTAAGTTCCATACAGATAAAGTCCTCCCCAGCCAACTGTTAGCAAAAAGCAGGAACCTGGATGTTGATCTTAATAATTCAAGCCTAGGTCTTGTCCTTCAGTTTGCCTCAAAGTATTAATTGCATAATACTGGGCACGAATAGTCAATCCTGCTCCAATACATTGCCTCTAGTGTTCACCAAGTCCCATGGCGAAGCTATATTTGAAGATGAGATTAAATGTGATTAAGCAATCAATTCTGAAGTTTATCATTCTTGAAAGAAAGTCACAGAATCTTTGCAGGAGTAGGGGAACGCTTTCTACTTCTGAGGCCACCGTTTCTTCTCCACATGACATTAGAGGGGGATGCTCAAGGGATCAAAACCAGTTGTGGGTGGACCATACTTTGTTTTCTTGATCAATACTTTACTTCTTTGTTCCTGCTCCCCTACCTTCTTTTCTTTCTCCAGGGCAGCAGACAGATGAAGAAAAAGCACACAGCTCTTAGCAGAGATGGACCCAATTATTGTTAGAAGTTTTTCAAATCAATAAAGGGTTGTTGATGATGCCCTAGAACAGTCAGTTGTCCTCTTGTACTTCAATAATTTAGAACAATGGTTGGTCGTTTATATCAAGTAAATATCATGTTGAGCCCATTCATTTTTCTCCTTATATATAAAACTGAAAATTGAAATATCTAAAGAGGTGATGATAGTGGGAAGAGGAATGAAGGAGAAAAACCAATTTCTCTTCCCCATTTTCATACGGATCCTGGGTTTCTATTAAACTGATAAAAATACATCTATTTTCAGATTAAGGAGATTATATTGTAAAATGGAAGGCCTGGTGCTTTCAGAACTCACAGGATAAAATTGAGGCCCCTCTGTTTGGCATATATACACATTTCCCCTTTTAGTGGCAACACTAACCTTCTAGCAAACTTTCTCTTCATATATAGTGCATATTTGGGAGTTGTTTCAAATATTGTTTTGCTAATAAAAAGAGAAACAGGTCCTCTCGTCTTCCTTTAGAACATCTTGAATAGCATACAAGGGCAAAATTCTAGTTAGCCCAGAAAATGTTCAAGCCATTATTGTTGTCAACAAAAAGCAATCAGGTTTGTTAGTTAGTCAGCACAAATATTAGATAAAAAACCAGAAATGAAATGACAGATAAGAAGAAACCAAAATAGAACATTCTTCTCTGGCCCTTCTTCTGACAGTCTCCAGGTAGATCACAGTTAAAAATGAATGTTCCAACAAACTGAAAGCATGTTAGCAGAGACAATTATTATTGTTTCAGTCCCTATAAAACTGTAGAAGGAAGAGCACACATTAAGCTGAATTTACTAGTATGATCCTGATAGAATGTACTTCTATGCAACAACTACAGTAGTATTCAGTCAATAAATGGCAGTATTTACTGGTTTGGATCTGTGGTGTGTATTCTAGGCTCTTTTGTTCTCAGTAGAGTTTCCTGTTACAGTTTTACAGTTGAGCAGTAAAGCACATGGTGACTGTACTCTTTGTTTGCTCTGTGTGGTGCTTTATGTATAAACAGAATTTCCAACAGATCCAATGGTCAGAGAGCTATTCCAGAACAGGAGATGGTTAGAGCTGTATTTCTCTGGAGAGTTGTGATACTAGTATACTAGTCTCAAACATTAGCCAAGACATCTTCACTCATGATTTCAAACTGACTCTTTTCTTTCTTTTAAAAACTTTCAAGCTGTCACTACTGGAGCAATACCAATGGACTGGTGAGAAGAAGATTATATTTCTATCCTTCTTCATTAGTAGAGCCTGAAATACTGTTGCATATTCTCATGGCAAAATTAAAAAGATAGATGCTTATAAGAAATTTGTACTCACTCCAGGACTGAGACAAAAGGCATGGATTAAAGCTTTCCTCTTCTTTCAAAAAACACTCCCTATTTGTAGTCAATTATTGTCAACGATATGGAATGCCTATCTTGGCTAATATTGATTAAAGAAACATCCTGCTCTCTCTCTCTCTTCTGTTTAGAGTACAGATTATTCTATTGTTCTATTTAAGAGCAAAGATTAAGCTAGCATCACCTATACCTTGACATGATCTGTCTGTATATTAACCTGTTACTAATTAGCTATCTTTGGGGTAAATCAATCATTTTAATTGTGTACACAAGAAGTTTGCTATAAGAATAAACACAGCTGTACAAGCAGGAGGCTTTTCAGTTCAGAGAGAACTTCTTAGCTTGGAAAAGCTTTGCTCAGAAATCAAATCTCTGTGTCCATGATTACTACACCTATTGGTGCTGTGAAAAGCAAGAGCAGGAAGTATAGTGTTGTTTTTTTCTTGAACTAGCTTTATGATATGATTATGTAGCTAAATCAAGCAACTGGACCTGGATTAACTAAAATCCAGCCCTGTTTTCTGCAGTTTTGTGCTACACTGTAAATCTTTGCAGCCTAAAACTGTGTTTGGTTTGTTTGCTTTGGAGAAAAGTCTAAAAGAAAAGTAATTTTAATCTTAGGGGTGGTTCAGGAAAGGTCAGGAAATCATGTTGCTGATATTCCAGGGGATCACAGCTGGATTTCAGGAACCACAATAAGGAGACAAATGCAGTTTATGGAACAGATTTACCTAATTCTAATTATGCTTAATATGGTTTAGCTTTCCTGGGTTTCAAATATTCATTTCCATATTAGAATTGATGCTGCTGGAAATTTAACTTATTTAACTTGGTAATCCATCCTATCTTGTTAAAGAGGGAAATATAAAATTAGGAATAGATCAAAAACAGGAGATTGAATTGATGCAAACACTAGGAAAAGAGGTACACTTTCATATTTATTTTTGAGACAGAAGACAATATCAGTCACATGCAAAAGGGAAAAAAGGGGAATTTTCCAATTCTTTTGCTTCAGCACTCAAGCAGTTACCAATAATGAAAACCATTGCAGACTGAATAATTGAAATCATGTGATAAAGTTATCTACTAAGACTTGGAGAGATGTAGTAATCTTATATGGGTGAGGATGTGCTGCTGATAATCAACTTTCTTATAGATATTGAATTCTGGAGTAAGTTAAGAAGGAGCCATCTGCAATCATACCCTGTAGGCTGGAACTGTTAGGCCCTGTTTATTATATCTTTTCAAAGTAGACATACTGCCACCACCCTTACCACCACATGCCACCACCATCTGCTATGAAAACTGACAAACCTCAGCCTAAAAACAAGAGGTTACAAGCTTAAAGTCTAAGGAAGAATAGTTTCCTATTTTCTTTTTCTTTTCTCAAGAACCTAGTAAACACACGGGTATGGAGGGGACAAATGAAGACTGAATCAACTCCAATTTTGAATTAACTACATTAATTGCATGTTAAGATAAGAAAGATAAATTATAGAGGTGATGGAATTTTTTCTTTCGGAATCCAATTCTTGACAAAATAAATTCAAGTATAAATTCTAAGAATAATAAAATATTTATTTCAGTACAAAAGAAATATAAAAACCTAAATCTTAATAATTACATCTTGGCAGCTTAAATATGTGTCCTTCTCAATGAAGGACTAGCAGTAGAATGATAATGGAGGAATAGAAAGGAATTTCACATCTGCGCAGATCACACCTCATGTGACTGCCTTACTGTGCTAAGAACCTCTGGGTCATAATGTCTGACATATGAATACATATGAGTACAGCTGACAATCAGAAATCACCCCGTGACATTGCAGATCAAAAGAAAGGAGCCAGAAATGGTCAACTGCACTTTAAATTAAAATAAAACATACTTTATTGACTCAACTACCTAAATTTTATTTTTATTTTTATACTTGCAAAGTTTACAGCAAGTTATGGCCTTGGCTTTTCACCAGCTACTACCATAGAAAACTAAGCAGATTTGCCCAAAGGACAAGGAAGGGAGGATGCTTGTAGACATGTGGAATAGTTACCAAAGAGTTCAAACTGATCACTTAAAACTTTGGATGACTTGATCAGATTAAATGTATCTCCTAAAAGATCTGTTTCATAAGGCTGAATTTAACTTAGGATATGAATTTTGGAAGGCTGTAGTCTAGACATGATCCTTAGTTTATAGGAGTGGTTTAGCATCTGCTGAATTTTAAATTATTTGCACCAATAATCAGGAACAACAGCAAATACGTAGCATTGCATGATTTCTACATTCAAGAGCTGGTTTGGTGTAGTGGTTAAGGCATCAGGCTACAAACCAGAAGACTCTGAGTTCTAGTCTCACCTGAAGCAGGAAGCCAGCTGGGTGACCTTGGAGCAGTTGTTCTCTCTCAGCCTTAGGAAGAAGGCAATGGCACTTCTGAAAAACCTTGTGAAGAAAACTGCAGGGATTATTCCAGGCAGTTGCCAGGAGCCAAAAGCTGACTTGAAAGCCTGTGCGCGCACACACTTTCTATTTTACATTACGAATCACATCTACATGTTGCTCAGAATACTTTTTTAAAAAAATGTATCCTGCAGTGAAAAAGCTTAAAATGGGGATAACTGCCTAATTATATATATTATGGTACTGTAATATGTATTTTGTTTCTAGAATATTCTTCCATTTTACACAGGGCCCTTAGAAGCAGCTCAGAGAATATTTTTTTATCATCTAACTATGGAAGATCAATTAAATTCATAGCATGAAAAATACTTTTGATATTTGCTTCAGATTTACCAACTTTCTGTGTGTAAAAACCCTGCTGACACTTTGATATTTCCTTTTGCTATTAAAGCAGAATGTTTGCTGTTAAAATAGAATATCCAATAGTGTAAGAGTAAAAATGCCAATATTTAAAGTACCAGGCTATTACCCCCCCCCCCCCATCTTATCAATTGGTCTTCGCTTCCATTGGAAGCCTAACCCTAAGAACTTGCCCAGCTGGATCAAAATTCTGATCCATTTCTTTGGAAAACTGATGTCAGGCAGATATGGAATAATATATTCTTATCCTGTCTGTGTCTAATTATGCGTTTATACTACCCATGTTCTATGTTATGTATTTTGACTTTTTAAATAAATGTTTGCAATGAGTTTTGTTTACACCTTTTGCTAATCTTCTGTTAAGAATGAGTTTGGCAAGTCAGGAGTCAGTGGTTCTCGGGCTAGAGAATACAGGTAATTCTTGACAGTTCATTTAGTGGCCATTTGATGTTACAACAGCACCAAAAAAAGGTGACTTATGACCATTTTTCAGACTTATGACCGTTGCAGCATCCCCATGGTTCAGTCGATCAAAATTGAGACGCTTGGCAACTGACTCTGTTTGTTTGTTTGTTTGTTTGTTTGTTTGTTTGTTTGTTTGTTTGTTTGTTTGTTTGTTTGTTTGTTTGTTTGTTTGTTTGTTTGTTTGTTTGTTTGTTTGTTTGTTTATTTATTTATTTATTTATTTATTTATTTATTTATTTATTTATTTATTTATTTATTTATTTGTGAGACTTATATACCGCCTCATAGTGCGAGCACTCTCCAAGCGGTTTACACCAGTAAGCAATAGAGTATATTTATATTGCCCCCAACAATCTGGGTCCTCATTTTACCTACCTTGGAAGGATGGAAGGCTGAGTCAACCTTGAGCCGGTGAGATTTGAACCGCTGACCTGCGGATCACAGTCAGCTAAAGTGGCCTGCAGTACTGCACTCTAACCGCTGCGCCACCTCGGCCCTTATTTATGACAGTTGCTGTGTCCCAGGATCATGTGATCACCTTTTGTGACCTTCCGTCAAGCAAGGTCAATGGGGAAGCCGGATTCACTTAACGGCCGTGTTACTAACTTAACAACTGTAGTGATTCACTTAACAACTGCATCAAGAAAGGTCATAAAATGGGGCAAAACTCACTGAACAAATGTCTCACTTAGCAGCAGAAATTTTGGACTCAATTGTGGCCGAAAGGCGAGGACTACCAATATCTCTCAGCTATTTCTGTGATCTGAGAGAGAGCAGTGAAATATCCATTACCTCAGAAAGTGGTATCCATGAACCTGCTACTGAGAAGCCGTTTCCTGAATGAGGGTTCAGTGTCTTCAGAGTCTGGAATTCCAGCAGTGCCTGGAGGAGAAACCTGCCACTTCTTGTTTGTTCATAAGCATGCAGTTTTCTCTTTCCAAATGTTATTTACTGTTTCACTAATATAGACATTTTTTGCCTGTAGCTTTCCTCAACGTTTATTTTTACACTCAACATTTGAGCTGAGATCTCCTCCTTTTGGTGGCATTCCTCCAAAGAGGTGACACTAGTGAAAGGGTGTTACCACAAGGAACACCCAGGTAAAAACCCTGAAAGGAGATAGGCCCATTAAAATAGCAATGCACAGATGGCAATTGCCCCATCCGTTCAGCAACTAGCAGCTCCTAGACAAGTAGGATTCAAAATTGAAGAAAAGCAATGTAAGATTTGAATCTGGGGACATAGAAATATATGGCCAGTTCCTGGTTTTCTGCTTTAATAGTTTTTTTCTGCCCTTCTAATAATTGTAATAAAACTACATTACCAAAAAGCTATTTCCTTCCATTTTTGTTTGCTAGCCTTCAAGTCTGAGTAACAGTCCAACTTGACAATTAGTTAGATATCATTATGTTAGAGATCCAACTCTTGGTGTCTATGGATAGATGCAAATATAGTCTTGAGTCTGTCATCTGCACCTCTATAACTGTCTGGTTCGGTTCTGCAACCCAACAAGACAGACCCTGTTAAGGTGAGAATAAATCTCACAGAGGCGATGTTTGATCTTTCTCTTGGAACTCAGACATTTAGAAATAAAGCCGAAAGTTAAAAGTGTAATAAAATATTTATTTAGGTACAAAAACAATAAATTCTGAATAATTACATTCTTGCTAATTAAATGCGACCGCTCCTGGTCAGAGCCAAACCACAAGAAAAATAATGGAGAATCAGGAATGCACACATGCGTACAAGATCACATCATGTGTCCTGCTTGTAATGGAATGTACCATAATATTAGGATAGGGATTCATCACTCTGCATATACATACAACTGACAATATTCACTATGTGACAGACCCAGAGTTTAGAGGATAATCAGAACTGCAGAAAAAACAATTACTGCCAACCTGCCTTCCATTGAGGACCTGTATACTGCACGAGTCAAACAGAGGGCCGTGAAAATATTTACAGACCCCTTGCATCCTGGACATAAACTGTTTCAACTCCTACTCTCAAAATGACGCTATAGAGCACTGCACACCAAGACAACTAGACACAAGAACAGTTTTTTCCCAAACGCCATCACTCTGCTAAACAAATAATTCCCTCACCACTGTCAAACTACTCCCCAAGGCTGCATTACTATTACTATTAGTCTTCTCATTGTTCCTATCACCCATCTCCTCCCACTTATAACTTGTTGATTGTATCCTTACAATTTATATCAATATTGATTGTTTCCTGATTGCTTATTTGTACCCTATGACAATCATTAAGTGTTGTACCTCATGATTCTTGACAAATGTATCTTTTCTTTTATGTACACTGAGAGCATATGCACCAAAGACAAATTCCTCGTGTGTCCAATCACACTTGGCCAATAAAGAATTCTATTCTATTCTATCTATTGATCTATCCCCAAAGGTAATCCAGAGCTCTTCCAAGACACTTCTAATGGTAGTCCTTGGCAAACCTCAGTTGATGGATACATTTGCCTATGAAGATAGTTGTTCAATCTGGATAAGAACTTGTGGAAGTAGGCCTTCAGGAGGTCTGGTTCCTAGCCATTTGGGGCTTTATAAATTAAACCAGGACTCTGCATCAAATTTATAAACAGACTACATGAATAAACATGATACCATAAAATCATAGAAGGCCAATTAGTCCAATCCCCTCTTCAGTGTTGAAATCCAAATTGAAGTGTCCCAGACAGTCCAGATAAATGGCTTTCTAAATTTCCCATTAAAGGAAGTATATCACCTTTTGGATTAATTGGTTTCGTTATCAATCTGCTTGTAATGTCAATAGATTTATTTTCCTATCATGTGAAAGGCAAAGTATTGTTATGATAACAGTAAAGGAGGCTACCATATTCTTAGTCTAGTCCTAGTTTTACTGCCTTCAGTAGTGATCTTAAAGGCAGACTATGGATATTCAAAATGAGTACCAAAGGTTTTTTATTTATGCAAGATAGATTTGCAGCTTCAAGCTCAGCTAATCATCCATGATTTAGAAGACCAAATCCAGCTGTGCCTCTGCTGTGTGTGATATATCTAGAACAGGGATGTCAAACTCGCGGCCCGTGGCCCGGATGCGTCACACGCTGACCACTCCCACCCCTGGTTTAGTGAAGGGGAAAAAGTTGTGAAATGTCACGTGACTACAATGTGTCATTGCGAGTTTGACACCCTTGATTTAGAAGTACTTCCACTTTGAAAATCTAATCCAAGAGAACAAGTAGAAAAGAGAAGAGGAGAAGTGGAGAAGAGTCAGCTTTCAGCCGCAACTTCATTCTGACTGAAACGAGCCTCACTTTCTTGATTTCTTGGCCTTCATTCATTCCATTGTCACAACTCACCACTGATTCAAGCCATCCACTGAGCCACCACAATTAAATTAAAAGGAATTGCAGAACTTGAAAGGAGATGTAAATATTATGTATGAATTATGAGGGTGAGTGAAAAAGTAATGTCATTTTCTTTAGGACAGGTATAATTACCAACACAGGAACATGTAGCATACATCAAAATGAAGCTGGTTCTCTGTGGATCACATCCCTACTTCTCAACATAGTCACCGTTTCTCTCAATAGCAATGTTCCACCTTCGAATGAGAGCATGTCTCCCTGCCTCGTAAAATTTTGTTGACTGTCCTTTGAGCCACTTCTTCACTGCAGTTTTCACTTCCTCGTCACTGGAATAATGTTTGCCTCTCAAACCTCTTTCATGGGGCCGAAGAGATGATAGTCAGAAGGTGCTAAATTTGGTGAGTATGGAGGATTATTATTCCAGTGACAAGGAAGTGAAAACTGCAATGAAGAAGTGGCTCAAAGAACAGTCAACAAAATTTTACGAGACAGGGATACATGCTCTCATTCAAAGGTGGAACATTGCTATTGAGAGAAACGGTGACTATGTTGAGAAGTAGGGATGTGATCCACAGAGGACCAGCTTCATTTTGATGTATGCTACGTGTTCCTGTGTTGGTAATTATACCTGTCCTAAAGAAAATGGCATTACGTTTTGACTCACCTTCATACTCTTATAATGATATGTTAAAGAATAGATATGTAAATAATAGGCAAATGAGCACAGTAACGTATAAAATATGGAAATTTATTAAATAGAAAAAACACAATAAAAATCTTTGGGGGAAAAAATAAAACTGAGCACTGAAAGACACGAAAACATGGCAGTCAAGCAATTTTGTATTCATCCTCTCCAAAAATGAGCCTTTAAATAGGGATGGAACAATTGCAATATATGCAGAAGAATATTATGAACACTGGGATCAAAAATTAAGTGAAATACACCAGATAATTAAGATTATCTTTCATATCTCTCTTGGTCATCTCACAGAATGATCCAGGCACTTTATCTATGTCAAAGAAAAGTTTAGCCCTGAAGTTAGATTCAAATATATCTACAAAATCTGTTTCATTTGTGGGCATCTGGAGACATTTGCTTAAGAAGAGGGACATCTGGAGATACTTGTCAGGAAGAAGAAATTTGGAATGGGTCTATGGTAGCTGTTATCTTGTACCGCACTGACTCACACGCACTTCTTACAAAGTACTTGGCAAGAGCAACTTATCACTTCATTTCTGTGAATTGCTTTAGCTTAGTAACTCCAACGATTGAGCCAAAGTACACAGTAGAGATAACGTTATTTCTTCCATTGGGCCTTGGGCAAATTGCATAGCATGACCTTAATATAGTTTTGGAATTAAAAACTAATCTCTCCAACTGTAGACTTTGTGACAGAAACTAGCACTTTTAAAACACAACAATTGCATTTTGCTAACCCAGATACAATTTTTGCAGATGAAATTGTGCACATAAAAATGTATTTGATTTTTTTGTAGACTTTTAAAAAAGCAATCCTTGACAGGATAGTGCCAAATAGATTTACGCTATTACCTAAACTCAGCCTCTGAGTTGACTCTTTCCACTGGGATATTTGTACTGGCTTGGATTCAGCAGGTCTAAATTGAGTCAGAGTTCAGAGTGAAACCAAACTGTATTATTTCTATACCAGACACCATTTTGTAAACAGCCATTACTCACCTATCCATTAGAGTCACTTTCTTCTAAATTCTACACTCACTTTATTTAATTTATTAGACTCATATTTATTAGAACTAACTTACCCAACAGGAGCACTCAAAGCAATTAAGACCTAAAAAAATAAAATACCAAACCAAAAACAAAACAAAACACAAATCCCTCAGCACATTAGAATATAATGAAAAATATATAAGCCGATAATATAATCATAATTATTTCCCATGTGTATTCAATGATGTGTTAGCTTAGTAAAGTTTGCCAAAGCCTTATTTCTTGTAGTAATGAAAACAGGATGATTATGGACTAAATGACAGGTGATATATCGGCTTTCCTGAAGCCGAACCATCTTGTGGTGAATTCCTGGATAAGAGCCTGGAAAAGATACACTGTTCTGGGCCCTAGACATGAAAAAGGGCCCTTGTCAGTCAACAGGTGTGCTGATTTACTACCAGCTTTTCTGTTACATAGGAGCTGAGGATTCAGCAGCCAATCAATACCCCAATCAATGAGTAAAAAGCCACACACAACCAAGCACCACATAAATATGATTTATTTTTTATTTATTTATTTTATTTTGTCAAACATGTATAGGATAGTAGTTGTTTGTATAAACATAACATAAGTAAAAAGTACCGATAAATGACAACAATAGGACAGTAGGACAGGGACGGTAGGCACAGTGGTGCACTTAAGCACGCCCCTTACAGACCTCTTAGAAATGGGGAGAGATCTACTGTACACAGTCTAAGGTTAAAGTTTTGGGGGTTTGGGGAAGAAACCACAGAGTCAGGTAGTGCATTCCAGGCATTCAGGGGTAGGCAAAGTTGGCTCTTCTATGACTCGTGGACTTCAGCTCCCAGAATTCCTGAGCTAGCATGATTGGCTCAGAAAGTCTGGGAGTTGAAGTCCACGAGTCATAGAAGAGCCAACTTTGCCTACCCCTGCAGGCATTGATCACTCTGTTGCTGAAGTCGTATTTTCTGCAGTCGAGTTTGGAGCGGTTTACATTAAGTTTGAATCTATTATGTGCTCGTGTATTGTTGCGGTTGAAGCTGAAGTAGTCATTGACAGGAAGGACTTTTTGATATATGATTTTATGAACTACATTTAGATCAGATCAAAGGTGATGTAGTTGTAAATTGTCTAATCCCAATATTTCAAGTCTGGTGGAATAAGGTATTCTGTTGCGAGCAGAAGAGTGGAGGACTCTTCTTGTAAAATATTTCTGGACTCTCTCGATTGTAGAGAGAAGTAATCTGAGGATAGGCTCCAGTACGAGTCCGAAAGCTCAGAAGACTAATCCCCTGGCCCTGGTGACCGACTCAGATTGGATCCTGCAACATTATCCTGGGATGCATATATTTACCTTCCTGTATGACAAATCTAATCTAAAGATAACGTTTTTCCCTGTCCGACTCTAGGGGGTTGGGTTGGTGCTCATCTCCATTTCTTAGCTGAGGGAGTCATGTTGTCCGAAGACACTTCCGTGGCTATGGGGGCAGCATGACTACATGCCAAAGTGCAGGGAATGCTGTTACCTTCTCACTGTAGTGGTACCTATTTATCTACTTGCATTTGCAAGCTTTTGAACTGCTTTTGAACTGCTATGTTTGCAGGAGTTGTGGCAAGTAACGAGAGCTCCCCCCATCTGATCTGATCTGATCTGATCTGATCTATAAGCAACAACTAGTTCTTCTATTTAACTTGGAAACTCTTGTAGCTGTTAAAGGTCAAAGCATTCTGTCTGCATGTGAATATTTCTTGGGGAGGAATCTAATTTGAGTAACGATTAACTGAAACAAGGTTTATAAGTATAACACCAAGAGGACTTATTTATAGGAAATACATTATAGCAATAGGCAAAGCCTAACACCCTATGCCAGTGATGGCGAACCTTTTTTGGTTCGTGTGCCAAAAGAGGGGGGGAATGCGGGGGATCACGTGTGTGCGTGCCCACACTCATAATTCCATGCACCCCCACACATGCACGCATGACCCCCCTGCTCCCAGCATGCAATGGCACGCCCATTTTTCGCTCTCCCCAGGCTCCAGAGCCTTTCTAGGAGCCTGGGGAGAGCGAAAACGGCCTTCCCCACCCCCTCTGGAGGCTGGAAACAGCCTGTTTCCCGACTCCCAGTGGGCCCAGAAGGCCTGAAAATCAGCCGGCTGGTGCACACATGCACGCCGGAACTGAGCTCGTGTGCCCACCGATATGGCTCCGCGTGCCACTTGTGGCACCCGTGCCATAGGTTCGCCATCACGGCCCTATGCCCTACTAGAAAAATAAGTGAATTAGCAGGCTGTGTGTGTGTGTGTGTGTGTGTGTGTGTGTGTGTGTGTGTGTGTGTGTGTGTGTGTACGTGCACATGCGCGCCTGGGAGGAAAGGCAGAAGACAAACAGTCTCTTTAGACTAAAATGTTTTTCAACCGCAGCAACTCTGAGATGTGTGGATTCCTGTTGCAATCCACACATCTCAAAATTTCTGAGGTTGCAAAACACTGTTTTAGACAACGAACAGGCATAATAATAACTACAGGGTGAAAGTTAATCTTAACAGGAAATATCTCTATATTAAAAACTTTAGTAGATGACTAAGGGCCTTAGTGCAGTTAATCTAAAATTTATTCTATATGAAGTAATGGAACTGTTGATTAAAGAAAAATTGATAAATATTTAGGTGTACAATTAATGTCAATCAATGTATCAAGATGAAAACAGATCATGCCAAACACATGTGACATGAAATGCTAATCAACTCACTGCATATAACAGGCGGAGTAATATGATACTTCCAATTAAATATGTTCAAGCCAGGTCTCATATAGAATTTTATTGGATTGTGCTATCCAATACTAAATATTTTGGAAGCAATGGATTTGGCGTGATATTTGAAAGAAATCAAATTATGATAGTTAAGGAGAAACAAAGAGAATAAAAATCAGCTCTCCTGGGGGTGAAAATGAGAGATTTCAAAAACAGAAGAAGGTCTTCCTTGACAGATGAATCTTCTAGACATTTTCAAAACTGATCCCACAACATCACAAATTATGAGGGTTGTACAGCTAAATGATTAGAATAGAATAGAATAGAATAGAATAGAATAGAATAGAATAGAATAGAATAGAATAGAATAGAATAGAATAGAATAGACAACATTGGAAGGGACCTTGGAGGTCTTCTAATCCAGCCTCTTGCTCAGGCAGAAAACCCTATACCAGTGATGGCTAACCTTTTTGCCGTCGCATGCCAAAAGTGGGGGAAGCACGGGGGGGCTGCGCATGTGCATGCCTACACCCATAATTCAATGCACCTCCCCCATGCATGCACTTACAACCCCCGCACTCCCCCGCTTTTGGCACGCGATGGCACGGTGGGTTTTTTGCCTCCCCAGGCTCCAGAGGCTTTATAGGAGCCTAGGGAGGGCGGAAATGGCCTTCCCCACACCCCCAGAGGCCATGCAGAGGTTGGAAACGCCCTCCCAGAGCTTCTATGCGAGCCCTTTACTTACCTCAAAACGGGCCGTGGAGACTCCTGGGAGGGAAGGGAGGCATGGCCAGCCGAAAATCAGCTGGCCAGCGCACACATGCGTGCTGGAGCTGATCTACGGCAATGGCTCCCATTCCGGCAAATATGGCTCCGTGTGCCCCCTGTGGCACACATGCCATAGGTTCGCCATCACGGCCCTATACCATTTCAGACAAATGGTTGTCCAATCTCTTCTTAAAAACTTCCAGTGTTGGAGCACCCACAACTTGTGGAGGCAAGTCTTTCCACTGATTAATTGTTCTAACTGTCAGGAAATTTCTCCTTAGTTCTAGGTTGCTCCTCTCCTTGATTAATTTCCACCCATTGATTCTTGTTCTACCCTCAGGTGTTTTGGAGAATAGCTTGAATCCCTCTTCTTTGGGATTCTTCTTGGGACTAGAGCAACGGTGGGTTGGGACTTGTATGGCCCGGATCTATGAACTGGTAGTGGCGGCAGCGGGACACTCCACCCACCCGCTTCTATGAACCGGTAGCAATGAGATTTGCAACCCATTACTGGACTAGAGAGACCCAAGCTGAGAAAACTTACTTTACATTGTGGCGAGCCTCACAAATCAGGAGAAATGCGGCTCTTTCTGATTGGTTCAGCAGGAAACCAAGAGTTCTTTGTTCCCTATCGAAGGAAGAATGGGGGGGGTCTTTCCTAATTCAGTGTTTCTCAACCTCAACAATTTTAAGAATCGTGTACTCCAACTTCCACTTCACAAACTTCACTGTGGAGTGAAGTCCACAATCTGGGTATGTCTAGTTTAATGAAAAGAAGGACTAGGGGAGACCTGATAGCAGTGTTCCAATATCTCAGGGGTTGCCACAAAGAAGATGAAGTCAAGCTATTCTCCAAAGCACCTGAGGGTAGAACAAGAAGCAATGGGTGGAAACTAATCAAGGAGAGAAGCAACTTAGAACTAAGGAGAAATTTCCTGGCAGTTAGAACAATTAATCAGTTGAACAACTTGCCTCCAGAAGTTGTGAATGCTCCAACACTGGAAGTTTTTAAGAGGGTGTTGGATAACTATTTGTCTGAAGTGGTGTAGGATTTCCTGCCTAAGCAGGGGGTTGGACTAGAAGACCTCCAAGGTCCCTTCCAACTCTGTTGTTGTTGTTGTTGTTGTTGTTGTTGTTGTTGTTATTATTATTATTATTATTATTATTATTATTATTATTATTATTATTATTATTATTATTATTATTATTATTATTATTATTATTATTATTATTATTATTATTATTATTATTATACAATTGTATCACAGCGGCCAGTTGTTTCGCCGGATTTGGCATTGATTACTAGTCGAGCCCCACCCAGGGGCCTAGGAAGTCGTAATGTATTTTCGAAGTATATATGCGGAACCGAGCAGTGCGGCTTTCTGCATTTGACTGATGGTGATTTTGTCAATTTTGAGCTGTTTTAAATGTAATTCCAGTGCTTTTGGGATAGCACCCAGTGTTCCAATCACTACTGGAATTACCACTGCTGGTTTGTGCCATAATCGTTGGATTTCAATTTTTAAGTCCTGGTATTTTGCAATTTTTTCGTGTTCCTTTTCATCGACCTTGCTATCTCCTGGTATTGCAATGTCAATTATAGTCACCTTGTTGTTCTCGACCAACGTGATGTCTGGTGTATTATGCGCCAGTACCTTGTCTGTTTGTATACGAAAATCCCACAAGATCTTGACCATCTGATTTTCAGTGACTTTTTCAGGCTTGTGTTCCCACCAGTTTGTAGCAGTATGGATGTTATAATTTTTGCATAAATTCCAGTGGATCATTTGTGCAACAGAGTTGTGTCGTAATTTGTAATCAGTCTGTGCGATTTTCTTGCAGCAGCTGAGCACATGGGCTACAGTTTCATCAGCTTCCTTGCATAATCTGCATTTAGCATCATTTGAAGATTTATCAATTTTGGCCTTTATGGCATTTGTACGAATTGCCTGTTCTTGTGCGGCCAGGATCAATGATTCTGTTTCTTTCTTTAAAGTACCAGATGTTAACCATAACCAAGTTTTTTCACTGTCCACTTTGTCTTTTATTTTTTCCAGAAATTGGCCATGTAATGCTTTATTTTGCCAACTCTCCATTCTTGATTTTATCACATTTTTTCTGTATTCTTGTTTCGTCTGTTGGACCTTCAGTAGATTTTTGTTCTTTACTTCAATTAATAGATGTTCTTGACTTTCTTTTAAATAATCCGCCAATGCATGCTTTTCTTCTTCAACTGTTTGCTTTACTTGTAGTAGTCCTCTGCCACCTGATTTTCTGGGCAGGTAAAGTCTATCAGTGTCACTACGTGGATGTAAACTGTAGTGCATTGTCATTAGTTTTCTGGTGTTGTTATTATTATTATTATTATTATTATTATTATTATTATTATTATTATTATTATTATTATTATTATTATTATTATTATTATTATTATTATTATTATTATTATTATTATTATTATTATTATCTTAAAATTCCTGAGATTGAGAATTATTGGCCTATTTCTCTTCTCTGTTGTTACAAACCAGGATGAGAGGTAATTTAAAATTTCACTGGCAGGCTTTTTCTGCCAAGGATATCCTGAGAAAAATAATTACAGTAGGTAGCCATTAGCTAAACTGAATCTTCTAACAGTACGCCCTCTACATTTGGTCCAGCTAGCGGGTTTTACCAAGGCTTTTTTCCGATCTAAAGGGAGAAATATGATTCAGAGCACAAGCAATTACATCTTAAACCAAACACATATTTCCCCAGGATTTTTATGTGGCTACAAAGGTGCTTTTCTGATGTTTCCATATGAGCTGCCATGCATTTCCTGTACCACATCTCTCCCTTTCTGTTCAAACTGCTACAGAGCCCATGTTCACATCCCTTTTGATTCAGTCTTGCCGTCTTGAGCATAGGGAAGGTTTCAGTGATAAATAAATCAATAAAGCCAAATCTTGAGATAGAAAAAGAGAAAAGCAAAATATAAGAAAAACAGCGGGGAAGTGAGAACCATACATCCAGAACTTCAAATCAAGAAAGCCAACCTCACCAAATAGGTTACTTATTAGCTCTTGGCAAATCTGTTGGGTGTCAGCCAATAGGGGTAATCCTCAACTAATGGCCACAATTGAGCCCCAAATTTCCATTGCTACGCTAGACTGTTGTTAAATGAATTTGGCCGCATTTTACGATCTTTCTTGCCACAGTTGTTAAGTGAATCACTGCGGTTGTTAAATTAGTAACACAGTTGTTAAGTGAATCTGGCTTCCCCATTGACTTTGCTTGTCAGAAGGTCACAAAAGTTGATCACATGATCCCAGGACACTGCAACAGTCATAAATGCATGCCAGTTGCCAAGCATCTGGATTTTGATCATGTGACCCTTGGGGGTGCTGCAATGGCTGTTCAGTGTGAAAAGCGGTCATTAAGTTGTTGTTTTTTCAGTGTCATTGTAACTTCGAACAGTCACTAAATGAATGGTTGTAAGTCAAGGACTACCTATATTCATTGCACAGAGGATGACTGGATTGAAAACATCTGGATTTCCTGCTTAGGTGTCTATATGCAGGACATTCTTGAGTTCCTTCTCTTCATAACGTATTCAGTTTTATAGAATATGGAAGACAAAGAAAGCTAGTTCTTTAGGGAAGCTGATTCTAATTTTGCCAATAAAGGAAAATATTCCACTTTTTTACATCCTGGGTCTAGCCAGCAAATCAGAAATTGTCTAAGGGTTAAATTCATCCTCTCTATGAGCCATGGTGGAATTAAAATGACTCTTCAAGATTTCCTCCAATTGTAATCTTGTATGAAAAGGATTATGGAGAAGCTTCTTTTGGTGAAACATAAAATAAATTCCATCTGTTCAGCTCTTGCAACACAAGGACATCTTAAACATGCTGCTGTAGAATGCAACATCTGGTTGATAAAACTGTAATTTCAGATTGGTTCTGAGTAAAGAGCCCCTGCCTCTCCACAAAAATATCTCATATGTAGAAAAGTAGCATATCGATTGGATTGCTCTTTAGGGTTCTAGAATTGTGCTATTCCATGGCATGGCTTAACTTCTATAATTTAGAATACATAAAACGAGTATCTCCCCAATGATTTTTTTTTAAAATAGGGAATTGTATTAGTTTATTACAATTTTATGATCCATGAGCCTTTTTGTGGTGTGCTGCTAGGATCACGCTCTAGAAAAGAGGCTAAAGAAATGTGTGGAATCAATGTAAATTGTGACCTTTAAATTAATTAAATACAGTTGAGAGCATTTTTTTCTCTCCCTTTGCCATAGAAAATTATATATCAATTATTTGATAACCCCTTTTATAAGGACTTTGGGAATCATACTGTGACTGGGGAAGGGTAGAATATGGTTTTGTGATCAAGAATTGAACTAGTTTGGTTAGAAATGGGCCTTGTAGATATGATTTTTGGCCTAGAATTTCCCTTCTGCTACTTGTTTCTGGCATAGTTAGCAGGTAACTGATGGTGTGGGCTCTTCATCTGTAGAAACCACTAATAAATATTTAATTTCAAATGAAGATTCTATCTAGTTTAAACAGATTAGTCAATTCCAAGCTAGTTGATTAATTGGAAAGGATCAAATTTCATTGTTAGAAAGTACAGTTAAGAAAAAAATATATGTTTATTTTAAAGACTATTTGGGTTCTGAATATATGTTTATTTTAAAGACTATTTTGCTTCTGAACTAGGATGTTAATGAAAAATAATAATGAAGCCATTTTATTCTAAGAAAAGAAGACAAAGCATTTGTTTCCAGAACTATAATGTGCCAATATTTCTTAAACTATTTTCAATTTGCCCCAAAATGTTTAAGATGCAATTTTGGTATTTTGCAGCTTTGTTTAATTTTTACTTGTTGATTTTTCCATCAAAATGGAGGTGGTAAGTCAAAAACTAGATTTCTTTTATCGTTGTCAGCCTTAATTAATCTAATCCTTTCAAAAGCCATTTGCACTAGTGGCCAGCATCACATCTCCAAGAGAAACTTATTTCATTATAATTAAAACGGTGATCACATAATTACTTTTTAGAAGTAATTTAGAAGACAGGGCTAGGAAAGTTCATGATCAGCCACAGATAAAGTTATTATGGGGTTGGAGGTTTTTTTTTTGTTTTTTTGTTATTGTTCTTTGCATTGGGTTTCAATGCTGATGGAGAACGAATTCCGTGTCATAACTGCTAGGTTTCCTTGTTGTCACAAGGGCTGTCACAAGGGCACCCTTTGGTAATCAGACAGAGCAGGGAACATAAATGTAATATATTTGGGCAGCTTTCTTTTCTTTCAGAGGCAAATTATGTTGGAAGAAAAAAAAAACAGCTCACAACACTCCTGACAGCAAAGAAACAGAGGCACAAAAGACAATTTATCAAAAGTGACATTGGGGCAATGGCCCGGAACTGGCTACCCCAACCGAATCATCAATCACCATAGCAAAAGACTGTACATCGCCTTGCCGTAAATGAAGTGAAATAAAGAGCATTGCCAGGGAGATAGATCTGGAGCCCCATTCCTCTGTGAAGCAGCCTGGGCTAATGATAAGTGTACGTTTTCATTTTCCTGAGACTCACTTTTAACACAGGCCATACAAAAGAGCACTTTAACTTACCAGGGATGTTGCAGTTACCAATTTGTGGTCTTTTTTTTTTTTTGTCCTTTCTTCAATATTCCAGTAGACTGGTAAAATAACAGGTTATACCACTGGCAGATCCTCAATCAACTAACTTGATTAACTTGACTCTTCACAGGTCATTTGAGTGACATTGCAATCCCTAATCAACACAGTGAAGTGGAGAGCAAGATTGATGCTCCAGGTACCTTAAGTGGGCTCAATCGAAGTGACATAAGAAGTCGCAGTAAATAAACAAACAACCTGGGTGGGATTCTGAGGTCTACCACACTGAAAAGCTACAACTTATTTAAACAACCTAATAAATGCCTACCCAACAATGCTCTATCTCATTCTGAATTACATGTCATTTGAGCTGTGAGCAGGATTGACTGGAACAAACAAGAATAAAATTGAGAAAATTTTGAAAAACAGTTGAGAAAATAACAGTGAATTAGCCAAAGTGAAGAACTTTGAATATGAAACCTGTATTGCTCAACCTGGACAGAGAAGTAATGGGAGCATCTTGCACTTCTGAGAAGTACAGTACAGTACAGTACAGTACAGTACAGTACAGTACAGTACAGTACAGAACAGAACAGAACAGAACAGAACAGAACAGAACAGAACAGAACAGAACAGAACAAAACAAAACAAAACAAAACAAAACAAAACAAAACAAAACAGAACAACAGAGTTGGAAGGGATCTTGGAGGTCTTCTAGTCAGTTCTAAATCCCATCGCTACTGGTTCGCATGCGCGCTCATGCGTGATGCTTCTGCGCATGCGCAAAAGCATCCCGGGCAGGTGGGTGGAGCCTCCCGCCACCGCTACCGGTTCGCCGAACCGGGAGCAACCCACCACTGCTTCTAGTCCAACCCCCTGCTTAGGCAGGAAACACTATACAATTTCAGACAAATGGTTGTCCAATCTCTTCTTAAAAACCTCCAGTGTTGGAGCATTCACAACTTCTGGAGGCAAGTTGTTCCACTGATTAATTGTTCTGATCTTCATAAGTAGAATCTAATTGCAGGCCTCTGTGTCCCACTGGACTCAAAGATTTTCTATTTTACGAAGCAAGCAGAGTCCTGGAAGATTTGTGGAATATTTTAAGACGATCCATTTACAACATGCCACTTAGGTGAAGTTCAACTATTTTGGCTCTCTCCCCCTTTAATTTTAATGGATATATTTTAACACATTTCAGTCTCTTAATAGAATGAATGGAGGCTAAAAAGGTTGGAATTATGCCCTTGTTTGTTATCTTTACACTGCTGTGAGATTATTTCTCAGACAAAATATCACCCTTGATTATTTTACAGATGAATAAGCACCACTGAGGCTCAAAGACGTCTGACATTGTTCCAACTAGAAAAAAACTCCCGTCTGTCGTTCCCAATGCTATTTATCCACTCATCATTAAGCTTATGCCGGATTTAGTAGATAGGGTCCATAGTATATATTTCAAATTGGCACTAAGATAATCTAATGAAAACCAATTTGGATAACCTAATGAAAGTTTTTCCAACCCAGACAAACATCACAATGCATTTACAGTTACTCCTCAACTTACAACCATTCGTTTAGAGACCGCTCGAAGTTACAACAGCAGTGAAAAAAAGTGACTTGTGACTGTTCTTCACACTTATGACCGTTACAGCATCCCCGTGGTCACGTGATCAAAATTCGGGAGCTTGGCAACTGACATGTATTTATGGCAGGTTGCAACATCCCAAGGTCATGTGATCACCATATGTGATCCTCCCGGTTGGCTTGTGACAAGCAAAGTCAATGGGGGGGAGGCCAGATTCACTTAATGACCACCTGAGTCACTTAACAACAGCAGTGAGTTGCTTAACAATGGGTGCAAAAAGATCATAAGATGGGGCAACACTCACTTAATAGCTGCCTGCAATTTTTTTTGAGCAAATTTTGGGATCAATTGTAATAATAAGTCAAGGACTACCTGCACTTGAGGAATGGCATGTATGCAATCTTGCCCAATAATGCTACTGTTCCTGATGATGGCTGTCTTAGGTAATTACTATTATACCTTACTAGCGTACCCGGCCACGCGTTGCTGTGGCTCAGTCTGCTTATCCCTTTATTTCTCTGAGGTACTTGCCAGGGTCTTGGAGGTTTAAATTGTGTTTAAACCTCTGCTATCTTATCCCTTTATTTCTCTGAGGTACTTGCCAGGGTCACGCAATGGGGGAGTTGGTCTGCCTCCTCTCAGCAGGCATGTCATGGTTTCCCCATAAAAGCCTCTGCTATTCTATTCCCTTATTTCCCTCAGCTTGGCTCAGAAACATTGGAAGGGAATAGTCAATTATTACAGCGTGTGTCCAGCAGAGGATGCTGGTTTTCAACAAAATCATGTTTTCCCTGTTTTTCAAGAAAATCATGTTTTTTATCTGTCACAGGTGTGACAGCTATATAATATAGGTATATAAAAACACTCTCGTATTCGAATGCAATGTTGTGTCAAAATTTCAAAGCAATCGGTGAAGTACTTTCGGAGATCTTAGATCATTCCCAAACGAACAGTTACATTTTTATTTATATAGATATGCCTATATATACCTATATTACTTACTTAGGTAAGTACTATTATCCCATGACTAAGCCTTACTGGCATGAAAAGGGGGTTCCATTCCAAACACTGCATTATGCTGTTCCTTTTTGTTTTTTGCAGTACAATTTTTTCAACCTCATCATTTGATTGATGGGGATCACAGAGCTTCCTCAAATAATGCTTCTGCTAAGGTCCTTTGCATAAAGTTCTCAGATTTTAAAGCACTTCATTGATGATAGCAATAGCAATAGCACTTAGACTTATATACCGCTTCATAGTGCTTTACAGCCCTCTCTAAGCGGTTTACAGAGTCAGCCTATTGCCCCCAACAATATGGGTCCTCATTTTACCGACCTCGGAAGAATGGAAGGCTGAGACAACCTTGAGCCACTCGGAATTGAACTCCTGGAGTGATGAGTGAGTTAGCTTGCAGTACTGCATTCTAACTACTGTGCCATCACAGTAATGATAGTAATGATCATTACTGTTGGCTTGGAAGACTTATGGTTAAAATATGCTTATGGTTAAAATAAAATTGGGCTTGTCTGAAACCTTGCAAATTTAAGGTGGGAGGATGCTTTCAATTCATATCTAAATCTTATAAGAATTATGTTCTACCAGTGGATCTCCAGCAGTTTACTATGCTAGCATCTGCTTTCTAATCTAACCAGAAAGTCTGTGGCAAATGATCAGAAATGTTTTCTCATTTCAGACAGTTTTGGTTTTTCATATCCTGTATCCTTCCAAATTCCCTGAACTTGTGTAAAAACCTGTCCCTCTGACTTGGCCTTAAATTATTTTTGGAAGAAATATCCAACTCCAGTTCCAAGCTGGGAGAAAGGCACTGGAGACAAAATGGAGGTTGGAGGCTGATTGGAAAGAGGGTCCATTTATTGATGAAGCAGAAGCACATATTATGGTGCAGCTGGCCACATGGAATTGAGAGTGAGGGGGTTTTATACCTTCTCTTGGGCTTTGAACTTGAGCTTCCTGTTCCTGTGCAAGAATATGTATTCTATTGGCTGTTGTAGGGGTCATAGCTGGCTCTGTAGGTTGTCTGAGCTAAATTTTGTTGAAGTTTGGATGGTGATGCAATGTCCTTAGGAAATTGTGCAATGTGGTGAGCTGTGCTGCTAGATGGTAAAGGGTTAATCCCGGGGTGAAATCCAGCAGATTCTGGAGAACCAGTAGTGGAAATTTTGAGTAGGTCGGAGAACCAGTAGCGGAAATTTTGAGTTGTTCAGAAAACCGGCAAATACCACCTCTGGCTGGCCCCAGAGTGGGGTGGGAATGAAGATTTTGCAATATCCTTCCCGTGGAGTGGGGTGGGAATGGAGATTTTGCAGTATCCTTCCCCTGGAGTAGGGTGGGAATGGAGATTTTGCAGTATCCTTCCCCTGCCACGCCCACCAAGCCACGCCCACAGAACCAGTAGTAAAAAAAATTGGATTTCACCACTGGTTAATCCTATTATGTCCTGAAGGGACATGTCTTAATCCCATCGCCCTGGAGCTGAACGTCTTTTGTTTTGTAGATAGGCTGGCTCAATCTTTCTCAATGGGAACAAAATATCTGTTGAGGCTATTAAGAAAGGGGAGGCTGCTTTCCAAGAGCATGTTTCCCCATTTCTCCCTTTAGGGAAATATAATATTCTGCCTTTTAAATATTTCTGAATATATTTCATTCTTCTACTATAGGAGAGGGGTGGGTGCTAACTTTCTACACTATTAATTTGGAACTGGCCCAATACATTTTGTTGCCTGAATATTGCACCTCTCTCATTCACCCAAGTCAAAGGGGATTCAAAATCAGCCAAGTTACACACGAGGCACAAAACCCCACAAACCCATTTTCCCACCCTTGATAGCGAAAACACAATCGTGGCCAAATAAATAACTAGCTCTTTGCTGACTTTTCAATAGTAATGAAATCTGCCACCTGCAGCAACTGCTTCATGCTGTCTAAGAATAGGGTGGGCCCTTTTTGGTTCACCTGTTGTTTCTATAAGCCAGCTGCTCTGTTACATAGTCATCCCTTAGGGAGGCTATTCATACATGTGCTGGATTTGTACAGATTAATCTTGCTTGATTCACATTAAGTCATTCCGTAACTGAAGGTTTGTGTGCATATTCCTTCTTTCTTTCTTTCTTTCTTTCTTTCTTTCTTCTTTCTTTCTTTCTTTCTTTCTTTCTTTCTTTCTTTCTTTCTTTCTTTCTTTCTTTCTCTCTCCCTCTCCCTCCCTCCCTCCCTCCCTCCCTCCCCAATAAAAAGTAATAAAGTTTGTGCTATTCCTCCTTTCTTCTTTCCTAGAAACCAAATAAATAATCTCCCTTCACAATAAAACAACAGGCTTGATTATACCATGAATTCAACATATGATATTTGAAGATGATTAGCTTATTAATAGGCGTTTCCCACACACCCTGGTTTAGAGAAATCCAGGTAAATTACATGTCAGATATGTATCATTCCATGTGGTACATTATAACACTTCAACAAACAGGAGTGAAACCCAGCAGGTTGCTTAGTAACTGAATAACTTACTGTCAGATCTAATTAAAAAGAAGAATACTTTGTTTTAGGATAGTGTTAATTTTGATCTAGCTTTTCAACAAATGCACTCAAAAATTGTCTGAATGTGGCAGACAGTGTGAAGTGCCAAAATAAGTTGTCAGGAACTTTTCAGATGCCTATTTAAAGTATGTAGCTGTTAGAGCAGGGAGAAAAATATAGAAAACAACATTTCTGGGGTCCATGAAATATTCATTCAATTCTGTCATCCCACATTAGTCCCGTTAAAATCTATCTTAATATTCAGCTCTTGATAATTGATACATTTCAACAAATCTACAAAAACATAAACACAAACAAAGCAAGAGGAACAATCTCTACCTGAATTTGTAGAAGTTGGAGAGTAAATATTCTGGTAGACAATAAATTGTGGTAAATCAAATATTGGCAAGAATGTTCTGAAGGATGTAGAAGTTTTTTTAAACTGTATTGAAGCTTTTGTTTAATAACTAGGGATTTGTCTCCCCAGAAAATATCCAGGTTAGTCAATAAGGACAGTTCAAAATATATACCCAGATCAGGGGCAGGTTCCTAATTTTTTTACTACAACTCTGTGGGCGTGGCTTATTTTGTGGGTGCGGCTTGCCAGCCATGTGACTGGGTGGGCGTGGCTTGCCGGCCATGTAACTGGGTGGGCGTGGCTTCTCGGACTGCTGAAGGGAGGGGAACTGAGATAGGTCCTGCCGCCCATTCCCCCTCCCCTCAGCAGCTTGAGAAGCCTCGAACGTGCAAAAATGCCTAGGATCATCACCGCGCATTCGTGGCTTCTTGGACTGCTGAAGGGAGGGGAATGGAGATAGCTCCTGCAGCCCGTTCTTTCAGCGTCTCACACGCTCCCTCAGCCATCCTCCTCTTCTTGGACTCACTGTGGGGTAGGAAGCCAGCGCATGCGCAGTGCTGGAAGCTCAGCTTCTGGGCATGCGCAGAAGAAAATTTAAAAAAAATTAATTTTGTTTTTAAAAATGGCGGCGCCCAGGCACCAGCAACCGACTGCACCGGTACTGTGACATCACCAGCGGGCCACTACCAGTGCTATAGAGTGGACCGCACCGGTAGAAACCCACCACTGACCCAGATGAAAAAAGCATTTTAAGGAGGGAATGAAAATGCCTCTGAATTTGTGGGGAAGAACCAATGCTGTGGAGATGAATTTTGCATCAAGACTGATATGTATATTTTGAGAGCAGTGTTCAATGTGTTTTAAACATATTGATAACAGCAGGGTGCGGCAGCATCCACAAAAGCTAATACAATCTTTGGTTGTATAAACAGAGGCATAGAATCAAAATCACATGAGGTATTAATACCGCTTAATACAATCTTAGTAAGACCACACCTGGAATACTGCATCCAGATTTGGTCACCACATTACAAAAAAAGACATTGAGACTTTGGAAAAAGTGCAAAGAAGAGCAACTAAGATGATTAGAGGCCTGGAGACTAAAACATATGAGGAAGGGTTGCAGGTATTGCATATGGCTAGTCTCTAGAGAAAAGAAGAACTAGGGGTGACAAGATAGCAGTATTCCAGTATTTGAGAGGCTGCCACAAAGAAGAGGGGGGTCAAATTATTTTCCAAAGCACCAGAAGACAAGACAAGAAACAATGGATGGAAACTACTCAAGGAGAGAAGCAACCTAGAATTAAGAAAAAAGCTTCATAACAATGAGGACAATTAACCAGTGGAACAGCTTGCCTTCAGAAGTTGTAGGTGCTTCATCACTGGAGGTTTTTTTAAAAAAAGAACTGGACAGCCATCTGTCTGGAATGGTAAGGCCTCCTTCTTGAGCAGGGGGTTGGACTAGAAGACCTCCAAGGTTCCCTCCAACTATATTCTGATTGATTGATAAATTAATGATTAATTTTAATGGTAGGAACACTAGCCAGGATCTCCTTGTTAAAAATCCTTTCTTTTGTAGGATGTTAGTACCCATCCCCTCCTAGAAAAATAAAATATCCTAGGAAACATTGAAAAAAGAAAGAATATGTTTCCCTGAATGAGGAAAAGAGAAACATGTTTTAAATACAAAGCAGCTCCCTGCCCCCACCCTTTGCCAATGGGCCATTAAGGACTGGGCCCCGCTCACACATTCCTCTCACCTAGCCTGGAAGTCTTCTGCATAACAAAGAACCGTAATAGGAATCCCAAAGCCTTTTCATTACACCACATGGCACCTGGGAAGATTACATCAGTCAAGCCTAAGACTTGGGACAGCCCACAAGAGTTGCCCCAGCATGCCCCTGGGGGTCTGACAGCCAACAGAATACATCTCTATATAGGAACAGGAAACAGTTAGGGAGAGGCCCAAGAGAGAGCATAAAGCAAGGAACTCAGCATCTCTTTCTCCCTTTTTTCTCTTCACCCACATTTGGAAGCATGTGATCTACCTTTTCTGTACAGGGGCTCCTGCCATGTGCTCCTGTCCATCATTAAACCTTCTTTCCAAGCAACTTTCATGAATCTAGTGTTTTTTTCCCCACTTGGAACTGAACCCAGAAGGATATTCCTTACAACAATTTCTTATGATGATGGCAGTTTTATTCTCTTGATTTTAAACAATACTTTTGGGCCTATTTCTTAACCTCAAGGATGTACTAGAATATAAGCAATCCCTAAGCATATACCACTTACTGGGCATAACATTTAAATCTGATTTTTCCCTCTCTTGAGAAATTAACACTTTGAAATAATTCGTATGTTTCAATGGCTGGTAATTCTTTTTTTCTTTCTAATAGAATGATTGCCCCCCAATCAACTATAAGGTAATCACCACTTCTTATGGAAACAAATTCCACAAGTTAATTAAGTGCTGTACAAAGAAATATTTTCTTTGGTCTGCTCTAAAACCTCTTCCAGCCTTATCCGACTTTTTTCCAATTTTTTCTCTACCAGTCCTGATTTTATAAACGTTTAACACAGTGTTTCCCAACCTTGGCAACTTGAAGATGTCTGGACTTCAACTCCCAGAATTCCCCAGCCAGCAAATGCTGGCTGGGGAATTCTGGGAGTTGAAGTCCAGACATCTTCAAGTTGCCAAGGTTGGGAAACATTGGTTAACAAGTCTCAAATTGGTTACCCTTTCCCCACAAGTTCCAGCCTTTTATCATAGAATAGATGTTGGAGCCTGTTGCAGTATAATTGAAAGTTGCATGCAGCTAGGTATGCCAGGTTAACAGATTAACAGAGTTGGAAGGGACCTTGTAGGACATCTAGTCCAACCACCTGTCCAAGCAGGAGACCCTACACCACTTCTGACAAGTGGCAATCCAGTTTCTTTTTGAAAGCTTCCAGTGATGAAGCTCCCACAACTTCTGAAGGCAACTTCTGTTCCATTGGTTGATTGTTCTCACTGTCAGAAAATTTCTCCTCATTTCCAGGTTGAATCTCTCCTTGTTCAGTTTCCATCCATTATTCCTTTAAGGATGACCATAGTTTCACAGAGACAGAGAAGGTGGAGGCTTTTATTATTTACCTCCCGCCAGTCTGGCCACAAAACCTATACGCCACAAAGCTGTTCATCATGTTGGTTGCTGAGGTTTTCTAGACTTCCTTCACACATTTCGAATATGGTGATCAGGACTCCATAACCATTGTTTCAGCGTGTCTATGGAGATTCTCAGTCATCCAGGTAATGGTTGTCCCAAAGGTGCTTTTTTTCAAAAAACCAACTGGACTGTCTTGTTTTTCCTTGAAGACGTTTAGCTTCTCCAGTTGCCTTTTGAAAAAAAAACACCTTTGAGACATTGTTTCAGAGGTGAACATAGCATGGAGTGGAAAAAGCATTATATTGTTGGGAGCTTTATTTTCAATTGAGCTTAAGGATCTCTACTATGGTATGTGTTTGTTTGTTTTTTAATTCTCCTGCAGTTCTCACACTCGCTTCATGTCTTCCTTGAATAATTCACTATGAATCCAAGACCTGGTTGGTTACATGAATTTCAGACCCCATCAGGTTTAGAGATGAAATTGTGGATGGGGGTTGGCAGTTGTCAAAATTTGTATTAGTTTCTATTTACTTTGAGTCACGTTTGTCATTAGGCTGGTGATTAACCGAAGTTAGAGAGCTCTTTAGATGTGTTCACTTCACCGTCCCTTTTGGTTTTCACAACCATGAATAGTCTGGTATCATCCACAGATTTATCCAACTCACCCATGTCCTCTCAGTTTATTTCTTTATTATATTTATAAACAAGTGAAAACCCACCAGTCCCAATTTAGACTCTTAATGGAGTTCATATCTTATTTTCCTTTCTTATTTTAAGTAAGATCTACTTATTTTAAGTTCTTGTTTTTACCAAGTTATTTTTAAATACTGTACATTGCATAAATAAATGAAAGGATCCAAAACACCAATATGCTTATTAAATTTAGAATCTTAAAAGGAGAAGGGGCCATTTAGGTCACTGAGGTCTTATTTAGTGCAGGGATCATTTAGTGCAGGGATCGGCAACCTTAAACACTCAGAGAGCCATTTGGACCCATTTTCCACAGAAAAGAAAACACCGGGAGCCACAAAACTCTTCCTGTGCCTGACTATTTCCTGAGCGGCCACAAAACTAGCATATATAGTTGAATTAAAGATTCTGTTTTCTTCTGAAACTTTTCTTTTCTTGGATTTATCCATGGTTGGCCTACCAGGAGTCGAAAAGCTTAATAAATTGCGTGTCGGTGAGTGTCGCACATTGGCAGTTATGACGCATATTTTGAGTAACAGGGAGCTGCAGCAGTGGGATGAAAGAGCCAAATGCGGCTCCAGAGCCGCGGGTTGCTGACCCCTGATTTAGTGCATGCCGTAAATCCTGACTCAATGCAGGAATCCAAATAAAAGCAACTCTGGAAAGTGTCTGTCTAGCATCTCGATGAGCATATTCAATCTTCTACTTCCTGAAGTAATTTACTTCACTGTCTTGCTACTATTACCAATCTCACACACCCCCCAACATTCATCCAGGATCCACTCCATGAAACTTAAGTCAATTATTCTGTTTTCTACATTCTGGAATAATAGAGAGAAATACCTTCTATGCCCAGGATATATAATTTTTGGTTGGACATATTGATGGCCACTGGTGTTACATTGCTGTCTTTGTTTTGAATTATGGAAATGGAGAGATGGAAATTCTTTAAGAAAATCTGATGTGTCTTCCACTGCCTGTCCTTGTTCTCAGTTCTACTCAAATCTCTCTCCTTACCTTTTACATAATTAGCAACAGGTAGTTGTTACGGGAATTTTTTTTAAAAAATATAAGAATGTAAAAATCAGCAGACAACTATAGAGCAGAAGAATCCCACCAACTAAAAAGTATAAGCCCTCACGAGTGGTGGGTTCTAAATTAGATCGCCACCAGTTTGTGTGCACGCTTGCGCGCACGCACAACGCTTCTGCACATGTGCAGAAGCTTCTGTGCATGTGCAGAAGCATCCCAGGTGGGGGGGCAGAGCCTCCCGCCACTGCTACCGGTTCTAAGAACCGGTCCAAACCGGGAGCAAACCACCGCTGGACCTCACCCATAATGCCAAACAAAAGACCTAAACCCTATAACCCTATAACATAATGTTATAAGGAAGGTTTGTTAAAATGGATAATGCAAATTTTATTATTATTATATTACTAATACCAATGTATTGAACATTATTGTGAACATTATTATTATTTCCTAAAATTATTGGTACCTAGACAACACACTATTTATTTAGAAATGGAATTTTTATATGTAATTACAAAAACATTTTAAAAAGGACCTAAACATTTGTCCCCATCCCCCCTGGGAAAAGGGGATGTGATGTCTCAACAGTTAAAGATGCTGAGCTTGTCAACTGAAAAGCTGACACCCTGGGTTCGAAACCCAAGCATCGCATGATAGGGCAAACTCCCGTTACTTGTGCCAGCTCCTGACAACCTAGCAGTTTCAAAGCATGCAGATTCCAGGAGATAAATAGGTACCACTTCAATTTGAAGGTAACAGTGCTACATGCCCCTCAGTGTATAATTCCACTAGCCCAAAGTGACCAGATTTTTTTATTTTTAAGCGGGACGGGGGGGCCGCCTGGGCGCCGCCATTTGTTTTGCCCTCTGCGCATGCGCAGAACGCTGCGCATGCGCAGAGGGCAAAACAGCAAATGTCGGCATCCAGGTGAGGTGGGGGGGGAGGCGGGAGGGCGCTTGGATGCCTGGAGCTCGCGAAAGGTAAGCTGCCGGCTGCCTCCTTTCCCCGTCTCCCGCCTCCCATTCGTTGCTTGCCAGCCCGGCCAAAGGGGAGGCGGGAGGTGAGGAAAGGCCTCCCGAAAGGGAGGCGGGCTCGGCAGCCCTTCGGGAGCCTGCCTCCCCTTCGGGAGGCCTTTCCTCACCTCCCGCCTCCCCTTCGGCCGGGCTGGCAAGCAAAGAACGGGAGGCGGGAGATGGGGAAAGGAGGCAGCCGGCAGCTTACCTGCTCCAAGCATCCAAGCGCCGCGGTCTCCTGGTCGCCCGCCCGGCCCCAGGGCAACGGCGGCAGCGAGGCGACGGGGGGAAGAAAGGGGAGGGGGACGAGGAAGGGCTGTTTGCGCCGCTCGTAAGCTCAAAGCGGCGACGGCTCCTCGTCCCTCACCCCTCCCAACAGCAGCAGCGCCTCCGAGGGCGGGGCTAGGGATGGGGTGGGGGAAGGAGAGGAGGAGCAGCCTCCCTTCCCCCTCCCCCCAGCTTCCAGCCGCCGCCGGAGGAGTCAACAACGCGGGACGCCCGCCCGCCGCCAACGCCGCCCACGGCCGGCCCGAGCTGAGAGGCCTGCTGCCTTTCAGGCCGATTTTTTGAAAGAATGCCCTAGTCGTGCATTCTTTCAAAAAATCGGGACTTTTTAGAGGACGGGCGGGACGCGGGACAAATCATGAAAAAGCGGGTCTGTCCCGCCAAAATCGGGACGTCTGGTCACCTTACACTAGCCACATGACCATGGAAGTGTCTTCGGCCAACACTGGCTTCCTCAACTTAGAAACGGAGATGAGTACCACCCTCTAGAATAGGAAACAACTAGACAAGGGAAACCTTTACCTTTACCTTTGCTCTGGGAAAACTGTGGGAATCATAAAAAGAACACTTGCAACCTCGCTGTGGCTTCTGCTCCCCCTTTCTGAATCCTTAATTTCAAGAGAGGGTATAGAATCTGAGCCTACCAGATGTAGTTGGCTACAAACTACAAACATTGTAGTTTAACATAAAGGTCTACAAACATTTTGGCTGGGGCTGATGGAATTGGAATTAGAAAACTCTGGAAGGGCAGTTCCTTACCTGCTGCTTATAGTGGTCTAAGACAGGGGCCTCCAACCTTGGCAACTTTAAGACTTGTGGACTTCAACTCCCAGAATTCCTCAGCCAGCTTACTGGCTGAGGAATTCTGGGAGTTGAAGTCCACAAGTCTTAAAGTTGCCAAGGTTGGAGACACCTGGCCTGAGAAGTGTTACAGATTTTTTCTGATGCGGAAACATATCAACCTCTTATCCAACTTTGAGATGGAGAACTGCATCTCTTTCTTTCTTTCTCTTTCTCTTTCTCTTTCTCTTTCTCTTTCTCTTTCTCTTTCTCTTTCTCTTTCTCTTTCTCTTTCTCTTTCTCTTCTTCTTCTTTTTTTTTGGTGACAGGATGAAAGTGCCATCCCTTTTCACTTTTAAGAAAATACCTATGAAATAAGTTGTCATGTCACCGTAAAAGTACATTTAAAGAAAATGAAAATATGGGGGAAATGGATGTCATAATGCCTGCCTTCCATTAGCTAAGATAGAAAGGATTAGCACGAGTGTATGGTTCTCTCCCTCCCCTACAAAAATTACATGGCATCTGACATTGTTCTTTGATAACTGAATGGCAATCTGGGATATGCTTCTGTGAAAATGTCATGGAATACGGAGACATGCTTTGCTGTTTTTTGGTCCTCTTACATATGATTTCTTTGGAATGCAGCTGTAGAAATGGGGACTTTTCTTTCCAGCCTTTACTGTAAAACAAGTTACAGGGCTGTGTTGATCCGGGACTGGAGTCAGGGTATGAATAATAAGGAAGTTAAGCATAGCTTTAGACTCTCCACTGATAGAGTGGGTGACTAGATTCGTTACCATCCTGTGGGAGGTAATTACGCTGTCCTGAACTGAAGTGTGACCTTGTTGCCTCTCTTATTTATTAAATCCAGGCCTGATGTCTGGTTTCATTTCAGACTCCCTGCCTAAGATGGATATCCTAAGGCCAAATGCGGCAAGGCAGTCAGCCACCATGCTTGCCAAGAGTCAGTATTTTCAAAAGAATCCATGCTGGTAGATTATTGTGTCTGTTTCATTTAGAATCAACATTTCTTTTCTTGTTCACTTAAAATCAAATACCTGCTAGTTCAGGGTAGAAGTACCTTAATTCACAAACAATCTGCACCTACACGTTTCTTCTAACCAGAGCTTCTAGGTCTTCAAAAGAATCTGGCTATGATTTCAGGTGTTTGGGGGAACAAATGCCTTTTTTCCCCCATGTCAATGCTTCATCTTTTGCTAGGCATAAGAAACAAATGAAACAGATTTCCAGGCTGAGATAATAGGATCTGTAAAGAGATTTCAGGTTCATTGAATAAATTCTGAAATTCTCAGCATGTAACTTAGGAAACAAAAGTTGAAATTTCTACAATCTTATTTGCTCATTTTGAAGTGGTGGTGCATGTAAGTTTTCAGACATTCTTCATGAAGCAACAGTGGCTGGACATGAAACTATTTGCAAGAATATCAAATTTTCCCTATCAGGATAAGGGAAAAACTACTGTGAACCCATCCATTGGCCACAAAGAAAGTAATTGTAGGAAATTTGATTTTTACTCTCTCCATCACTCTGTGTGTTGTGTGTGTAGGTGAATACCAATTCAGTTAGAACCGCAAACCAATAGGAAGCCTATTCAGGAGAGAACCAGAACTAAGTCTCCTTACTATTACTTTATTTACTAAATATATGTTATATTGTTTCTCCAAAACCTTGAAGTAACAAATATTGTCCTAAGCCAGGGGTGGGCAAACTATGGCTCTTTGAGGACCTGTGGATTTCAACTGCATGCATGGCTGGCTTGGGAATTCTGGGAGTTGAAGTCCACAGGTCCTCAAAGAACCATAGTTTGCCCATCCGTCCTAGGCCCACCAACCTTCACTCAACCTGGATATTTGCAGTCCTGATCCAATTCTCATTGACCTGGATCCCATCTAATGCTGAGTCAGAATGTCACTTTTTTGTGGCATTAATGTTGTTGTTTTTTGAGCCCAGCTCCCAAGGTTTGCCAGCTACAATAACAGCTCACCATATTGTGTGAGCCCAGCCAATGGTGCTTTGTTCAACAAACCATAATTACTAACATGGTTTGCTTCTTGCGGTGTGCGAACTCAGCCACGTTAAATGTGAATTAGAGAGTTTATTCTATTAGTATTGTTTTGCTTGCAAGCTACCTTTTAAAAACCATTTGATGGAATAACAAAGTGCATATCTTTAAAATTAATCAAGAATGGAATTCTTAAAGCTGCTAATAACCAGAGAAAGGCCATCAAAGATGAGGGAAGATAACTCTTTACTTTCTGGCATTGGCAGTGCTGTGGTTATGTGAATAGGCCAGGTGTGGGCAATGAAATAGTAACCCACTCAACCACTGTTATTTGCATAGTGCCTTCTGGTGGCACTTCTCATTCCATTTCTGTACGATGTTTACTGTAGTCAATGGCTACATGCTGTCAGTAGCAGTGATTAATTGGTTCTGCTAGAAATCCTTTCATTCTAAATGTCTACAGTCTTGATCAGTTAAGTGTCACTGTTGTAACTGGTGATTATATGAAGGAGGGAGAAGAGGAAGAATCTTTGCCCACTGCTGGGGAAGAAGGAAACCAGGGCCAAACCTACACAAAGGATTTGCTCCAGAGGGCAACTTGCCTCAGATTTCCTCAAACCCTGTGTTAATCTTGGATTTCATCCAAGAAAACAGGGGAAAGATTATAGGGAGCATTCCTAGTTTTATTCAGTTAATAAGAATGTTCCTGTCCTTGCCCATTTAATAGAGAAAATGCTGTGGATATTTTCTCACAGAAGTGTGAAATCTATGGTTTCAGTCCTAGCGAAGCACAGAATCACCCATTACCTATTCTGCTCAAAATCCTTGGTCACTATAAAAATAGCTGCTTGAAGTCTCTAAGCAATTGCTTGTTCGCTATCAGCTCTGGCTGACCTGTAAATTAATAATTACTATAACTATAAAGCTAACTTTGCAGTAGAGGCTGGAGAAGAGCATCACTCGGGCAGCAACTTCTATTAGAGAAGCAGTCCAAGGCCAAACAGAAGAAAAGGAACAAATAAGAATCTTTCTTCTAACCATCACTGCTCTTATGGGACTCGTTGGAAAGAATTAAAGCACAGCGTATAAACTAGACAATCTGTAAAGTGACAAGAGAAAGGAGCTAAATTAAATGCTAATTCTTGTCTCAGCTTTTAGTCTCAGGAAGCATCCGCATGCATGAAAAGTGGGCTATTAATAAAATTGATATGCCAAGATCTCTTGTCAAAGAAGGCCCTCTATATGGTTGCAGAGATGGCATTACAAGAACAAATAAATACTGAAATTCAGAATGAAACTGAATACCCCCTTTTTTAAAAGGAGGTCTTTTGCTCTCCCTGAAAATGTGTTTACATTTTACTGAACTCACACCTTATTTCTCTCAAGGTGGCTTATAAGGAATTTAAAACTACAACAATTGGAGAACAATTGGAGACAGGAATATCTATTTGCCAAGTTACTTCTGAGCTGATTAATTTATGTAAGATCAGATGTAGAATATTTCTCCAATCATTAGAAAATATACATTCCACTATCCTACCAGAAAAGATCTCAAAATGCAAACTTGCTACAAGATTGTTGATGGCATATATGTTTATGTGTCTGTCTGTCTGTCTGTCTGTCTGTCTGTCTGTCTGTCTGTCATCTGTCTGTCTGTCTGTCTGTCTGTCTGTCTCTCTAATCCAGAGGTCTTCAAACTTGGCAACTTTAAGACTTGTGGACTTCAACTCCCAGAATTCTCCAGCCAGCTATGCTGGCTGGAGAATTCTGGGCGTTGAAGTCCACAAGTCTTAAAGTTGCCAGGTTTGGGGACCCCTGATCTAATCTATCATCTGTCTCTATATATTTTGAATGAATTTGGGATAGAGAGCAAGCTTCAAAGGAAAAAAAATTTAAAGTATTATGGAATATCTTTTACATCTTTTAGGAATCTTTAGAGATAAAGATATTGCAGAGGTTAAGAGTTTCACTTTCTTCATTTAATAGAGAATAATAAACTCTAATATACTAATGTTGTCACTTCTCATCAGGTTGGAAATTGGATCTCAATAACTTATGTAAATGTCATAAAACAATGACAGAGCAACTGTTTGTGTTCAGAGGTCCTAGATTCAATCCCTTTTCCTTGAATCTTCCAAAGGGGTCATAAAAACTCTGAAGAAACTCTGAACTGCTCCCACCAACCAGCTAGGCTGGAGAATGGCATACATTTATTATTGCTTTTGTTTCATTCATTCATTAAAACATATCACATTCTCTTAGCACTTGGGAACCATATCAACAGTAGAGACCTTCAAATTTCTAGGTTCCATCATATCTCAAGACCTAAAATGGTCACCTAACATCAAAAACGTCATCAAAAAAGCACAACAAAGAATGTTCTTTCTGCGCCAACTCAGGAAGCTCAAACTGCCCAAGGGGCTGCTGATACAGTTCTACAGAGGAATTATTGAGTTTGTCATCTGCATCTCTATAACTCTGGTTTGGCTCTGCTATCAAACAAGACAGACACAGACTTCCAACGGATAATTAGAACTGCAAAAAAACCCCACAATTGCTACCAACCTGCCTTCCATTGAGGACCTGTATACTGCACAAGTCAAAAAGAGGGCTGTGCAAATATTTACAGACCCCTCACATCCTGGATACAAACTGTTTCAACTCCTACCCTCAAAACGACGCTATAGAGCAGTGCACACCAGAACAAGACACAAGAACAGTTTTTCCCCGAACGCCATCACTCTGCTAAACAAATAATTCCTTCACCACTGTCAAACTATTCACTAGGCTGCATTACTATTACTATTAGTTTTTCTCATCGTTCCTATCACCCATCTCCTCCCATTTATGACTGTATGACTGTAACTTGTTGCTTGTATCCTTACGATTTATATTAATATTGATTGTTTCCTGATTGCTTACTTGAACCCTATGACAACCGTTCTTGACAAATGTATCTTTTCTTTTATGTACACTGAGAGCATATGCACCAAAGACAAATTCCTTGTGTGTCCAATCACACTTGGCCATTAAAGAATTCTAGTCTATAAAGAATTCTATTTTATTGAAATGTATTATAACCAATGAGGTTCCATAAATACATTTTGTCCTCATGTCTCAGTATCTGCAGCATGAAGATGTCCACTCACAATTTTGCAGCCTTTGTGTCACTCCCAGCCCACTGTCAAGGAATACCGAATCCATGTTCATTGGTCTTTCAAAAGACCAGTAGACATGTCTGAGATCAATATATTAATCTAACTGCCAGTTTATCACAAGGGGGAAAAAGATGTTTTACTGGTTTTACTGGTTCTGTTCCAAATAACCACATTGTAATGTGTTTGTTGTTGTTGCTGTTGTTATTGTTGTTAACAAGGGGTTTTGCATTGGCATGCTTTCTACTGTTTTTATTATTTTGGGAGGAGTAGAGCCAAAACTGGACAGAACAAATTAGATGGGTGAAGAGTGGGGAGAAACCAGCTTGCGTATGGAGGCCATATAAATGGAATAAAATGAAATAAATACATAGATAAAGAAAAAGGTTTCCTCTATCCAGTCAAGTCCAACTCTAAAGGGTGCTGCTCATCTTCATTTCTTAGCCAAGGGAGCCAGAAGTTGTCCACTTCTCTAGTCATGTGAGCAGCATGACTATATGCCCATGTGCATGGAACATTGTTACCCTCCCCAACCAAAGTGGTACCTATTTATCTATTTGCATTTACATGCTTTTGAACTGCTAGGGCTGTTAGCTTTCCAACTGAGAAGTTCAATGTCTTTAACCACAAATTAAAACTGTGTTCAAATGATCTGGATCTAACTGGGAGGTGCAGGGGAGGGGAAAGCCAGGGTGTAGGGAGCAAGCATGGACAATGTGTTTCTATGGCAGAGGCAATTGGGCAGTGACTCAGAATGTGGGCGACTGCTCCATTATAAGCCCCCCCAAGATTTCTTCTTGATCAGATAACCCAGAATAGAATGGATGCAGCCTTTCTTGCATCATATTAGAGGTCCACAAATATGCATCATGTGGAGGGAAAAAAACAGGTAGATGCAAACACAACACATTATTTTATTCCACAGAAGAAAAGGCAAATGCCTCCTACAGGCACTGCTAGAAAAGGGGGCTAGAAAGAATGCTAGAAGCCATGTACTGTGTGTATTCTCATTAAAATGTTCTAACGTGCATTAAACTTCTTTGTGCAAACAAGAGAATAATGGGATAAAAGCGACACTAACTTTCCAACTCTTCTTTCATTTGATACATTCATAGACCTTTTAATTTAATTTTATATGGATTGCCTTTCATAGTTTATTTCTCCTGATATATCGTTTTATAGCATATTAAAACACACTTATACATTACATAAAATGATGCTAAACTAGGACATCTAAAAATACCGTTACAGTAGCTCCATCACACCCAATGTGTCAATATGTTCAGACCAGATCAACATGGTTGATAACCTTTTCATGTCAACATGTTCTTTTTTTTCATTTTTCAATTTACATATCAATAAACATTTTTAACAGTACTGTGTCATATGTTTCATATGGTTATTTACATTTATTTCTATACATCTTTATTTCTCTGTTCTAACCAATTATACCACTTATTCCACACCTCATAAAATTCTGTTTCTTCTTTGCCTTTCATTTCCAATGTAAGCTTGTACATTTCTGCACATTCCAGTATCTTATGTATAATCCTTTCATTGCTTGGTGTATTTTCAAGTTTCCAACATTGAGCGTATACAATTCTTGCTGCAATTACTATATGTAAAATGATGTATTGGAGTTTTTTTCTTTTTCTTTTGGTTAATTATTCCTAATAAGAATAGTTCAGGTTTAAATTCTATTTGTTCTCCTATAATCTCCTGTAGGCATCTCCATATCCGTTCCCAATACTTCTTCGCTTTGGGACATTGCCACCACATGTGATAAAAAGTTCCATCCTTACTTTTGCATTTCCAGCAATCCAGTTTCATATTTATATACATTTTTGCCAATCTCGCTGGGATTAAATGCCACTTATAAAGCATTTTATATTGATTTTCTTTAAATGCAGTCGATAATGTTAATTTACAGTTCTTGTTCCATATTCTTTCCCATTCCTCTAAATATATTACGGCCTATATTTTGTGCCCATGCAATCATTAAACCTTTCACAATTTCTTCTTCCATTCCTACTTCCAATAAGTGTCTATATGTTTTTGTTATAAATTTTTCTTCATTTCCCATCAGTATTGTATCTAATTGTTGTGGTATCCTTTGGATTCCATATTCTTCCATATTTTTTCTGTATCTTGATTGTGTCTGTAAATTTGGCCACCAATCTATGTTTATACCCTGTTCTTTTAGTTCTTGATATGATTTAAGTTTCCCCTGGCTATCTAATAATTCTTATATCTTACCATCTTTTTTTAATCTAATGTATTCAGATATATTGTTGCCTCCATTGGCGAAACCCAATCTGGCAATTTTGTGTAATATTTCTTTTTAACTTTTCCCCATATCCATATTAACGCTTCTCTTATTTGGTGTCGATATATTCTAATGCACCATCAAACCAATTTAGTTGTTCACATCAATAAAGTATTGGTATTGCCAGCAGAGCTATCAACAGGAGCACAAAAATGTGATTTGTACAATCGCACACAGCTCAAGCTGTTTAATTTCTATGGTGAAGGATAATATAACCGAGATGGCGCAGTGGTTAAAGTGCAGCACTGCAGTTCAGCAGTTCAGCTGTTCAAATCTCACCGGCTCAAGGTTGACTCAGCCTTCCATCCTTCTGAGGTCGGTAAAATGAGGACCCAGATTGTTGGGGGCAATATGCTGAACTCTGTAAACCACTTAGAGAGGACTGTAAAGCACAATGAAGCGGTATATAAGTCTAAGTGCTATTGCTATTGCTATAAACAATCCAACTGATAATTAAATCTTTCTTTGATGTGGCAATGGGAATATATACCTCAAAACAGGAAGGTAGCTTAGGAGAGGCCAGAAGCACCAATAGTTTTTTTTTATTTTATTTTATTTAGTAAATGTTTATGTTGCCCATTTCCCCTGTGTTCTGTTCTCTAATGTCTCGTAGCTAGCCCTAAGATCTGCTTAGGTTTACCAATTTACTTTACCTAATGATTGGGAAAGTCCTATATAATAATCACTTTTCCATAAAGGTAGGGTGATATTCTCTACAATGTAGTGGTCTCTACAATGTATCAAAAACCCTCAAACTTCAACAATATTCAACAAAGGCTTCTGTATGGATTTTACTGGAGTTCTGTCAATGTTAACTAAGAATTCTTGATTTAAAGAAAAAGTATTAAAATATAAAGGCAACAGTAAAAACAAGTAATGCCACTATAGATTGCAGATCTATCTTTATGTACTGTAGCTCAATAAGTGGTCTCGGAGGTAAACACATTCTGTTGATCTGTTAACAACCCCTTTCTTCCAACCATCAAGATTTTGTACTGCCTGCTTGCTTATTAAGGACATGCCCTTTCTTCTTTAATTAGTGGTAAGCAATATTTCCCAGAACATCTTTGAGTTAATTAGAAAAAAGGCATCTTTCCCACTGTTGTTTTTAACACTCTAAAGTAAGAGCAGAGAACTCTGCATAACAATAGCAATGTTTAAGTTTATCAATTGTTTTCCAGCTACATAGGCGTTTTGCCTAATGCTTGGAAGATGCTTGAATGATTCAGCTCTTTGATTTTAATTATTGGAGATGGAGACCATTTTTCGACAAAAGATGCTATATTAACCACTGTAAAACAGTGGTTTGTGGGCATTTAATTACCCACTCACCCACAAAACTATGTATTGTTATTCTGATATACCTTCCCACTCTCTGCTCAATGTAGGAGCACCCTCAGGAGAACAACTACATTGTCAGCATTTTCTAAGTGATATTATTTTACAAGAGAAGAAGAGAGCTTTATTACAATGGCAGGATTTCACCAGCCCACCGTTTGGCTCACCCATACCCCACATCCCCACCCCCAGGCATTTAAAGCTTTAGCTTAACCGGGTGTACACATTTGCTAGTCATCGGCAGGGCAGCTCAACATATAAAGACAAATTCTGGCCCAGTCTGAGACTAGCCAAAAGTACCACTGAGGAGCCCTTGATGCTCTCTGAGTTTCTTTGTTTGCTACTAGCACTGATGATGTTACCTAGTTTGGATAATGAAACATCTGTAAAAAAAAGCAACCAAGGACTCAGAGAGCACCAAGGACCCCTCAGTTCAACCCTGAGTTACAAATATTTTTCTTTAAAATTATCAGTAGCAGCTCATCAGAGTTGAAGGTTTTAGGCATAGAGGTCAACTAGTGTAGGATCCATAACCTTGGGTTCCGGCAGAGAAAGGCAGGGCTTCACCACAAGGTGAAGCCCTGCCTCTCGGTCTCATTTGAGACAACGATGAAACTGCATACAGACGGAAGGTTGAACAACTAACCTTGTGGTGCAACCGGAATAATCTGGAACTGAACACACTCAAAACCGTAGAAATTGTGGTAGACTTTAGGAGAAACCCTCCCATCCTTCCACCTCTTACAATACTAGACAACACAGTATCAACAGTAGAGACCTTCACATTTCTAGGTTCTACCATATCGCAAGATCTAAAAAAGACACCTAACATCAACAATGTCATCAAAATAGCACAACAAAGAATGTTCTTTCGACACCAACTCAGAAAGCTCAAACTGCCCAAGGAGCTGCTGATAAAGTTCTACAGAGGAATTATTGAGTCTGTCATCTGCACCTCTATAACTGTCTGGTTTGGTTCTGCAACCCAACAAGACAGACACAGACTTCAGATGATAATTAGAACTGCAGAAAAAACAATTGCTACCAACCTGCCTTCCATTGAAGACCTGTATACTGCACGAGTAAAAACGAGGGTTGTGAAAATATTTACAGACCCCTCACATCCTTGACACAAACTTTTTCAACTCCTACCCTCAAAATGATGCTATAGAGCACTGCACACCAGAACAACTAGACACAAGAACAGTTTCTTCCACCAAACGGCATCACTCTGCTAAACAAATAATTCCCTCAATACTGTCTAACTATTCACTAAGGCTGCTCTACTATTAATCTTCTCATCGTTCCCATCACCCATCTCCTCCCACTAATGACTGTATGACTGTAACTGTGTTGCTTGTATCCTTATGATTTATATTGACTGGTTCCTAATAAGATTTGATTGCTTATTTGTACCCAGACTATCATTAAGTGTTGTACCTTATGATTCTTGACGAACGTATCTTTTCTTTTATGTACACTGAGAGTATGTACACCAAGACAAATTCCTTGTGTGTCCAATCACACTTGGCCAATAAAAAATTCTATTCCATTTTATTCTATTCAAAGAGAGTAGTAATGGCCGCTAAGTCAGGGGTCCTAAATCCCCAGTACTGGTACTGGCCTGTGGCCTGTTAGGAACTGGGCCATACAGCTGAAGATGAAGTAGCTGAGCAAGCAAAGCTTCATCTGTATTTGCAGCCATTCCCCAGCACTAGCATCACTAACCTCAGCACCACCTCATATCATCAGGCATTAAATTAGGAGCCCATACCCTACTGTAAACTGTGCATGTGAGGAATCTAGGTTACCTTCTCCTCCTCCTCCCCTCCCCCCAGTCCGTGGAAAATTTGTCTTCTACGAAACTAGTTCCTGGTGCCAAAATGGTTGGGGACTGCTGCTCTAAGTCATTAGAATAAGATGAATGTAGCTCAAGGAAGGGATAATATGATATCAGTTAATCAATAGAGCACCCTAGAACCATAATTCTCAGTCCATCAAGAATGGTAAATTAGATCTAATTTAATTTAATTTAATTTAATTAAAAGTTCTTATAGGTTGCCCAATCGCGTAGGACTCAGGGCGGCATACAGCAAGGATAAGAACAACACAAATATAATAAAAATAGTTTAAAACATTACAAAAGTTAAAACAAAACCTTCATCCAAGGGGAAAATCGATCTTCTTCACCCCGCCTGCCAGAAGAGTCACGTCTTTACGGATTTGTGGAAAGCCAGTAGGGTGGGGGTAGTCCGGATCTCTGGTGGGAGTTGGTTCCAGAGAGATGGGGCTCCCACAGAGAAGGCTCTCCCCTGTGGTCCCGCCAACTGACATTGTTTGGCTGATGGGACCTGGAGGAGACCAACTCTGTGGGACCTAACCGGTCTTAGGGAGGTATGTGGTAGGATGCGGTCCTGAAGGTAACCTGGCCCTGAACCATGTAGGGCTTTAAAGGTCAAAACCAACACCTTAAATTGCGTCCGGAGACTAATGGTGAGAATGGTTCTAGAAGAAGTCACAGTAGGGTTCAAATTTTATTGGTTGGACAAACAAGAAGAGAAGAGCTTGTGAGTATCAGGGGAGTGCAGTAGCAACTGCCTTAAATCCGGATTCATAACAATACATGCCTTTTTCTATTTCTCTTGGCCAATGGTGATGGATAGAGTTGTGCAGTTTATTTATTCATTTTTATCCTGCCTTTATTGTTTTTACAAATAGCTCAAGGTGACGAACATACTCAGCACACTTTCCTCTTCCTATTTTCCCCACAACATCAACCCTGTGAATTGGCTTGACCGGAGAGTCACTGGCCCAAAGTCACTCACCTGGCTTTCACGGCTAAGATGAGGCTACAACTCATGGTCTCCCACATTTTATCCTGGAGACTTAATCACTAGACCAAACTGGCTGTCAAAGATTTCAAAGTTCAAAGCTTTCATTTGAAGGGAATTGATTTGCACTGATAGTTCAGTTTGGATGTTAGAAGTCAATAAGATTTCAAAAGACTGCAAATCCATTCATAAATCCAAAAGTTATGATACGCAAATAAAATAAATAGAACAAAACAGAATGCAACAAAAAAAATGATGAATGGCGATAAGCACAATAAATATTCAATACCTTGCACTATATTGCTAAGATCATTTTCTAACTCTGGCTAAACAGATGAATCAATCTGAGAAAGTGCTAAGTGAAATTTTTGTGCGTGAAGAAATCCAGCTGCTCTCTTATTGGCTGAATGCATTTGACTGGCAGATCATTTACCCTCTGAGGTTTGTTTATTCTCCTGAAGGAAGCCAGATCAAACGCTCATAGACTTTGCTGCATTCAAAGAGGAATCCCCGAAAAGCCACAATTGTCAGAGCTTCAAGCTTTTCACTTGTCAAGAAGCAGCAAGATGGCTGCAAGCCACCTGCTTTATTTACCAGATTGGTCCTGCAATCTGAGGAAACGCTCATTTTGAGACTCAGCAAATGTAAATCCACCCTCTTTATGGGACTTGCATTTGGAGATTCATTCAGGTAAAGGTGAATAATGCGCTCTGGTCTGGCTGCATATTTTCTTGAAATTACTTTGTCAAAAAATAAATGGTCAATTTACCAGGGAGGTCTGTTTGGTTGGTGAAAGAATTTTTTTTTCTCTTAGAAAGCAATCAGCATGCAAGAATTTGTTCCAAAACTATTATTAAAGGTTGGTGGACAAGTGCAGAGGATATTAAATAACTGTAGATCTTTTAAATGGGCTCCGTGCATTGAAAAATGATCCATCGTCTTTATTATCCTTGTTAATTGTGCTGCTGCCTGCCTGGAAATACATTTCAGCCGGTAAAATGACTGCATCGTTCAGCTGGAAGTAAGAAAAATGTACATTCGCTAATAAATATATGAGGAATCAAAGATTGGTTGCCACAAAACCTACAGAGGAGAACCTTGTGGATACAATTAGGAGAATGATAACACTTCCTGTCTTGGAGGAAGATGGAAATGTTAAAGTTGCCTACATTTAGAAGCCCAATATCTGTTGGAGAAAACCACACTTGACTCTTCCCTTCTTGAGATGCAAGGAGAAAAAATGTCCAAGAAAGCACATCTGAATAATCTGGACATCATGAATTAATGACATGACATGATCTGGGACCTCTGAGAGTAATATGGAGACTGGGAGTCACTATCCATTTTATCTTGACTACTTCCAAACCTTGAGATGGGGTTCCACACCATTTCAACAGATGCAGTTTTTTTAAAAAAATTACAGAGTATTGTGGACAATGGACATGTAATTTAAGGCAATTACAGATTGAACCATATGCAACTGAATGGAAGAGAGAAATAGATTCATTCATGAACTGAAGAACATGTATTACGATTTCCAGCATTCTAAGCACATCTGAACAGCAATGGCTTGGCTGTACATATTACTGCTTTCTGCCACGATTGCATTGAAGAGTTTTACAAAAAATGTATGGAAAAAAGAGGTGGGCAGAAAGACGAGCTGCATAAACGAGTCTTAGAAAAACCAAACCTTTAATGATTTTGTACCAGAGAACAAAATGCATTTAGAATATGTGCAACTATGTATTATTACAGCCCATTTTATTGGTTGAGAACTCAAAGGCAGACTTTTTTTTAAAAAAAAAACAACCTTTTCCTTCCTTATTGTGTTGGGTCATTTCTCCCAACAGGGGAACCAAAAACGCTAAACAGAAATGTTTTATAAATTATGTGAAATGTTAGATAAGGCCCAGCAGTATCCTCAGGCTTTCTCTGCTTTTGTCAGCATGATGAAAGCAACATAGCAATAGCAATAGCACTCAAACTTTTATACCACTTCACAATGCTTTTCAGCCCTCTCTAAGCGGTTTACAGAGTCAGCCTGTTTTCCCCCAACAATCTGGGTCCTCATTTTACCCACCTCGGAAGGATGGAAGGCTGAGTCAACCTTGAGCCTGGTGAGATTCAAACTGCCAAATTGCAGACAGCTGGCAGTCAGCAGAAGTAACCTGCAGTACTGCATTCTAACCACTGCACCACTGCGGCTCTGTCACAAGCTCCGCCCCTTTGGGGCAGAGCTTGTATAATAACAGCTCTCTCTTTACTATATCTCTGTTTCCTTTCCTGCAAGTGCTGTTGAGAAGGACTATTAGGAAATCATATGGCCGAATGCTCAGAAGATCAAGGACAAGACCTTTCTCTAAGTGAGACAAACTTCATTGCGTGCCAATACAATCGTCGCAGAAGGCAAACCAATTCTCCCATAGAGATGGCAACCCAGCCATAGAGATATGATTATAGAAATGAAAAGTCATCAATAAGAAATGCCTGAGAAATTCAATTATTGGGATATTTTTTAAAAAAGAAAGGTGCTGAGTGCCCTAATTGAGCCTAATATTACATTTCTCTGAATGCTGTAGAGTTAGTTCTTAGACTAATAAAGATTCAAGTGCCTGTTTTTACCAATACAACCCACAGCTGCATAGACCCCATATCTGAGAAAAGACCCACCTCCTCACTGTTATAAAACTGTGAGAAAAAGATGCTGAAAAGTCCCTTTCCCTAATGTTACACAGGTATGTTTTGGTTCTAAAGAGAAAACGGTTCTTTTGTTGGTGTTGGTGTAATACTCTTACATTCCTCTTAATAAAGTTTGCTAATGAATACTCTACGGGTTTGCTCTTGGGAAAGAAATTGCCAAATACCGTCCTGAATTTTCCCTTACTATGTAATATGGATTCACATTATTCACAATATTTATTGTGGCAGGACTTTTCTTAAAAGGAATACACAGATAGATGGAGAAATGGAATGAAATTATAAGCAAAATATAAAAAATGACACTGATCTGGCATACATTATCTCTCATGTTAGTCTGTAAAACTGTGATTATAGAAAAAAAAATATAGAATAGAATTCTTTATTGGCCAAGTGTGATTGGACATAAAAGGAATTTGTCTCTGGTGCGTAAGTTCTCAGTGTACATACAAGCAACAAGTGATAAATCATAAAATACATTCATCATAAATCATAAGATACAACACTCAGTGATAGTCATAGGATACTAAATAAGCAATCAACATAAATCATACTAGGATACTAAGTAAAATAATTAATATAAATCATAAAATACAAGTAACAAAGTTATAGTCATAAGAAGATAAGGAAATAGGTAGTAGGAAAGATGAGAAGAATAATAGTAATACAGCCCTACTAGGTAGTTTCACAGTGTTGTGGGAATTAGTTGTTTAACAGAGTGATAGCATGGGGGGGGGGAACTGTCCTTGTGTCTAGTTGTTTTGGTTTGCAATCCCTTATAGCATCATCTTGAGAGAAATTGAAACAGTTTATGCTCAGGTTGTGAGGGGTCTGTAGATACTTTCACAGCCCTCTTTCTGTATTGCAATAATCCATTGATTCAGGAAACAACAACTTATAGTGACTGTCATATCATTTTTTTGAGGAAAGTTATTTGTCTCCTTGGGTAAACGATCTATTTAAAAACCATTGCTTAATTTCTATCAAAGCTTTGTCTCTCATATCTCTCCATTGGTTTATTCTTTCTACATTTCCTAAGGAACCAACCTCTACCCTTATTTTCTCACTTATTTTCTCTTTGTGTGGATAGTTAGGCCCTTGTTCATAATGTCAAACTCAAGCAAGCAGATGGATTACAAATGTACCTGAAACACATACAACGGCCGTATTCTAAATGTACCAGAAGCAGGACTCTCCCCTATGATAATGTGTAGGGAGACTACAACAAAGAAAATGAAGTTACAATTGCCCCGAGTAAAATGTCAAAAGGACAAATTTATCTAGAAAGGGCAGGCTTGAAAAGAAAAAAAAAATGTGCCTGGATATATATATATATATATATATATATATATATATATATATATATATATATATATATATATATATATATATATATATATATATATATATATATATATATATATATATATATATATATATATATATATATATATATATATATATATATATATATATATATATATATATATACACACACACACAATATTTCCTTCTGATACTCCACTTGAAAAGATTCTATGAAAAGAAGCAATGTAAGGTAAAAATAAAATTTGCTGGCCAGATATGCTGATACAGGTTTAAAAACAGGAAAAAATATTTTATTCCCTTGCATATAGTTCACAACAATAGCATTTCAACACAAGGGGGATGTTGCCAGAATCTTAGAAAGGTAGAAGTGGTCCAGAGTCCAGATTAAGGTCTTCCTGATAAATGGCTGCCCAGCCTCTGTTTAGACAAATTAAGTGAAAGGAAACACTATAGGTAAACTGGTGCAGCACCATCATTTTCAGCACTCAAGGATGATAAATAAATAGGTTCTAATATTCAGTGTGTATCTTTTCGGGTATTTAAAGAGTGATATCAGAAGACATTTTTTTATTTTTATATTTGTATGCCACAAAAGACATCTGGACATCTCAGAAGTAAAAATTTCTTTTTGAAAAAAATATTTTTATTTTATTTAGTTAGTTAATAGATTTGTATGCCGCCCAACTCCCAAGGGACTCTTGGGAGTTTTGCTGGATCATTGTTTTCTTTTCATCATTTATTCTATTGCTCCATTGAGTAAGGTTGCCTAGTGGTGAAGACACTTGCCACCCACTCAGAAAGTTGATAATTCAATCCTAGGTAACAGGAGATATTTTTCTCTTAGGGTGCAAAGAAAAAAATAACTGCTGTGAACTCTACATAGGCATCAGGAAGGGCATCTGAGCAGTAAATGCTCAGCTCCATCTTGTCGCCCCCAACTCTACTCCGAATTAAGGGATTACAAGGTCGCAAACAGAAAAAAAATTATTCCATTACTTTACTACTTTATGTTTACACTTCTTTCCATTTCTCAGTTTTTATTGTTGTAAGAATAGCCCCATGATAATATAAGCGGCAAACAAATTCAATAAATAAACACAAATTAATTCTAATAAGAAATTCAATTTTAGGCACAGAGGTACAAATCAACAGTGTGCTGTGGCTATTCTGCAGAGGATGAATTATAATTTCCAGCATCCTGTACTTTAACTATGTGGACTGATGTACCTGGGAATTGCAGATCTGCATAATGGGTGAACTGTGCTCCTGCCATTAAAGTTCCTCTTGCTTCTGTATGCAAACTAGCTCTAATTCCAGAGAATTATTCTTTGTCAATATTGATTCATGTATTTAGGACTTTTGTGGAAAGGGTGCTGCATCTTCTTATCATTAAACATGTGTACATTTCCATCAAGAACTTCTATGAACACTAAAGACCTCTCTGTTTTTCCAAACTAAGCCATAGAAGATCTTGAAACTGAATTTTGCAGCACTTACCCACGTGCTACAAATCTACAGAGGCTGCAGCTTCTCTTTCTCAAATAGACATCAGAGATGCCAAAGATTTCCAAAATGTTATAATGACCTGGTGATAATTTAGTCTGAGGGGAAGTTGCTTTCCTTCATTGCTATTATGAAGATTCACAAGACATTGGGTTTAAAATTGCTGCAAATGTTCAATTTGCTGTAGAATTCAAATGGCTGCTACCATGGTTGTATAAAGGTAAAGGTTCCCCTCGCACATACATGCTAGTCATTGCCGACTCTAGGGGACAGTGTATGTGGTGCCCACATACAGGTACTGAATGTAAAAGAGTTAAGTTGTTGTATAAAGCTAAAGTGTTGTTAAAAAGGAACTGTATACACAAGTAAGTATGGAGCCAAACAGCTTTTAAATGTATGGTAAGTAGAAAGGGGGAGGTGTTTATTCCTGTTCTCCAGAAGGGAGGGGGATAGATTACATCATAAGGAGACAGCCAATCGGATCATAGATAGCAGGGCCAGGAATTATAAAAGGCCTAGTTGGAAGAGCTGAGGAGAGCTCTGTTTGTGGTAACTTCCAAGAGGGAAGGTTTATAGGGATTCTCTGCCTGAGTTTAACTGTCCAAAAGGGAAGTTAACAGGAGAGAAAACAGGCTCTAGGCAGTTCTGTGGGAAGCAGGTGCCAGGGTCAGGGGACTTTATTGATTGATATATTGTGTTATTTGTAGATAGAGATAAATGGTAAAACGTGCTCTAATCTATAGCCTTAATCCAAAGAAGAACTGGGTTTTCTTAGATTTAGTCAGGAAAGCTAGGAAAGTCTCTGAGGGGAAGGAAAGGTGTAAAAGAATTGAATAGCTGGTTGTGACTGTAAGAAATTTACTTGACATTTACTGAGAAGTTTGTATTTAAATAAACTGTTTTCTTGTTTGTTCAAGAAACGTGTCAAAGTCTTTCTATTTCTCACTTAAAGCATATCTTAAGCAATTCTGCAGAGCATAGAGATATTGTAACAGTAAAATCAAGCCTCTAAGGAGAGAGAGAAGTGAAACAGAGGGCGTTACCCCTGGTCAGGGAGATATTAAAAGAAAATTAAACATAAATCTATTCTGAGCACTACTTTACGCTACCAAGACATATAAAACAATAAACCTGACTGGAGGGGGAAGGCGACACCCTTGCAACGCTCATCTCCGTTTCTAAGCCGAAGAGCCAGCGCTGTCTGATGACGATTCCGTGGTCATGTGGCTGGCATTACTAAACGCCGAAGGCACACGGAACGCTGTTACTTTCCCACCAAAGGTAGTCCCTATTTTTCTATTTGCATTTTTACATGCTTTTGAACTGCTAGGTTGGCAGAAACTGGGAAAAGTAACAGGAGCTCATTCCGTTACGCGGCGCTAGGGATTCGAACTGGCGAACTGCCAACCTTTCTGATCAACAAGCTCAGGGTCTTAGTCACTGAGCCACCGCGTCCCCTTTCCCATGGTTGTATATTGCCATCCATAACTTCATACAATGCCTATGTGTCTCTGCTGTCTGAACTAAGTCTCATTAAAGCCTGGTCAGAAATAAATTATTTATGTGGATCTGACTCTCTTGCCCATCCTTTGGAATTCCCTTGGAATTGGGCAGAGTTTATTCCCAATCTATAATAAAGAAACACGGCCAGCTGTGTTTTGAATTCAGTAATCCTGGTTTACAACAACAATCTACCAGCAGATCATATTTTCAAAATGATGTAGGAGAAGCTTCAATCCTCCTGAGACCAAGAGCCCAGCAGAGTGTCTCTGTAATTCAATAAAGTGGTCTGACTTTTTTTTTCAGGTATACAGAAAAACCTCAAATAAAGAAGCCTTCAAGATTATTATTTATGGAATTCATTCAATCAAGAGAAAACAACTCTTATAGCAGTTACATCTTTTTTCACTGAAAAGACTGAAAAGAAAAAAAAAAGTTGGGTTGGTTCAGCAGTAGCAGAGTGGTGCCCTGTTTGCACAAGATCTGCAATATTTCTTTGGAAGCCGCAAAACTGTGATTAGCATGAAGACAGTAAGCTATTCTCTCTAGAAACGGAGAATGTCCATTCCTGAATTTTGACCATAAATAAACCATCGGAAATCAGAATCAGGGGATAGCAAACCACTCTAATCATGAGTCAGTATTTCAGATTTATATTTATTATTAGAGTTGGAAGGGACCTTATAGGTCATCTAGTCCAACCCCCTACTCAAGCAGGAGTTCCTACACCATTTGAGACAGATGGCAGTCCAGTCTCCCCTTGAAGGTCGCAAGTGTTGGGGCTCTCACAACCTCCGCTGGCAAGCTGTTCCACTGGTTGATCGCTCTCACCATCAGAAAGTTTCTCTTCATTTCCAGGTTGAATCTCTCCTTGGTCAGCTTCCATCCATTATTCCTTGTTTGGCTTTCTGGTGCCACAGAGAACAGCCTGACCCCCTCCTCTCTGTGGCATCCTCTCAAGTATTGATTATATCTACTAAAAAAGGAACTGAAGCAAGTATTTTCTGGCTATATGGACCAACATTTAAAATGGGGTTTATATTTACTATATCTAGAAAAGAGATTTTTTATTATTATTTATGGGTTAGGACTAGCATGTTACCTAGTTTGAGTAATGAAACATTTGCAAGAAAACAACCACACTCAGAGAGCACCAAGGACCTCTCATTTCAACCCTGAGCTACAAATATTCTCCTTTATTGGTTTCACATATGGGCATCAAATGCTTCAGAATGCACGCAAATGAGACAAATTTGCCTGCAGGCACACTTCAACCAGACTAGCAATGATGATGTTACCTAATTGATTATATCTACTAAAAAAGGAACTGAAGCAAGTATTTTCTGGCTATATGGACCAACATTTAAAATGGGGTTTATAGTTACTATATCTAGAAAAGAGATTTTTTTATTATTATTTATGGGTTAGGACTAGCATGTTTCCTAATTTGGGTAATGAAATGTCTGCAAGAAAACAACCAAGCTCAGAGAGCACCCAAGGACCCCTCATTTCCACCCTGAATTGCAAATATTCTCCTTTATTAAGATTCTCTCTATCAGGGGTAAGCAAATAAAGATCTGGACTTACTTGGATTTCACTGTGTCATCTTTAGGCTTGGGCCTGACAGAAACATTGCTTTTGCAGTAAATAAAATTAATAACATGAATTTTAAAAACTTCCACTGATTTTATCTGGTGTTCTGGAATACTGATCATAAAAGAGCTGCATTCTTCTTGTGACCTAACACATCCAAGTGCATGGCTTCAGCCATTCAGTGGTGCCTTTCTGCTTTCCCCCCCGCTCCTTCGGATATACAGCACAAGGACCAGAACATACAGTACAAGGCTTGCATCTGGCATGGTGGTCATTGGTGTTGCTGGCTAGGAATTCTTAGAGCTGCATTTCCAGTAAAACTGTAAATTATCAGATTAGGGTAGGCTGGTTTAAAACCCAGGATGCCCCCCCCCCCACATCAGTACTTTTAAGAAATATGTTTTTGAAGAATGCTCCACCCCCTACCTGATTTAAATAAGTATCTATAATTGCTGCAAAGGTACCACAATGTTCCCCACCTCTTCTGCGTGGTGTAGGAAATAATGGTGGGTAGGATTAAAATGCAGAGGACTGTTGAGAGATGAGAATAAATCTCATAGAGGTGATGTGGATCTTTTACTTGGAATTCAGGCAGTTAGAAATAAAGCCGAGATTAAAAGTCTAATAGAAAATATTTATTTCGGTACAAAAACAATAAATCTTGAATAATTACATCTTTGCTAAGAAAACGCGACCGTTCCGGTCAAGAGCCAAGTCAAAAGTGATTAATGGTGGATCAGGAATGTGGACATGCATACAAGATCATATCACATGTTCTGTTTGTATTGGAATATACCATAATATTAGAATAGGGATGCATCACCCTGCATAGACATACAACTGACAATATTCACTACGTGACAAGGACCTTCTTGCATAAATGAAATTTTGAACTAGCCAACAAGTGAATGAGTGGCAGCAAAACTAAACAAGGTAAAGCACGGTATTTAATAAGTCTCCATTAAGCAGCTGACATTTGGAGCAGCGTCGCTTTTCTCAACCCTCCTTCTAATGAGTGGGCTTTTTGCAGGCCTTTTGTTTTAAGTGAAAAAGAGGTGACGTCCTGTAATTGTTCTCTCTTCCCTAGGAAACAATACTCTGTACTACTGTCAAAGAGTATTGTTCCCAGCCCTGTTTTGCATTGGGAGTCACTCACTTTCATATATACACTAGACTTGTCGAAAAGAACAGAGAGAGGCCTTTCCCGTAGATCTTGGGAAACAATCCTAGGGAATGAGTCTGGTTGGGGCCACACTCTTTCCGGACCATCAAAACTAGCCCATCTTTATCAGGCATAAGCCAGCTTGTGGGTAGAACATTCTTCTGCTAGACTGCATCAGTCACTCTACTGTTCCGAATCCAGACAGTCACGTGACTGCCAAAGCATTCGCTAAATTAAGCAGGGCTCAACTGACCCACACAACCAACTTTTCCACACTGATCAAAGGAAACACAGACAGAAAGACTGCACATTCATTGAATTATTCTTCAGTGCTGTTATTCAAACTGTATATACTGGTTTTTATTTTGTTCCAAAAGCCCACAGCGAATTCCCTGAACAATATGGTACCATCCTTTGTACCATTATGCATCTTGAATGATAAGCTAGAGGAAGAACAGAGGTGGACAACCTCAGGCTGATTGTTGGGACAGAGATGAAGAAAAGAAAGAGACAGAGTTATACAGGTAAATGGGAGAGCACTCATTCTTTCTATAACGCCTATTTTTCTTCTTCTTCTCCTGATTCATTAAATTAAATTAAATTTATATGTCGCCCATCTCACTATCAAAGCGACTCTCATATCCTCTTTTAATCTCTCCTCAAGGCAGCAGGCAGCAAAAAAAAAATCCCTTACCAGCTCTTATCCCTTGTAAAAAAAATTATTATTACAGCCCAAAGGCCTGAAACATGACATACAAATGTGCAAACTGCAACAAGATTATACAAAATTGCATACCGATATTAGAATGGATAATACATAGGCTGCATTATAAATGTGGGAGAACTTGCAATAATTGATGCCTCATTTTTACAACTGCAGCATAATTTTGCTGCCCTGGGTGCTTAGGACAAGGGACACCACTGGCATTAACCTGAGAGGCAAATTGCAACTGCATATCTGCAATCTGGCAGATATGCAATGCAAGACATTTGACTACCAGGTTAAAAAAAAGAATCTGTTGTTACCTTTTTTTTTACCAGGTTAAAAAAGAATCTGTTCTTTCTTTTTTAACTCCAAGTACTGAATCAGTTTAAGGGATAGTTGAGTCTTATTTCTATACTAGCAATGGGGCAGAATCCTTGTTACAACTGATGATAGCACACTGGCTTCAAGTACGTGGGGCAGGCAACCACAACTCTGTCCTAGGATGACTTCCTAGAGATGTTGCCAGCACATTTCCTTCACTTTGACTAAGAAGATGCTCACCATGCAACCCTCTGTTCCTTCCATCCCACTAACTATGCCAGGGGTCGGCAACCTTAAACACTCAAAGAGCCATTTAGACCCGTCTCCCACAGAAAAGAAAACACCGGGAGCCACAAAACCATTTTGACATCTAAAATGAAGATAGCACTGCATATATTACTTTTTTATCTTTATGCTATGTATTTAAAAAAACTATAGTGTTTTTGCATTTATGAAATCAATGAACTGTTGTAGAGAAAAATTTTTATTTCTGCATGCAACCAAAACATTTTGAACTCCAAAAAAAAAAAAGATTGGTCGAAAACGTCAATAAATTGTGCGCCGGCAGGTATCGCACATTGGCAGTTGTGACACATATTTTGAGCGACAGGGAGCTGCAGCAGAGGGATGAAAGAGCCACATGTGGCTCCAGAGCCGCGGGTTGCAGACCCATGAACTATGCTATGCTATGAATTTTGACTAGTGGGGTTCAGGAAGTGAGCCTCCGCTGCTGTTGTCCCGCCCTGTGGAAGACTCATCCCCTGGAGGTCCCCACTCTCCTGATCTTCCATAAAGGTGTAAAGACATGGTTCTGCGCCCTTGCTTGAGGCACACAGAAGAGCATGCAGACCTGGGGCTGGTTAGGGCCCTGAAAGCCAAAATTAATTAATTTTTAGCAGTTGTTGTTTCTTTTATATATTGCTTTTATGCTTTTGATATTTTGTTTTGCACTGCCCACAGTCCCTCTTTGAGGGAGGTGGGAGGTTTTTAAATATGATAAATAAATGTCCTAGAAACATTTGCACTATTAAATTTACACAGGGCAGAAGTCCCATCAGTCCAAAAGATTGGATTTTTAAACTGGCATTAAAAATTATCTTTTCAGCTTGACCAGAAGGAAAGCTGAAGGAAATCAATATATACTCCAGTGAGATATGGAAGCTGATTTATAAGTTAGGAAATCATTTTTCTAATTAATTGCTGTATTGGTTGAGCAGGGCTTTTTATTTATTTATCTATCTATCCAATTTAGACCTTTTTTTCCCCAGAATATGTGTCTGTTGCTCAGAATCAAATTTTATTGAACCGGGCTATAAACATGAGCCATATGTTTTTATGAAGATAATAGCCCACAGCATTATGTGTTCAGTTTCCATTAATGGAGGAAAAAGTATTTGGAGCACACTCATAACACAATTCTGCCCCATCTTTTTGCCTCCATGATAAATACCAAATATTATGCTCAGCACTTTGGAGGAGGTGGTATCAGTGGTGGGTTCCTACCAGTGCAGTCCAGTGCGCTGTTCCAGTAGAGGCCTGCTGATTGCACAATGTTGGCGTGACGGCTTCGGTGCTTTCTTTGCTGATCCGGGCACGCCGCCATCTTTTTTTTGAAATTTTTCATGGTTTTTGGCTTTCTGCGCATGCACAGAAGTAAAATTGTCCTTCTGCACATGCGCAGAGAGCCAAAATCGTGTGAGAGGACACACACGTGCACGTCGTGATGCGCACCGGTAGGACAAGGTAAGAGGAACCTGCCCCTGGGTGGTATATATGGAAGAGAGTAAGATATACTTCAAGACACTGTGAAACTCACCTTATCAGACCATTGTTTGGAACCACACACTCCAGAAAAATGAGAATTAGATGAATAAGGAAACATTTAAATAGGGTAGCTATGCAAAGCTTCTGAGCTGCCCTAACGAAAATAAGCCTGATTAGGTCCTGAGCACAAAGGCAGGCCACACTTCATGCTCCACTGCAGTGGACTTTGTGGTATTGTGGGACATACCTGATGATGTATGTTTAAAGCATAAACACTTTGGGCCTTCAGCACTTTGCAGGATTTCAAAAGCGCCTTTCTTTTCTATGAAGTTTTGATTGAGACACACCTTCAAAACTGTTCCCCCCTACTTAAGAGCAAAGGGATCACATTTGCTTCATTTTGTTCTGCTGTATAGCCCATCTTCATCATAGTAGCGCTACAGAAGTCACTTTTTGCTGCTGGCTGATGAATGATAAGGGGAATGCCAAGGCAGTGCCTCCATTTCACCTTCTCCAGGACACCTGGTTGGCACAATGGTTAAAGTGCAGTATCGCAGGCAAACTTTGCCCATAGCCTGACCAGTTCAAGGTTTCCATCGTTCCAAGGTTGGCACAATGAGGAGCAAAATTGTCGGGGATAATATGCAATTATGCTTACATTGTAAACCACCCAGAGAGTGTTGTTAAACACTATGGGGAGGTATATACTGTAAATTTAAATTCTATTGCTATTCACCTCTTCTGGGTTTGGAGACCCAGATGACTGAGGCAGGGGAGAACTTGAGGTGATACAAAGTGCTTTATTAAGGCAAATGCTATTGATTGAAGCTCTTTTGTCTTTCAAAGGTAGCCTAGCAAGTGGAAGCTGGAGGCAAGAGTAAGGTCACGTGTAACCTAACCTCACCTAACCTGGAGTACACACATTCTGCTGATATGTACAGTTTTGATTGTAGTTTTATTGTCTTCTCATTGCAGTGATGAAAGGGGAGTTTGTTATCCTGTTAGAATGCAAATAAGGGATTAATTGCCACCAAGGAAGAACAGCCAGAAAATGAGAGAAATTAGAGGGGTGACATGAGGATAGAAGGAGAAAAAAAACAGTTGGTAGTTGGACAGAAAAGAGAATGGAAACAGAAACAGAGATAGCCACTATATATAGATAACTTCTCATCACTTTACTGTGTAGTCAAACATAGGACAACTACAGACTATGTTCTGTTCACCTTATCAAGTAGCCCATCTGGGCTCAAGGAACTAAGGAGGACTGTACCAGGTTAGTACCAGGACAGAAAGCTTCCAGGTGACACTTTACAGGTCTGGGAAGATGCAAAATGATCCTGGGAAAAAGAATGTGCCAAACAACTTCTGTAGCATTGTCAAAAAAAACCCTGTATGGATGCTACAAACTCACCTTGAAGGGGGCTTAATATTACTTTTTTCATTAAAATGAATTTTGGGGTTTTGTTGTCCTGCATGCCAAACAGTTCGGAAGGACAAATGTCCAAAATCAAATGTGTGTATTGCACAGTATATGTGTGTGTGAATAGGTATGCCTGTTGGATGGATGTGCCTCTGTGTGTGTGTGTGTTTGGTCTTCAAAGACAACGTATTCTACAATATTTACTCACTTAACTGTGGAGGTATGGTAAAGGAATCCCTGCGGATTTTACTCCGCTAGTCATTACTGATTATAAGGGGCAGTGCTTATCTCCATTTCAAGGCCATTGACCCAGCGCTGTCTGAAGATATTTCCGTGGTCATGTGGCCAGCGTGACAGAGCGCAGTTACTTAATTTAATCACTTAATTGTATCTTATTAAAAAACAACAGCCAAGGTTCATGTCCTCTCTCTAGGCCAGAAGATTTTGCTTCCTTAAAAACAGCAAAATCATCTTCCAGAGTTGAGGTGTTCAAAGACTTTTGCTCAAATAGAAGAGATAAATTGATGTCAGATTCTGGAAACACTCATGCTTGGCCATGACTGAGTGGGTTTTGCTACTGACTAATTGCTTTTCTTCTTAGCTGTTTTTCAGCCAGTGAAGAAATTATAAAGGCTGTTACATACGTACGGACGTTGTACATCTTTGCATAGCCGCTGCTGATTGGTTAGCACAACGCCGGGAACTTTAAACACCTGTCAGTGGCCAGCCGACTTCAGGGAAGCCCTTAAAAGATTCAACCTGGAAGTGAGGAGAAACTTTCTGACGGTGAGAGCGATCAACCAGTGGAACAGCTTGCCAGCGGAGGTTATGAGAGCCCCAACACTTGCGACCTTCAAGGAGAGACTGGACTGCCATCTGTCTCAAATGGTGTAGGAACTCCTGCTTGAGCAGGGGATTGGACTAGATGACCTACAAGGTCCCTTCCAACTCTAATAATAAATCTAAATCTAAATCTAAAAGTGGCTTCTCTGCAGCCTGCTGGCAGTCCATATTAGCTCTAGTAATTAGAAAATAAAGGTGCTGAAAATAAAGGTGCTGAGTCTCGCGTCTTTCTTTAGCACGAATCTAACAAAGGCACCTCCCATTTAAAAAATAAATCTTGAGCAAATATTCCCATTTCAAGAATGGGACCTATTTATTCCTATTCCATCTTTGGAAAAGACCTATTCCATCTTTGGTGAGTTGCAAACGCTTGGTGTCAAAGTCAAGTAATAAAATTAAAGTGCATTGTGTTGTACTAACTCATACACACTAGTACTGCATTACCAGTTCTTCTCTTTTTCTCTCATCTCCAATAGCTCATTATTTCTTACAAGAATTGGTTATTTGGAAACGGCATCCTTTATTCAGCTGCCTGCACTTCCCCAGTTGAAGCATCAGGGCTCTCTCTCCCCCACACACACTTCTCTATTTCCAAATCTATAATTAGGTTGCCTTGGAAAAAAAACAAAGGGAAAAAAAGAGGAGACCCTCTGCTCCATTTTAAAATAGCCCCTGCACTGCCATTGTAAAAGAATATGCAGATCTTGGAATCAAAATAGGATACTTGGTGGCTTCATTTGCATGCAAATACTAAACATTTATTCTCCATTTGTAGATGCTTTTAATTTCCTTTGTTCTGCTTCAGAAGCTATGGAAATGACTGCTTCCACTTAAGAGTTTTGGGGTTAATTTTTGACAGTATGTTCGGAAATGCTCATGGATGCCCACGGTCTTCTATTCAGTTCAGTACTATTTAGAAATAATTTACAGCCACTATCAAGTCATGATTCTCAAACAAGAGCAAAAAAGTGGCAGGCTCTTCACAACTTTGCATACTCGGTCACTCTTTATTTATTTATTTATTATTATTTATTTATTATTAGGTTCTTCTATGCCGCCCTACTCCCTAAGGACTCAGGGCAGTGTACAACATTTTAAGAGAACACTAAACAATAAACTTATTTAAAAACAGTTTTAAAAAGTTAAAAAAGACATCCAGCAACATACATACAAGGGGGGGGGGAATCTCTGATATAAAATTGTCTCAGACCCCTGCCTGCAGGAAGAGCCATGTCTTAATGGCTTTCCAGAAGGTCAGCAGGGTAGGGATAATTCGGATCTCAGGGGGGGGTTGGTTCCAGAGCACGGGGCCCCCCACAGAGAAGGCCCTCCCCCTAGAGCCCGCCAGTCGGCATTGTTTGGCTGACGGAATCTGGAGGAGACTCACTCTGTGGGACCTATTCAGTCGGAGGGAAGTATGAGGCAGAATGCGGTCCCGGAGGTAACCTGGTCCTAAGCCATGTAGGGCTTTAAAGATGATGATCAATACCTTGAATTGTAGACCTTGGTGCCTTCAAGGATAGAAAGTATGTATTTATCTATTCATGTAACAAATAGTGTGCTTTCCCATTCCCATTTTATTTTTATTTTTACGCCCCTATATTCCCTTTTATCGAGGTGGAGTCAGGGTGGTGGAATGGAGCTGAGTGTTTACTAGTTGGATGCCCTTCCTGACGCCTACATGCAATTCACAGCAGATATTTTCTCTTTGCACCCTGATAGAGAAACATCTGTCACTGCCCGGAACTGAACTCTCAATCTTCCGAGTGGAAGCCGAGAGTCTTCATCTCTAGGCCACCACACTGCTTGTGCTTTCCCATCACAATGACTTACAAAAATATAAAAATCAGCCACAGAAAAAAATAAATCGATGAGTCACCCAAACAAGCAAACCCAGCAACATAAGAAGTAAAAATTCTAAAAGATATGAGGGTGAAGGTACATTCTCCAAGCCTGTGGGTTGGTTTCCGAACATTTCATTACCAGGCTAGGTAACATCTTCAGCGAAGTTTACGGGATGTCAGTGTCAGTGTCAGTGTTCTTCTGTTTATAAGGGCTTCAGGTGTGGGCGTGTCAAGTGAGGGTCTTGTGATGGGTCAACTGTGAGCCATCAGCGAGTCTTGTGATGGGTCTTGTGATAAGGAGATTACATCAGGTCAGGGTCAGTGAGAGGTGAACTGCTGGTGGGTTAAACGCCTAAAAGATATGGCTAAAAAGAATTGTGGAAAGATCTTCTTCTAAATTCCCATGTAAGCAGGAACTCTTCCTTTTTAGCGTTCCTGACTACAGGTAATCCTTGACTTATGACCAGTCACCCAGAGACTATTCAAAGTTATGAAAGAGATTTAAGATCTGGATCTAGAGTTCTGATGTTCAGCTCATCCCTACCGTCATGCACTTTGGGCAGTCAGACTGGCCTTTACAATCGTTTGCTGTCCCCATGGTCATATGTCTGCAATGATTTTGCCAGAAATCAGTGTTTTCAGCTAAAACTGCCCCACAGCAAACAATGGGTTCTCGTAATGATTGCGGCATTCACTTTAATTACCACTGTGTTCACTTAACATCTGCCACAAAAAAGGTCATAAAATCAAGTCTGGCCCACCATGATTTGTGACCAAATTTGTGGGCTCAATTATCACAGGTCATAGGTCAAGGACTACTTGCATAGGTGAACGTGGTTAAAGGCAGGAGTTTAATACTAAAGATGCATATGCTTGTAGAGATGGACCTTGAAATTTTAGCTGTTGCATGAACTACGTAATGGCTATTCAGGACTAATTTGGAAGGAATGTGTAAGCATCTCCACAGCTGCATGTAAATTTGGGGTCTGTTCTCTGAGATTATATTGAGAATCATGAGCATTTGTCTCCATTAGTTGAATTTATATGTAGTAAAAACAGATGGGATGAAGAAATATAGGCATAAATTTGCCCAACCTGATCAGATTGAGTTCTGCAATCTACTGATAAGTACATTTAGGGTCAAAACAGAGGGAGAATTGAACAGACAGCGGTTGTTCTAATAGCAGATCACTCTTTTTTTCTTAATAGTCGTTTTATTAAAAAAAAGTATAATTGCAAAGATACAAACTGGTGCAAACTTAAAAAAATAGACAGAAAAATAGAAGATGCAGGAAAGAAAAAATAGACAGAAAAATAGAAAATAAAGAATAAGAATATAGTTTTAAAAAGAAATAAAGAAACGACTTCCCCCTTCATCACAAGTATAAACAATTTTAATAACTTTATCACCTTCTCTTAAAATATATGATCTCTTCTTCCCGTACTTCCATTCTCCATTTTTGGTTCATCATTGGGGGAGTAGCATTTTAGAGACACAAATTAGGAAGAATGTTATCTGGTATAAAGTGGATATTTTAATTCTCTCCTGAATAGGTGTTTTTCCAGTGCCAGATCTTTTGAATTAAGTAAGGCTACCAAACCTGGGCTGCAACAAATCAAAGCCACGGTTAGATGTCAGCAGAAGGATACCAACAAGTCAAACTTTTTGCTTCCATCTACTGGTTGTTAGATGAAATGTATCAATCCATCTCAAAAGCTCAAACATATTTGGTGGAATCTTCTCCATATGTGAGGTCCAGGATAATCAAACAATTGACCTCCTGCCTAAGATGCTGATAAAAAGGATTCCATGCATGCTTGCTGTCTATATTTTGCTACAAGCTGATCGATGAACCAGTTTCTGTATTATCCTTGAATGGCACATCAATTGGACTTCAAGATTTCAAACAATAATATATGGATCTCAAAAAATGAAGAATAGAAGAAAGGAAGCCAACAAATGAGGATTAGTGTCCTCTCTGGTTGCATGTCATTCTAGAATTCCCTCAGAAGAGGAAAAAAACTGATTGGCACTAATCATCAAAACACTCTAAGGCATACAGCAGAATTTAACTACGAATATTTTTCATTTGATCAAAAGCCCTATATGCCGCATCAGCTCACTGACATTGCTAGCTGTGTTGCTTTCCTATAATTATTGCAGAAATCAAAATATTTTCTACCTTCAAGGAAAAACAATTATGATCTGCTATAAAATGGTTAATTATAGCTTAACATAACTTTACCTTGAAGTGAGCTTTAATGCTGCTGCTATCTCTATGTATGTTGCAGTAAAGAAATTGAGCTGCAAGCTTCCGGAATTGGCTTATTAAGAAGAGTGGTAAATATTGCTGCTCAAAATTTCAGCAAAGCGGAGATAGGAACTCCTTCTGGAAAATATTTTTAAAGAGAGAATAAAAGTGACCCAAAGTATGATCTGCAAATAGAATGGATGGCCCAGAGAACATCTCTGTTAGAATATTCATAACTGGGAAAGCCATGGGAACAAAGTCAGCCAATAGATTAGCATAGTAACTTGGTCAGCCAATTAGAGTAAAGTGCTACTGAGCATATGCAGGAAACTAAGCTTTGAGCTGGCTATATTTTTCCAGTCTCTATTATGTCTCCATTGTGTGTGCTTTTCTACAGAAAGTCTCTGTAGAAGTATATTTTTCAACTTGCTGTAAAGAAAAACTTGTGATACTGTAAATATGTTTATTTTGACTATAAAGAAGTTATTTAATTCAGCTAAATGCAATCAATTGTTTAAGCTTCTGATTTATTTTTCAACGGAGAAAATCTCTAACAATCTCACAATCAGAATGTGACATTCATTCATTCATTCATTCATTCATTCATTCATTCATTCATTCATTCATTCATTCATTCCCACCCCAAATGATTATGTTTCTTTTCATCAGACATGCAGAATGGATTTTCCAGACTACCTGTGGATAAGCAGGAAACTCCATTATTATAACAGATTGTTTTAAAGAACAACCCACCATTATTAAAATGCAAGTAAAATAATATCATAAAACAAATACAGAAGTTTTTATCCAAGCAATTAAAGATTTTGTTTTAAGAGAAACCCACATTTTGGATATGGTATAAGCTTGTGCATAGCGTAGACACAACTTCCAAATTAAATGAAATTATATATTAGATTTACTTTTGAAACATGAATCTTGACTGCCTGATCATGACATAAATCTTACTCCTACCAGGGGCATCTGTATAACTGATGACTGACAGATTATTGATTTGCTTAATTCAATTTGTATGGCCAGAGATAAATGTGGTGGACTTCACTGAAAATTTAAACATTTGCGGTTATAAGGACATGTATACATCAGTTGATAGACATGCATGACTTGGCCATGCATGTTTCTTCATATATATGAAGATGGTTGTATCATGCCTGAATTATCTTATTATTAACTTTATTGCATGCATAACTCCATTCATAGTCATATTTATCAGATTTATAACCTGCCTTTCTTGTGGCAGCTTTTGGTGACTCACATGGGGAAATCTTTTTCACTGTATTCCTTCAACAAGAATCCTGGTTTGGTCAAAATCGCACAGTCAGTTTCCATGGTTGAAACTGGATTTGAATTTAAGTCACTCCAATCCTTAGCCAATCCTTTAACCATTATAATGCCTTGATTACTATTCTTGTCCTGTCTCCAAAAGATTACAGAAGAAATTAACTGTACAGTCTATTAGGCAATTTTATTAAAGGGCAGAAGCTTTTGAACTACATCTCACTTCATCACATGTAGTTCACAAAAGTTTATGCTTTTTAATAAAAGTAATTAATCTGAATAAATGCTACCAGACCAATATAGCTCTCCTACAATTTCAACTGATTAAGTATCTGAGTATTTTAGGATTGTAATCATATCCTGGTACAAAGGCAACACGTGTGAGTAAAACTTAAGTGGAGCATTGGAAAAGGTTTTTGTTCAGCTGAGTATTGGCATATCGTACCTCTATTCCAGTGATGGCAAACCTTTTTTAGCTCAGGTGCCAAAAGGGCGCGTGCACGTATGCCCACACCCATAATGCAATGCCTTCCCCCTGCGCATGTGTGCACAACCCCCTGCACTGCCCCCCCTGCACATGTGTGCAGGCCTCACTGAAGCCTCTGGACTTCCGGTAGGCCTGTTGGGCCATTTTTCGCCCTCCCCAGGCTTCAGGAAAGCCTCCGAACCCTGTGGATAGCGAAAATTGGACCAAACAGGCCTACCAGAAGTTTGAAAATGAACTTCCAGTAGGCCTGTTGGGCCGTGTTTCGCCCTCCCCAGGCTCCGGAGGCTTTCCTGAAGCCTGGGGAGGATGAAAACGGCCACCCCCGCCCACCAGAAGGCTGAAAATCAGCTGGCCAGCATGCACATGTGCGCTGGAGCTGACATAGGACAACTCAGATATGGCTCCGCGTGCCATCTGTGGCACACATGCCATAGGTTCACCATCACGGCTCTATTCAGATGATGACTACAGCACCTTTAAATGGCCCTTGTCCATTATCCTACTAAATCAAACCAAGTTTTTATTTTTATTGGAAAATTCCAAATTTAACTTGGGAAAACCTACTTACAAAGCAAACAATTGCTCTTTCTTCTGTCAGGTTTGTAAGAGCTTTGCTACCCATTGTTTACTGACTCATTCATTCATTATTGTGGAGCATCTACATTATTGACTTACATTGTGGGAAAAGAATACCATATTAACAGAATGTCAGTAGCAATAGCAAGAGCAGTTAGACAAATACCCCTCCATAGTGCTTTGCAGCACTCTCTAAGTGTTTTAAAATGTCAGCAAATTGCCCCAAACAATCTGGGTCCTTATTTTACCGGCCTTGGAAGGATAGGAAGCTGAATCAACCTTGAGCCAATCAAGATCAAACTCCTGGCTATAGGCAGAATCAGCCTTCAATACTGCATTCTAACCAATGCGCCACCATGGCTCTAGTAGCTGCTAACTTAAAGTAGATGGCTCAGTACCACTACCAACAGTCAACTGCTACTATGTAGGAGCTTCAAGATTTATTTCTTTGCTTTGCAATTCAAGTTGGTAAGTTTTATTTCCTTTCCTTTTCTCCATACTGCACCCGACATTGTCCTTTTCATTTTTTTTCTGTCAGCCTTACAAGGTAGACCAAACAGGAAACACAACCATGTAAATTAATTATACTTTACTGTAAAGCTACATTAAGAGATTCTTGCAATCTGAAAGTACAATTCACTTTTACAGCCCAAGAACATAGGGAAGGTCCCTTCTGAGTTTCTTGCTCTGCCCATTAAGCAGCTGTGGAATTTGCTGTCTCTTAACTGGACATTCCCTAGGCAGCATCTCTTTGCCCCATCTCCCAAACACCATTACATTTTATTTCCTGCTCAGGCTGAACTTGCTAACTGTAACTAGTATTGAGAAAAGTGAGTCTCCCAAATACTCTGTAGTCAACTAAAAAAAAAAACCTCCTCCCTCCATTAGCCATTTATGGGGAAAAAATCCTAAAATAAAGTAATAAAACCTTCAAAGGAAATCAGAAGATGAATAGGTAGTTCCAGAGGTGGGTTCCTCCCAGTTCAGACCGGTTCTATAGAATCAGTAGTAGCTTGGCGGCTTGGGTCTCTGGAACTGGCAGTGACCCAGGCCTGCCACATCCCCGAGCCGGTTCTCTCAGTGGCACCATATGTGCTGCCATCTTGTTTTTTGCTTCTGCGCATGCTCAGAAGCTTTTTTTAAGTATTGCGCATGCATGTACCCCCACGCGGCGCGTCCCTGAGTGAACCGGCAGTGGGAGAATCCAGAACCCACCCCTGGGTAGTTCATCAACCAACCTATCATAAACAGAAGACAAAGGGGTATATAACCCCTTTTTAAAATGCAGGCATATTGTGGAAGTAAGGTATTTTCTTCATACAAAGCAAGGAGGAAGAGAGTATAATTCTTTTCAATGTAAAAGATTGCTCTTCTGCTCCAATTCATTAAATGAAGCCATTTTAAATAGAGATAGCATAAACTATCATTAGTTTATTTATTTATTTATTTGTGAGATTTATATACCACCTCACAGTGCAAGCACTCTCTAAGTAAGCAATGTATATTTATATTGCCCCCAACAATCTGGGTCCTCATTTTACCTACCTCGGAAGGATGGAAGGCCGAGTCAACCTTGAGCCGGTAAGATTTGAACTGCTGACCTGCGGATCACAGTCAGCTAAGGTGGCCTGCAGTACTGCCTCTAACCGGACCCATTTTGGAGCAAATGCACAAGAAAAACATCCCATGTTCCCAGGGCATTATGAATATGGTTTAAACTGATAGTTTTGATTGAAGCTAATTCCCAAATTTATATCTTAAATTGATGAAGCCTACAGCAATATTTTGATATTTAATACTTGATTCCCACAATAATTGAGCATTCTGTATAGCTCTGCTGATACTGTTCTCATTATATCCACAGAAGGAAGTCTTATGTGTATACATGTACCTGTTCTTTGTGTACAGACATTTTTCATGAATGAAGGTGAATGGGGTTGGGATTTTCTGAATATACAAAGAGAATGTTTATCAGAACTCCAGGGCAGGAGTTCATTTACCAGGGGCCAATTCTCTTTAATAAAACTGCTTTGAGGGATTTTAGGCTGCTATCCCTTGTTGTGTTAAGACTACAGTTCTCAGAATTGCTAGTCAGTTGATATATTTAGAGCAGGCGTCTCCAACCTTGGCAACTGTAAGACTTGTGGACAGCAAGCTGGCTGAGGAATCCTGGGAGTTGAAGTCCACAAGTCTTAAAGTTGTCAAGGTTGGAGACTTCTGATTTAGAGGACCGTTAGGTCAGGAAAGCTTTTTCTACCCTGTTAATGAATACATAGCTTCCTCTGACAAACAAGACATTGCACTTTCAAAAATTGTGAAACAACAACAGTGATTAACACTTATTTGTGTAAAGTTTTTCTCACTGCCTTTGGCGTGCTGATGAAAGGAAAATAAACTGATTCCATTTTGTAAAAATCTCAGAGCTTCCAAACCCCGACCAACAATTTATTTGGAGATGGAGCTGTCGTGTGCTATTATGTTTCTTTTTAATGAACTACTGCTTCTGACTTCAGATGCCCACTTCATCGGAGCACTCTTCCATTTCTTGTGACAATCGTGGACACTGAAATAACGCAAAGCATAACCCAGTCAACAAAGCATGAAGCATCTGCAAGCGAAAGGCAGATGTTCAGAAGCAATAATCACCTTTCACACTTCATTATATCAGCATGGGACAAACAGATGATAAATCACATTTTCATGATGGCAGTAGTGTTTTGTTTTTTTAAAGAAGAGTTAGTTAACAGAATTTTGGAAGGGGTATATTAAAAATTTGCACATGCTTCCCAGAAAAGGGACTAAAACCCAAATAAGTCTACCAAAAAAAACCAGTCTGGAGTAGGGAATCAATGATCCCTTATGGATTGCTGAACTACAAATCCCAGAAGTTATCACTATTATCTATGCTGGCTACAACGGTTGCTAATCCAATGCTTTAGCAACATATAGAAAGCACAATTCTTTTCACTTTAGGGGTATCACTTGATAAGTGTTCGTGTTAGTAAGCACGAAGGCCACTGAAGCTGGAGAAGATAAATAGAAGACCTGATTGCAGGGTCTACGTTCAAGGAGTCTGCCTCAAGCAGTAGAATCAAGACCAATACCAGATTTCACTATCGACTCTTCTGTAATCTTTTCTAATTGACGTTCTGAGTCTTGCCTACAATCCACTATAGTTCGTCATTCAATCCCATCCTTGATAGTAGCTTTGTAAGGAAGGTGAGTTGGCAAGCCACTATTTTGCCTAAAGTGCACCTCCAGCAGCAGAAGAGGTGGAGGAACAGGAGGAAGGTCTATGTGATTCATTAGCACTTATCAAACTAAACCTGAGATTGTCACCAGAAAAGTCTAAATCAAAAGCAGCACATATATACACTCCATCTGTCATCTGTCACTCTACTTACCTACCTGACTCAGCTTCCAATAGCATGCGTCTTGTGTTCAATCTGTCTTTCTGTCTGGAAATTCAAATCTCGTTACTAAGTCCAATTTGGCAGCTCACTGACTTCAATATGTAGCTAGTGGGGATTGCATTTCCTTCCGCCCTCCCCCCTTTCACTCCCAGTTGGCATGTTCCTCATCTGTTCCTAGCACTCATTATTTGGACAACATAGAGAAGGAAAGCTTAGAATGAGATCACCACAGGAGAGGGGGAAACACTTTTAATCTGTTCACTTTCAGTTTGAGGAAATCGATATTTAAATCAATATTTGAGGGGCTCCTACAAAGACGAGAGGGTCAAACTATTTTCCAAAGCATCAAAAAGGCAAGACAAGAAACAATGGTTGGAAAGTAACCATGGAGAGATGCAACCCAGAACTAAGGAGAAGTTTCCTAACTGTGAGAGCAATTAATCAATTAAATAGATTGCCTTTAGAAGTTTTGGTTGCACCATCACTGAAGGCTTTCAAAAAGAGACTGGACAACCATTTGTCTGAGAGTCTCCTGCTTGAACAGGTGGTTGAACTAGAAGACTTTGAAGGTCCCTTCCAATTCTATCCAGGGGTGGGTTCGAGGGTGGGTTACCTCGCTGCTGGTTCGCTTCATCTTGTGCTGCGTGGGCTGAAAACTGCGTGCGCAAAAGCAAAAAACAAGATGGCAGTGCCTATGGCGCCGCCGAGAGAGCCAGTTTGGGGGGGTGTCCAGCTGGCCATTGTTGCAGGTTCGACGAGCGGGGGGAAATTCCCGCTACCGGTTCTATAGAACCGGTCCGAACCGGCAGGAACCCACCTCTGCTATGTTCTATGAAACTTCTTTTTCAAATTAGAAGAGAATTCTGGAAACTTTCTTAAGTGTGGGATGTGGCATCCTTGCATTTGTTTAGTTGTGAAATGATTGGAGACTGTGCTTGTAAATGTTCTGTCTTTCTGAATTAAGGTTAGATTTCTTTTAATTCAAAGAAGGGAAATAGTAGGAACTCATCCCATTTCAATAAAGATACTACTGTTACCATGCAAGAAAAGCCCTGCTCTTAAGAAATTGTTGAAGATTATTTTTTCTTTCTCTAAAGAAATCCAGGAGGACAAGAATCCCACTCAACGTCTCTGTGTAGACGTTGAGTCTACACAGACCTGGTAGATAAACGTGGAAAGGTCAATTCTTCTCTGTTTCTCATTTTCTCATGAAGATAGTGATAAAGGGTATATTTTCCAAATGGTGTGTGTGAGCATGAACACATCTGCATGTGCTAATTAGCTAGCCTAGAGGACAGCCAACTAGATAAATAGAATATTTTTTTTTCAAAATTTTGGTCTCTATCATGCAAGTCTGTTGATTCCCAGACAAATTTAATGGCAGATTGAATACACTGAGTGCAAAAACTATTCATATTTAACATCCTGATTAAGTGTGATTGGGAAGGACCAATATCTATGGAAAAACACTGCATGGTCATTAGAAGGCCATCAATGTAGCCCTGTCTGCCCCTCTTATAGGTTGTTTTTCTTTTTTAATCTTGTGAACCAAGAGACATTTCCATGCATTTTGAATGGAGATACAAGGCATCTTCACCAAGCTTGTATAGGAAACCACCCATGATTGAATGATTGATCCATCCTTCCTTCCTTCCTTCCTTCCTTCCTTCCTTCCTTCCTTCCTTCCTTCCTACCTTCCTTCCTTCCTCCCTCCCTCCCTCCCTCCCTCCTTCCCTTCTTGCCTACCTGCCTGCCTTCCCTCCTTTCCTTCCTTCCTTCCTTCCTTCCTTCCTTCCTTCCTTCCTTCCTTCCTTCCTTCCTTCATTCATTCATTCCTGGGATAATTCAGCTATCCATTTTCTTTTCACAGGGCTTTACAGAAGAGGCTATGAAATATCAGCCACATCTGGTGTGGATGGACCACACATTAGAGAAAACTGTATAGGTTCCCCTCCTATGCTTACTATCTTGTTGTACATAGTACCCCATAGTCCCTGATTTTGAGAAGACATTGAATTGTCCCCACCCCAAGATACACATTTGAGGATTGGGAAGAATGCCACTGTTATTCAAAGACAAGCAATAACAGAGAAAAAAATCCATTGCTCAGGGTAAGAAGAAAATAATAATGTAATGCAGTTCATTATAATCCTAGGCAGCCTAATTATCAAATAGAAGATTAGGAGCGAAGCCCATTCAATATCACTTACTACTGAATAAGCATGTATATCAGTGGTGGGATTCAAACAAATTTACTACTGGTTCTGTGGGTATGACTTGGTGGGCGTGGCAGGGGAAGGATACTGCAAAATCTCCATTTCCACCCCACTCCAGGGGAAGGTTACTGCAAAATTTCCATTCCCTCCCCATTCCAGGGGAAGGTTACTGCAAAAATCTCCATTTCCACCCCACTCCAGGGGAAGGTTACTTCAAAATCCACATTCCCTCCCCACCCCACTAACCTGCTTTCCATCTCGGTTCTCCTGTGCAGGGCAACAAAAGAAGACCCAGCCAATCAGCTGGGACTCGGGAGGCAGTGAATAGATCAGGGGCGGGGCCAGTCAGAGGTGGTATTTGCCAGTTCTCCAAACTACTCAAAATTTCCGCTACAGGTTCACCAGAACTGATCAGAACCGGCTGAATACCACCTCTGATGTATATGATTGTACTATTTGCCAGTTTGTTGGCCTATTTTGAAGAAAACTAAGATGTATTCCTTAAAATCCCAGCCCAAGGCTGTATTCCTGACATAATTCAAAAAGAAAAGAAAAAAAATAATAAAAATAAAAATGCAATTAAAGAGGACGTAAACTTCAAAATGATGCACAAATGCAATAACTGAGCCAGAGAGTCTGGTAAAGTAATAAAAGCAAGCCCAAGATGAAAAATTACAGTGTGGTTTGTTTCAACAGTGCCAGCCCCAAGGACTGCAGAAAATCAATAAAAGGAACGAAGGAATGCAGAGGGCAGGAGGGGTGTCTGTAAAAATATAGTAGAATTTAATGGAGAAGGTTACAGAGCATCAGTCACCAACAGCACAAGTTGAAGTATTAAGCTTTAAAAGTTTCCTAAATGGAGAGATGTCTGTTCTAAATATTGAGGGGGGGGGACACCAAGTTGCAGATATTTTGTCACTACATAAATAAAAGTAGCTTTACTCAGTCCTATCAAATCCGATTACTGTGTTCCAACATTGATATTTATTGTAAGATTAAAGGTTTTTTTTTAAAAAAAAATCACATTTATAATGGTATTCCCAGTCTCCAAACTTCAACGTCATGCTCTATTTTTTTAAAAAAAAAATAGAAAATGAAATTGCGCATTGCCATTTACACTGCAAAAAAAAAAAAAAAGCTATCCGGATGTCTTACAGTTTGCAATTCCTTCCCTTCTGCTTTCTGCACACGTGGGCTCCAGGTGAAATCATTTGTTGGGGAAAGCCCAATACAGAGCTTGCTTAGGATTAACAGTGCTCCTACATGTGAAATACTGAACCAGGTCCAGAGAGTCTTGAATTGCTATCTGTGCTATATCCAGGGGTGGGCTTCAAAAATTTTAGCAAGGGGTTCTCTGCCCAGTTGCTGGGTGGGCATGGCCATGGTGGGCGTGGCCTAGTCAGCTTCCTGCACCATGGGGGGGCATTTTTGCCCTTGCCGGGCTCCAGAGGCTTTCCTTGAGCCTCCGGGAGGGCAAAAATGGCCTCCCCAGGCTCCAGAGGCCCTCTGGAGACCGGAAACGGGCCCGTTTCCAGCCTTCCTGAACTTCTGGTAGGCCTGTTTTTCGCCTTCCCCAAGCCTCTGCTTGTGGCCTGCACTTACCTGCATCTGAAATGGGCCGCATGGGGACTCCTGGGAGGGGAGGGGTGGGCAGGGCCAGCCAGGAGTGGGATTTGAGGGTTCTCCGAACTGCACAGAATCTTAGTTAGAGCTTTTCCCGAACCCCTGCGTACCCCAGCAGCCCACCCCTGGCTATATCTAATGTTATTCAGAGCTATTATTTAGACCAGTGTGAATTGGGCTCAATCAATTCTTCCTCTGCATACGCAGAGGAATATGGTTTAATTCTCTTCCCCTTGAAATAGGCAACTCTTTCTGAAATGCATAGATTATGTATATGCACTCATATAAGTGATAGATACACAACTCCATCCCGAGATAACGTAGAAAATAACACACATTTTAAAACTTATAATGTATAACTTATAATGTGTTAACCCAGTTCTCCCAGACTTGGCTACTCATACTGACAGAGAATTCTGGAATTCTGTTCCAACAGACTTGGAAACTCTATTGGAGAAATCCACATTCATCTTTAACCAATTAATTGTATCATGAATTTACACAGGCAGATGATTTTGCCTGAACCGTGGAAATTGAAGATTTTTGGGCATACCTCTAGGAAGGATTAATGAGGGAAGAATCTGTTTTACAAATTGGTTAAAATATAAAGGACTGCTCTTCAAGTTGTAGACAAAAAGGAAAAACCTTGAATAAATATTTTCTTTTAATAAGCAACAAACCCAACACTAAATGGGCCCCAAGTGAAATAATTTGCTACAAAAGCACAACATAGAGCTTGTTTAGGATTAACAGTGCTCCTACATGTGAAATACTGAACCAGGTTCAAAGAGTCTCGAATAGTTATCTGTGCTACATTCAGGGGTAAGTTCTAACTTACCTCACTGCCGGTTCACTTCCTCCCGCACCGCATGGCCGTGCCTCGTGCCCCGTGCATGCACAGTGCCAAAAAATTAAAAAGCCAAAAAAAGCCAAAAACAAGATGGCGATGCATGCGCAGTGCCAGAAACTTGGCTTCTGCGCATGCTCAGAAGAAAAAAAATTAAAAAATTAAATTGATTTTTTAAAAATAAAAATAAAAAAGAGGGCGGCACCCACGGACCAGCACCGACCGAACCAGTTCTGTGATGTCATCGTGATGTCACCAGCGGGTTGCTACCGGTTTGGGTGAACCGGTCTGAACCGGGAGCAACCCACCTCTGGCTACATTGAATGTTATTCTAAGGTATCTTTTAGACCAGTGTGAATTGGGCTCAATCAAGTCTTCAGATCAATTTGCTTTATAAAATCAGATGGATCAAATAATCAAATCAGTTTGAACAAGCAGATCATCCTTCCACATATTCAGAATTCACTCAGATTCTTCATTCTTTTTCAGGGCATTGAATAGTTGAAGCTGCACTAAATTGAATCAATACAATGAAGATTGGCACCACTTGAGCATTGCTGCTAGAATTGCTGCTGGCCTTCCATGTAATTCTTTCCTTGGTCACAGCTCTGAGGAGCTGTCGAAAAGAATGGTCTTACCTATGTCTTACAATCAGTTCCACAATGAATCCATCCTCCTAGACTTTCAGCTTCCAAATTTCAATGAAGTTCATTGATGTCTTGTTCCAAAAGTATAGGAACTTTGAAGTTGCTTTTCATTTCAAATGATTGTTCCTTAAATCTATACTTTTACCTCTAACCCCTACCTCAGTTGTTACTGCTATAATATAGATACACATCCTGAAAAATATGATTTTAGCCATGGGCTGTGTCATTGGTACAGTTTAATTCATAGAATAGGAAAACTATGACCAAAAGCATCTCCAGAATTGCAATGACTGAGTTAGTCTAAATGTAGATTCTATACTTGAAGAACTACAGATTTTCAGTTGGGTTTCATTTAAAGCTGATAAAGATAAATTCAGGAAGATCTTCAAACTTCTAAGAAATTTCAGAAAGAAACAGCCTGCACTTATTTTAAGCTTTTAGGTTTTCCGAACAATATCTCTCCTTTTGGGGTCCTTGAGGCTCTTTGAGTTTGGTGATTTTCTTGCAGATATTTCATTACCAAACTAGGTAATTGATTGATAATGAAACGTCTGCAAGAAAATCACCAAGCTCAGAGAGCTTTCTAGCTGTCTTCTGGATTTTTTTCATCCACATCTGACAGCCTTTAAGTGGGAGTGTAAAATAGAAAATGGAACATATTACCACCTTTGGTGGACTTGCCTTCAGGTGAGAATATTTTGGAATAAGGTTAAAATTATAATAGAACAAATTACAGCACAAAGTCTTGAATTAAAACCAGAATTATTTTTACTAGGCATATTTAGGGGAAAATTTGATGAAGAAGATAGATATTTAATACTACACATTACTACAGCCGCTAGAATTACTTACGCACAAACTTGGAAATTGGACTCAATACCAACAATGATAACTGTGGTCAATAAAATTTTGGAAGTAGCAGAGATGTGCAAGTTAACAATGGAAATTCAGGACAAAGAAGAGACAGATTTCTATAAAACCTGGGATAGATGGTATAATTGGCTTGGACAAAAAAAATACAGAAATCTATTATAGTATAACTGCTTGCAATGATATAACAAACTAGTTTATTTCATATACTATGATACTTTACCTCACTTTCTGACTGAAGTAATGTTTGCAAACAGCAGGATGAATTGGGTAAATTAGCTGTAGAAATATTTATAATGTATAAATACAGATATAATATATAATCGAGTGTATAAAGATTAGTAGTAATAGCTAATAGGCTGTCAAAGAAGCATGATTTCACTTTTATGGTTTGTACTAGTCGGTGTTATGTTTGTAGTTGACTGCATATATTATTTGCTTACTGTAGTGTTCTCTACAGTTTTTGTATTTGTTTTTTTATGTTGTGTTTATTTTTGTTGTTGTGTGTATTTAATTGTTATGTTTTTAAAGGAAAACTCAATAAATATTATTCTTTAAAAAAAAGTAATAAGTGTTTTTAAAGGAAACTTGTGTTGTGCATGAATGGCTGTGGTATAGACACAAGATTAATCTAGGAATTTATCATCTACATGGTCTCTGGATGAGGTCTTCTGTCAGTTTGAGGTCTGATATCATCAATATACTGAAGCTAGCCCGTTATGCATCCCTGTTATGGGCTAACCAGATGATACTGTCAAGGTCTTGCCCCAGTGTTTGGGGGCTGTGTGGGTCTGGAGAGGAGGAACAGGCTTAGGCTCAGTTCAGACAAGCTTGCATGTCTGTTGTTGTGTAGACTCCCGGGATCTGGAGTGATTCCATAAATAGGGTTGCACTGGTACATAATTGTGGGATCTTGTTCTGTTCCCACAAAGCACACAGCCACACAAGCAGGTTACAGTAAGATTTTTACTAATAATCTTTTATCCGTACAGGATGCACACACCAATGTTACAAACAAATTTTCTTGGCAAACCCCCAGCTACTAATTCACTTCATTAGTATCGGGTACTAGTTCAAAGAAGTCGCCAACAATGACGAGCCAATTAAGTCCACTTATCTTACGGAGTTTCTTGACTTGGCAAAGTTCCTAGAGTTGACAAAGTTCCTAGAGTTGGCAAAGTTCAGTCTCTGATAACAAAACGCGACAGAGAAGCACCAAACAAACTCTGATCAAGACGGGATTTTCCAACGTTGTTTTCTACAACTTCCCAGCTGCATCGACTCTTCTTAAATAGACTTAAGGGCGTGGTGGCCAATTAGCCCCAGGTCTCACTCCCGAGTAGACCTCCTTTGGAGTAGACCTTTCTGCCTCTTGGCCGCCCGGCGTGCTCTGGCATTCCAGAACAGATTAGTAGCCTCTCCGTTCTCAGCACTGCCACGAGACACTGAAGGCTCCAAAGGCCCAGGCTGCACAAGCTGCGAGCAGGCCACAACAGATCTTCTTGGATTTACAGCTTCTACTTGAGCAGCAGGTGGCAGCTGCAGCCAGGAAGGCTTTTGCACAGGTTCATTTAGTCTACCTGTTGCATCCATACTGGGCTGAGAGGCCCTTAAAACAGTCGCTTCTATTTTGATCACCTCGGGACAGGAATCATAGAATCATAGACTCATGAACCTATTATAGACTCAAAAATGTATAGAATCATAGGGCTGGATGGGACCTTAGAGGTATTCTAAAGGAACCCCCTGACCAAGGCAGGAGTCCTCGCTATTGCAATATGCTCTACAAGTGGCTACCCTTGAAGGTCACTTGGAAGCTGTAGCTGGTCCAGAAATTGTTTTTTTTTTTAAATTACATTTGTTTGCCACCCATCTCGCTGTAAGGTGACTGACAGTTAACGGCATGCTACAGTGCACCTATGAAATACCTCTGCATCAGAAACTGTGTTTGTAGCCACTAGCCTTCTGGGTGCAATCCAAGATCCTGGCTATCATTAATAAAGCCCTTCATTGCATTGGCCCTGGTTATTTGAGGGACCGTTTATCCCTTGTAGTTTCTGCCCATCCCATATGTTCTCACAGAGTTAGCTTGCTCTAGTTCCTATCAATTCTCCAGTGTCATCTGCCAATTCTACAGTGTCGTCTGTTAGGACTTCATGGCCTTCTCCATCATGGTGCCTGCTCTGAAACAGCCTCTCCCCTGAAATTTGTTTGGCCCTCCAGGCTGCCCTTATTTAAACAAACCCTCAAGGCCTCAACAGTGTTTGGGTTAGAATGGGCGATTGGCCCACTGTGTGATGTCCTGGTTTTTTAGTTGGAATGCTTTTTCCAGGCTCTTTTTTTAAAAAAAAACAAAACAAAAGTGTTGCATTTGTAAAATTGTAAATTGGCATGGATACCAGATTTGGAGCAGATTTGTAAGATCTATTACAATAGATCCCAACAAAATACAGAGAACAGTCTTTTTTTAATGATCTTCCAAAAATCCACATAGACAAGATCACAATATGGTTGGGAGAAATGAAGATAAACAGGAATAGCTTCAGTAATCTCCATAAAAAAATAGGTAGTAATGTGAAAACAGCTTGCCACATGACAGGCAGGGGTGGGTTCTAACTTACCTCGCTGCCAGTTCGCTGTTCTGTCCCCACAAAGAACACAACCACACAAGCAGTTTGTACACACTGATTTAATGAAACAAAGGCTACTAATAAAATGTCTTAGTAGTAATCAAGATGCACACACCAATTTACAAACAAACTGTTATCAGCAAGCAACCAGCTATCAATTAATCTTCATTAATAGTTGGTATCAGTTCGAAGAGTTTGAAGACAATGATGAGCAATTGAGTCTGTTTATCTTATGGAGTTTCCAAGAGTTGGCAAAGTTCCTAGAAATTCGTCCTTGATAATCCAAGCCAGCGCAGAGAATGCCAAAACAAGAGTCATGGAAACAAGCTATGATCAGACAGGTCTCTTTTTCAAAACGTTGTTCTCTGCAGCTTGTTAGCTGCAACTGATGACCTTAAATAGACTAGGGGAGTGGCCAATTAGCCCCAAGTCTTACTCCCGAGTAGACCTCCTCCGGAGTAAACCTTCTTGCCTCTTGGCAGCCCTGCGTGCTCTTGCATTCAGGAAAGGAGTAGCCCCTCCTTTCTCAGCACTGCCAAGAGGTACTGAAGGTTCCAAAGGCCCAGGCTGCACAAGCTGCGGGCGAGTCACAACACTCGCTTCCTCCCATGCCACGTGGCCATGCACATGCTTTGCACGCACGCTTTGTGCAGTGCTAAAAAATAAAAAAAAATCCCCAGAAAAGGAGCCAAAAACAAGATGGTAACACATGTGCAGTGCCGGAAACTCAGCTTCTGTGTATGCACAAAAGAAAAAAACCCAGGAAAAATTTCAAAAAAATTTCAAAAAAAATTCAAAAAAAATTCAAAAAAAGATGGCGGTGTCCACGGACCGGCACCAACAGAACCGGTTCCGTGACATCACCAGTGGCTTGCTACCGGTTCGGGCGAACCAGTCCGAACCTGGAGAAACCCATCTCTGATGACAGGGTAAATTTTCTTTCAGTAAAAATATCAAAAAGTGGTTACCTGGTCATCTGTCAATCATGTTGTAGTAGATGCTGCACTGAGGAGGTGGTTGGATTAGGTGATCTCAATGGTATATCTGAATACATCCCAAAGATGCTTTTTCAAAAGATAACTGGATTTTTCCTTGAAGACGTTTCCCCTCTCATCCAAGAAGCTTCTTCAGTTCTGAACTGAAGAGTTCATGAACTAAAGAAGTTTGTTGAATGGGAAACGAAATGTCTTCAAGGAAAAACAATGTTCAGTCATCTTTTGAAAACCTTTGTTCAGTCACCTTTGGGACAACCATGAGGTGGATGACTGAGAATCTCCACAGACTTCTGATTCTATGGTTCTATACAAATGTAAGTCTTAAAAGTCCCCCTTGGAGAAACTTATGTTTTGAAAGGGAACTGGGAACTCTGCATTTAAAAAGAGTTTGGTTTTTTTTTTAGTGAATTTACCTAACTATTCTACACAGTCAGGAAACACTCACATCTTGGGAAAAGTTATGAATAAAAATTGATGCATTTTAAACAGGTGGGGGTTTTTTTCCAAAAAAAAAATCCATTAAAAAACCCAACAGACCAACGAACTGCCCTATTAATGGGGACAATAAAGTAGACTAGATTTATTCTGATATGCAGATTTCTAGCATTTACTATCCATATTTGCCCTTGCTATTCTGTGAATTATTTTGTTTCCACTGAGGTTAATAAGTTTGCTATGCAAACATCGGCAGTGTAATTGATAGTTTTCAATGATTTGTTATTCTCTGAGGATGAAAAGTATACATGAAATAATATTTGTAACATATGCAATAACTATTTTTTTTCTTTTATTGACCTTTTTATTAACACCGGCTGGCAATCAAAACATGCAGTACCGAAGAAAATACAGGCAGATGGGTATTCATATTTGTAAAATAGAAGTACATTGCAGACTAATTAAAATGAGTTGAACTACACTGAAACAAGCTGAGCCGAAACAAGCACAAACAACATTGGGAAGGTGGAGAAGTTTTTATGAAAAATTCATAGATTTCATCACTGCTTCTTGATTTTGATCCAGCAATGTGAAGAGCAACAGAAGGCTGTATGCTCATGTTTGTTTGCTCTTCCTTTGTGGAAAAATACCAAGATGCATGGAAAATGGGACACTTGAGATGGATCTTGCAAACTTTAACCTATAACTTGTATTTTCATGATTCAGAACAGGCCTTTTTTGGCTGCCCCAGGTTATACGCGGAAGACATCGCATTTATAATAGACACAATGAAAGCTTGCAATTTGTCGTGCAATCTGGTCTTCTTAGTGCTAACGGATCTATTTTACATTTATTTAAATCCAGATCCACCAAAATCTTTCATAACTTATTCCATGCATGGGTCAGATAACCAGGAGTTGGCTGGTTGGTTGGTATTTATAGTGTTGCTGAAATAAAGTGGTTGTCTATTTGCTATTGTTTTGGTGCTCTTCTGGGTGAATCTTCAAGGAGTTAATCAGTTTTAAGTAAACTCTATTTTATGAATTAGGAATACACTAAGTGGCAACATTCAATTGTCATTCATCAACGTCCTCAAACTTAGCAACCGGAAGCATTGGTTGAGAAATGTAACTGGTTTTTACTATATTACTAGAAAGAATGGCTTCATGACAGGAAGCCACGGGGTTGCAGTGGCTCATGTGCCTAGATCTCTGAATCTGAACAATTAATTGCTCGACAGTTCAAAACCTGAGAGCATGTGACAGAATGAGCTCCTATCAATTTGTCTAGCTCCTTCCCACCTAGCAGTTGAAAGCATGCAAATGCAAGTAGATAAATAGATACCACTTCGGTGGGAAAAATAACAGCGACATGAAAGGAGTCTGTTCAGGCATCCCCTGGGCAATGGTGATATCACATATCCTTTCACCCCAGAAGCGCCTTAGGAGGTGCTTCCAACATAAATATAGTAGTAGCATGACAGGACAATGACAATGAGAACTATATGAAAATTTATTTGAAATGCGGGGTATACCTAGGCTTAGACTTTGGGATTCAAATCTAAGAAACTGAATTCTAGGTGTGGGAAGAACATCCAAAGATTCATAAATGGTGAGAGGACTGTCTGACAAGACTGCCATTAAGTTTTAATTATTTTTATTTTATTCAATTTGAGAATTTTCCTATTCCAGACTGTTTTGAGGCAGCTCACAATAGAATCAAAATAAGATTTAAAAAAAATAATACAAAATAGGTAAGCAAGATGGGAATTCAGCTATTTGACATACAAACATGTCCCAAATGCATCTGACGTGGGGCTCCATCCCCTTAGCTCAAGTTCTAAAAGAACAATTAGATCCTTAAGGCCTTCCAGAATGGCATCGTGGTAAAAAAGGGGTGATATCTGGGTTGGTATGAAGCAGGTGACAAAGCATCGTTTGCCACATTTCTACATAGAAGACTATGGAATGGGGAGGGGGAATACTGTGAGGGTGAAACATTAGAGATAACACATTCTTGGTTACTTCTCCTTTGACCAACACCTATTGGAAGCTGGGAGGAGAGGTTGCCACGCTGGCAGAAGATCAGTGGCCAACATGACCCAGTTGGGGGTGGGGGAAAAGGAGTGCCAACTTCCTATCGAGTGGGAACTTGGGAGAAAAGTTAAATTTTGGTTTTTCCATGCGCTTGCCAACATGGTCTCTGCATTAAATTGGAACTTTGGTGAACTGATTGCCTTGGACTCTGATTTCTGCTCGAGTACTATTTGGAACCTTGACATTAACCCAAATCTAACTGAATCGGCTCACCAAGGCGTTTTTTTTTTTTAATGTTGAGAACAATTTTATTATTAGAAGCTAGAGAAGTAGGTAAGTATCTTTGCACATTTTATTATTGTGTTAATAAAAGATAGCATTCTCTACAATACACTGCTTCTTTCCAAGTGAAAGCATTTAACATCAGGCAACCGAGGCAAATTCCATTGTAATCCCATACTTACCACAGTGCTGTGCTTTAAGTGACTTTAAAATGCTGGCTCTTTTCTTCTCTAATTTAACAGGAACATTTAAGCAGTTGTTTAGAAAAAAATAGAATGTTGGATAATGAGGAGAAAAGGTGGCTGAGTGATTCACAAAAGAAGGGAAACAACATGGTAATTGAAATGAGAGCTTAGAAAATGACCTCTCTGCATCTCTGCAGACTATGAGAAAGACATTCCATATTGCTGCATTGTTCTTTACCTATACAGTAATTGCACCATATTTAACAGGCTTCCTAGATTCCATTTGTTTACATTGCCCCCCCCCCCGCCTACAATGTTATTTTTATGAGAATGAGTAAATTTGCTTGTCTATGCATAGCAATGTGAAGTCTTCCAGCTCCAAAGGACAGCTTAAAATAAGTCTTGCAAAGGACCACCTAGGGATCGTATGGGACAATAATTGTATAGGTGCACCAAAATGTCCTCAGAGTAAGTTAGCAAACAATTATTTTTTTTTCCATTTGGAACAAAATGTCTATACCTTCTGTCACCTTTCTGGAAGGGCTTTCTAGAATCACAATGAAGCCAACTGATGTCTGTCTTTCTCCTTCAAGAAATGTATCACATCAAAGATGGTTTCCGCTCTGTGGGTTTCCATTGTTTAATCACCTCTTTAAAAGTGTTTTGCCTTCTCGAGTTTAAAAAGTTCAAAAGTCTGTTCCAGTCTAAAAGTAGTTTTTTTAGCATTTGGGTGATGAAGAGAAGCTGTGATTGCTATGGTTGGTGGTAGATCCAAAGTATGCTTTTAATGAAAGCAATTACCATATTTTTCAGAGTATAAGACACACCTTTTTACCCCAAAAAGAGGGTGAAAACTTGGGTGCGTCTTATACACCAAATGTAGCCCCACCCACCCAGCCATCCCTACCCTTTGGCCTCTGTCTTCCAGCAATTTACTTGTTTGCAGCAAACAGGGAAGAACCTGTTAAGCCAAGCAAGTCACTAGCAGCTTCCCGATCCCCAGCTGATTTGCCATGTGCTAAAATGAAACTGAAACTAGCTGCAAAGAGGTGAATAGCTAAGAGAGACACGCAGATTTTTTTTTTCTGCTGAACTGGATGCAAGGGGGTAAGTGAATAACTATAAATGTCTGTAGAATGTTCAAATTATTACACTTATTTTTTAAAGATTGCTTTATTATTGTTCTAGAGCCAGGGGTCTCCAACCTTGGCAATTTTAAGACTTGTGGACTTCAACTCCCAGAATTCCACAGCCAGCTTTGTTAGCTTTTCTGGCTGTGGAATCAACTCTGGGAGTTGAAGTCCACAAGTCTTAAAGTTGCCAAGGTTGGAGACCCCTGTAAATCTAGATAACTTAACAAAATAAAGAAGCTTTTTAAAAGAAATGCTTGCTCTGAAGAGGCCCAGTGCTATTGTATCTTCTTTTAAATAATAGAGAATAATGTATACTGCCAGAAATTTTAATTAATTTTAACAGCTCTGTACAAGTATAGTCTGAAATGTAACAGTGTCCTGTTTAGTATTAGAGTTTAGTTACCTTGGAGTAGATCTTTAAAAAAAATTGGGAGGAGTTAGTGTGACTACATTTAAGAAAACTTTCTGGCATAATGTACATTTCTCCAATTCTTTGCTATTTCTATGAGTCAGGCACACATGCACAGAAATACACAGCAAACAGTGTATATCATCTGTACTGTTTGCTGTTTGGCAAATTGCTGGGAGGCAGAGGCCTTGTTTTCCTCCCCCAAAACTAAGGTGCGTCTTATACTCCGGTGTGTCTTATACTCCAAAAATGCTTGTTTCACTTTACTTAGCACTTTGGTACTTGTTCCACTTTACCTAGCACTTTAGCTAACAGCTCCCCACCCTGGACCACACACAAACCTACGTAGTCTCGTAGTTTCTAGGCCCCAATGCATGCTGGAAAATGTAGTTTCTGCATATAAACTATAAGTGGTGATCCCATGGGTGTTGCTTTAATTTGTTAATGTAATTTGTTTGTCAATTGACTTGAGAGTAGAGTATGTGGTTAGGCAGAGAAGTTGATGAGATCCATGATTCTGAGTATTTCAATCTTAGTGTATTTGGTTAGATCAGGTCTGCTGTGTAGTAGTGCTCTCATAGATTCTTTAGCTAATACTGGCTAATTCTGAGTCTATGGCTATGTTGGGAGATCAAATGAGACCATGATTTCACCTTCACCTATTGTCAGGTCTCTGATTCCTTAGGGGCACTGTAGTGGGGGCTTGGTGGAGTATTTGCACCTTTCTATGAGGCAACCAAGCTTTTTTCTCAATTCTTTAGTGATGTTGTCGGTTGGAGTCCCAGGTAATGATGCAATTGGACAGCGAGGTATGTCTGGCTTTTGTGTTTTGGAACATCCATAGAACCATGGGAAGACAAGTTCACTGCTTTTCAGCTGCTACTATTTTTCTTTAGTGAGTGAAGAAACCTTTCTTGAGCTGATTGTCTAGTTTCCGTATTGGATTGGTGTTCACTAGGAGGCTGATGTTCACAGCAAATGCAATTTTTGTTTGTTTCCCTTTCAACTCCTGTTCCATTTGCTGCCCTCTTTCCATGAACATGCATTGCCATGTGTTTTACACTGTCTATAGGATTCTCCTCCTCCTCTTCCTTCCTCTCCCTAACTTTATTGCGTTTCAAAGAAGTTAAAATACAAAAGAACAAAAAAAATCAGAAGAAGAAAGGAGAGATGATGGGGAAAAAACAAAATTGGGGTGTAGAAAAAGAAGGGAAAAAAGCTATAGACAAGAGAATCCTCCAATGTTGTTCAGTTCGGATACAAGCATAAGACACAATGAGCCTTTAAACTAGAGTAAACCATAGCACACTGTGCAGTTTACTTCTACAATAGTAAACAGTTATAGTTGTCAAATCCCAAGGTTATAATTTCATTTTTCCCCCAGTATCAAGCAAATAGTTCAAATTGTTTTCAAAATGTAAGCTTTTTTAAAGGAAAAACGAAGCGAGGCAATGTATTTTCTTTAATAAAAGCAGTCAATTTCATCATTTCTGCCAGCTCCATTAACTGCACATTCCATTCTTCCATTGTAGGAATTTCTGATTTTTTTCATCTCTGCACATAAATAAGCCTCACTACTGTTATCATATACTGTACTGTATAAGAACAATACTCCATTTTTTTTCAGTCTGTTTATCCAGCAGACCTAGAAGAAAATCTCTGGTTTCAGTTGTACACTTAATATGAGAATTCTCTGAAATAAATTACATAGCTGATCCCAGTAGTTTTCTTGCATGTCCCCCAAATATGGTAAAAAGTACCTTCAGACTGATTTCATTTTCAACACGTTTGACACGTGTTATATATCTTTGACAATTTATTAGGTGTTATCGATGTTAGCTCTCTTTCAAGTTATAATTCAATGTAAAGTTCAATCTTTTACTCAACCTATTCTCTCATTGATCAAGCATTATATTTGGCTAATACTGTCAGGGTTCCAAGTAACAGCCCAGATGAAATCAAAACTCCAAGGCCAAAGGCTTCCTCAAAGTACAGATTTATTAGGCATGTCATATTGGCACAGCTGGTGAAAACCTGACTCTGAAACTCCTTGGGTGTTCCCCTCCCAACTCAAAATCCAAAGTTCTTCCCCCCATTACACATAACCATCACATTCCCCAATAAGGTCACAGTCCCAAACCCGGATGACTCCCATCCATACCATGCCAGGTGCTGGTGAGAGTGTCCTTGGTTCCCAGAAGAAAGAATGTTAATTTGGCTACATATTTCCCCAGCTATCTCTACTCCCCCCACCCTTTCCCACAGCTCTATCCACCCTCACTGTGGCAACCCTGAAGACGTTCCAAGATGGCTCCAGGGTTGACAGTATCCAAATTTTTTGCTCATTTAATCATTTAACATATTCATCTGCCATATTCATTTTCAATGATAGTTTAAACATTTTAGCAATAACATGCACATCATTAGTACATGAATTCACTTCAAAGTCTTCTTATCCAATCAAATCTCTCCATGAACTGAGCATAACCAAATCATTGACAACATTTCTGGTTCTTCTCTGTTTTTTTAATTCGGGTTCTCCTTCAGAAGAAAATCAGTGAGAGAAATAGAGACAGCTTGGTCTAGTAGTTAAGGTACAAGACTAGATATAACTAGATACAACTACGTCACCTCCAATCTGATCTAAATGTAGTTCATAAAATCAAATATCAAAAAGTCCTTCCTGTCAATGAATGATTACTTCAGCTTCAACCTCAACAATACACGAGCACATAACAGATTCAAACTTAATTTAAACCACTCCAAACTCAACTGCAGAAAATCCGACTTCAGCAACAGAGTGATCAATGCCTGGAATGCACTACCTGACTCTGTGGTTTCTTCCCCAAACCCCAAAAACTTTAACTTTAGACTGTCTACAGTCGACCTCTCCCCATTCCTAACAGGTCTTTAAGGGGCGTGCATAAGCGCATCACTGTGCCTACCGTCCCTGTCCTACTGTCCTATTGCGCTCATTTATCTGTACTTATTTTGCTTATGTTATATTTATACAAACAACTACTATCCTGTACATGTTTGACAAACAAACAAATAAATAAATAAAATAAAAATATATAGGCAGACTGTGAGTTCTAGTCTTACTTTAGACATAAAAGCCAGCTGGGTAACTTTGGGTCAGTTATTATTTTTCAGCCCAATTCACCTCACAAGGTTGTTGTTGTGGAGAAAAAAAGGAGGAAATTGTGTTGAATATGTTCACAACCATGAACTATTTGTAAAAAATAATAAAGGTGGAATACAAATGAATGGATGGATAGATGGATGGATGGATGGGCATAGTCCAGCCAAGTATGTCTTGCATGTCCCCCAAATATGGTAAAAAGTACCTTCAGACTGATTTCATTTTCAAAATTTTGATACGTGTTATATATCTTTGACAATTTATTAGATGGATGGGCAAAGTTCAGCCAAGTATATGTAACTATAATTTCTCTTTTAAAAAAAGATTTCTTGGGTTGATAACCATAATTTTAAGAATCGTCTTACTTTGTATCTATTCAAGACACTCATTATGGGATGCCTAACAAAATGATTTTGAAAATCTATATTGACCTTTGTTGTACTATAGAGAGCCATGCCACGCAAATCTCAGATCACATCCTTCAAACTCCAGTAACCTCCTATTCCTCAGAGATACTCAGTCTTTCATCCACATCAGCCAACAAGCAACAAATTATTCAATACCATTCTGAAGTTTTTGTAAAATCAAAATTAAGTCATCAGCAAAAGCCTTCAATTTATACAGTATGTCTCTATTTTTTTTAATTTATTTTTTTTAATGTTCAAACCAATTATTTTCTCATCCTTTCTAATGTCTCTGTTCAACCCTTCCAAAATTAAAATAAAAAGCAAAGGGGATAAAGGACATGTTCGTCTTGTCCCGTTTTATATCTCATGTGGCTTCATTAAACCACCATTAATAATAATATGTGCCTTCTGGGATTAATATATCAATTTGATTCCTTGAATAATTTTTTCCCCAATGTCCATATTTTCCAAAACTTTAAACGTAAAAGACTCATTCAAGTTGTCAAAAGCTTTCTCTGTGTCCAAAAGAATCAATGTCACTTGCTTCTCATTATGCTATTATAGATATACTACTGCATCCAATACAGTTCTCACATTGTCTCTTGTCTTTTCAGTAGGAACTCACTTTGATCAACATGATTAAAATCTTGTAAACTCTATTTAGTCTACCAGCCAATATTGTTGTAAACATTTTATAGTCATTATTCAATAACAAAACCAGTGAGTAACTCTTAGCTGAAGTCAGATCTTGTCCTTCCTTTGGCAATAAAGCAATACTGGCCTCTTTCCAGGATTCAGAACAAATCCTTGCAGAATAGAATTCATCACATTTTTAAGTGGTTTTAAAAGCTGATCTTCGAAACATTTATAGTATGAGCCTGGCAACTCAGCGGGACCTGATGCTTTCCCAGTTTTAATCTTTTTTTATAGCTTCTGTTGTTTCAAAGGTGGTTATGAAGTTATTCATAACTTGGTTCCGGGGTTGTGAAAGTTTTGGTAGATTCTGGTTTGTTTGTTTTTTCAAAAACTCATCAATCTGAAAATTTCCTTTATTTTATTCGAAATTGAATCAAAATCAAGGAAGGACACCTGAATATTTACATTAACTGTTAATAGTCTCACCTTCCTGTATATGTAATAAAATTTTCTATTATTTCTCCTTTCTTAATTGATATGCCAGCCATTTCCTTGGTTTATTTATAAACTCACAGTTCTTTTGCTTCACATAGTTTAATTCAGTCTCTATTTCTATCACAGTTAAGACAGATAATTGTTGATGTAGGAGTTTAATTTGATATAAAATAGCAGAATTTGTTGGTGGTTTCTATAAGTCTTCCAGGTTTGTTTTAAAATGTTCCTCTAATGTAATCTGCATTTTTTTTCTTGAGATTCCCTTTTAAACTCACAATTATATTGAATGAAGCAATTATTAATTATAGCTTTGCTAGCATCCGAGTCAGTCTTTAAATCCATATCTTTGTCCAAATTATTGTCAAAACATTCCTAGGATGTCTGAAATCCAATCTATAGGTATGAAGAGATTAACAGTACACCTATGCAGACAGATAACACATACCCAGAAGTCTTCAATAAAGTAACTCATTCACTGAATCAGTAGAGGAAAAAGAACCAGATTGTGTGAAAATACCACGTTGGGTCTCGTCTAGCTTTTACTTGTATTTATGGAGAATAGAGATAGCCTTGTATCCCCTTGCATCTATGTGTTTTAAGAACTAGCCTTTATGAGATCAAAGCAGGATAGAAAGCTTCTCCCATAAGTGCAGACCCACTGAGAATAGCAAAAGGGCACAACAGAAAGGAGACTATAATCTGTAAAAATTTCTCTCACCTCAAGGTCACCAAGCAGGAATTTGCCAAGGAGGAGATAGAAATTCAGGTGACATTCAACCATCCCAAAGGCCAAGCAATGGAAGATAAATGCAACATCAGCACAAAAGCAAAGACATGATCCTGTAACAAGAAGATGGCCATAAAAGGTTTTGAAAAATTATGTGGGCTATGGAGCCATCAAGTCACCATTCAGGATATTTTCTTTTAATTACACACACATGTACATATAACAAGGATCACAGCAATAAAAGGGTCGAAGAGCAAAAATAAATTGCGATAATATGGCATAAAGAAAATGGATTGAAGATTGCAATGACATCACATGTAATTCCTAGACTGAATTGGGGCAATTTGAAGAAATTCAGAAGCAAAGTCGGATTTTCATCCAAGTGATCAGACATTCGGTGCTTCTGAGAGCTGCAGAAAGACAAAAGGTAGATTTGCAAAAAAAACCCAAAAAACCCCCCACCTCTTAGTTGCTTTTACTGTGTCTTGAATAAAAAAAAAAACAGGAAAATGTGTGTGTGTGTGTGTGTGTGATACTAATGTGCCATTGACTTCTGGATTTATGTAGATAAGTCAGAGTTAAAAGAACTGTGTAGGGAAAACAACTTGATCACAATAGAGCTAAATAATGAATCAGAATAAATGCTACCATTTAAACAACTGAATATCAAAAATGTTACCAAATTTAATATTGCTATAAATGGAATTCACATTTTCTTGTATGTACACTTTCATGCTATAGCATTATAGCATATACTGTTAAAAGCAATGTGATGCAGTGTATACCGTATTTTTCGGAGTATAAGACGCACCAGAGTATAAGACGCACCTTAGTTTTTGGGGAGGAAAATAGGGGGGGGAAATCTGCCTACCAGGTATTCAGCTGGCTAACGTCCTTAGTCTGGTCAGCTTCAGCACCTTATTTTATCCCCTGGTTAGGACTTAAAAAAAACCTCCTTCGGAGAGAGTAACAATGAAAGAGCCTGCAAGCCGGTAAGAGCTGGGAAGATCATTAGCATCTGGTTAGGGCTAGGAAAAAACTTTTTTGGAGCAAGTAGAGCAATGAAAAAAACCCTGCAAAGACTTAGGGCTGGAAAAACATTCTTTGGAGAGAGTAACAATGAAAGACCTGCAAGGTAAGAGCTGGGAAGACCGTTAGCACCTCGTTAGGGCTGGGGAAAAAAAGCTTCAAAAAAGCTACATTCAGAGTATAAGACGCACCCAAATTTTCAGCCACTTTTAGGGAGGAAAAAGGTGCATCTTATACTCCAAAAAATACGGTAAGTCTAAGTGCTATTCAGTGGTGAAATCCAATTTTTTTTACTACCGGTTCTGTGGCCGTGGCTTGGTGGGCGTGGCATGACTTGGTGGGTGTGGCTTGGTGGGCATGGCAGGGGAAGGATACTGCAAAATCTCCATTCCCACCCCACTCCAGGGGAAGGATACTGCAAAATCTCCATTCCCAACCTCACTCCAGGGGAAAGATATTGCAAAACCTCCATTCCCACACCACTCTAGGGCCAGCCATAGGTGGTAGTTGCTGGTTCTCCGAATTACTCAAAATTTGCGCCACCGATTTTCCAAACTACTCAAAATTTGCGCTACCGGTTCTCCAGAATCTGCTGGATTTCACCCCTGGTATTGCTATTACATAAGACTTGTTTTTGGTATTCTGCAGTGAATGCAGGGTAAAAACATGAGAACCAGTATACCATTTAAGGGAAATCTAGTATTTTAGATTTCTATGTGTATTGTAAATTCCATTATTTTCTAATATGTTGAATACCTGGTTTTGGAACGAGGAGACAGTGTCAGAAAATATAATGATTTGTCTCAACTTTTCTTTTTAATTCCAGCATGCTTGCATATAATCTGTAGATGGTTAATCATTTCGAGAAGCTCATTTAAATTTTGAATGCCACCTGTTTTTAATCACATACCTGGGGTCACCTGGCATGTTTCTTTTGCCTGAAATGAGAAATATAATTTGTACAATCAAGTTTCAAGAATGAATAAATTCATTAAGCAAACCTTTGACTGATTTCTCTGATTGCCTCTGAGTATGGTTTGCCTGCATATTTGGTTCACTTGAATATTTCTTAGCAGCATAACTAAAATGTGCAAATGCAGCATCAGAAGACTGGCTTTAAAAGTAAAAAAAAAAAAGAAGAAGAAGTCCCACCAGCCCTTTGATTCACCAGAAAATCATAATCCAACAGTTTTGTATAGAAGCCTGTCGGAAATGTGATACATTTGTGTTTTGCATTGTCACTGTCAAAGATGTGAAAGCAATCCATCGTGGAATTCTTGTAAATTCATAATCTACCAATGTGGCTTTTCCTTGGCAGAGGCATCAAGACGATGGAGGAGGCAGTTCCATTTTTCATTCCTTACTAGAAAAGTTCATAAAGGCTACTATTTATTTTTTGGGGGAAAGTGGATGAAAATGATGTACATTATGGCTTACCTGCAGTTGAATAACCCTATATTATGGAAATCTGGCTTCAGGAAAAGTGCAATTCAACGAATGCTTCATTGCAAATGCAATCAGTATAAACGCAGCTTAATGGACATAATTATGGTGATGAAACAATAAGAAATTAGAATATCTATAAATTATGTACATTTGATTAATTTTCTTAGGGAAAAAAAGTACAGATTCTTGCATTTAAAAAACAACAGCTAATTAGACTAACTGCTATTATAATTCTGGAACAGGGACAGACAGCATGGGGATGGCCATATTTTTGAACTACAGTTTCCTTATTTATCTTTCTGTTCTACCTAAATGGTTGTATACAAACACACACACACATAAGATAGGCATAAACTGGGATAAAGGTATAAAGAGCTCATCAAATTCAACATTGTCTGTGTCATAGTGGCCAACGATATGCATTTGGGAAAGCTCATAAATACGGATAATAAAATGATACTAACTGCCAGTATTCCAGGCCTCCTATTTATGATTCTGGAAACAGTAAGCCATTAATAAGCATGATTATCATGCATTCATAAATGTGTCCATTTATACAAATGAGAGGCGTTTACTGATGATTTTGTTTTAATTTTGGAAAACCCTTTAGGGATAGATGTATTATTGGAAGAACAAAGAGAATTTGGAACATTAACTGAATTTAAAATTAGAGTTTTAAATTTTAAAGTTAAAACAAAGATGCTGAGAAAGAATATGAAGATGGAAGACCAAAATGATTTGTTTGTAAAAACTGGATTTCAGACTGAGAAAAAAGTGAAATATTTCAGTATTACTATAACTAAACTGAATTGCATGTTATTTTTTTTAAATTATATGTTAAAGTATGGAATGAAATTAAGAAGGATTTATTAAGATGAGAATAATTATATTGATCACTGTTGAGAAGAATTTCTATGTTAAATATAAATGTGTTACTTAAAATATAGCTCAGGAAGCATTTTATAGAAAAGAAACAGTGGCAATGACAAGTGGTTAATACTGTATATAAAGATTTGCTAGTACAGGAAACGGGTATTTAAGATGAAATCAAGAGAACAATTGATTGCAAATGAATGTAGTTTTCAATTGTTCTCACATGCGCAATTAAGAGAAAGAATTAATATAGATTTTAAAAAGTACCAGGAACATAATATGATAAAACTGAATTATATACAAACGATGAACATATAATTGCTAAACTATAAAATCTTTTACCTTTTGAAATGGAAGAAAAGCAAATTAAATAATTATGGTAAAATGGGCCAAAAATATTCAAATGGATCAGTGGGAGAGTATGTGGTTAAAAGGTCTGAAATTCTCATTGCCTTATAATTTAAAAGAATTTTTTTTAAAAAATGATGTACCATTGATATATGACCCAAAGAAATTGTCTAAGATGTATAAAAGTATTTTTAATTACTGTTGGAAATATTAAAAACATGATGGGCATTTTATCATGCAGGATGGGTGGGTTTTGAAAAAACAAACAATATGGTACATAAATTTATTTTTGTACATGATTGTACAAAATTGCATATGATTAAATTTATGATTTATGTTGATTGCTTATTTCATATCCTATGACTATCACTACAATGTTGTATCTTATGATTTATGATGAATGTATTTTTATGATGACTATGATCATGATTTATCACCTATAGCCTTTATGTACAATGAGAGCTTATGCACTGAACCCTAACCCTAACCCTAGCCGTAACCCTAACCCTAACCCTAATCTTTGTGTGTCCTATCATACTTGGCCAATAAAGAATTCTATTCTATTCTATTCTATTCTATTCTAGTCTAGTCTAGTCTAGTCTAGTCTAGTCTAGTCTAGTCTAGTCTAGTCTAGTCTAGTCTAGTCTAGTCTAGTCTAGTCTAGTCTAAATAAACACATTTGGTAATGCAGAAAGTTTTAAAAATTAACATTCAGATGATATGGAGCTTTTCTTATTAAGACAGATGGGGTCTTCTAGGAAAAAACTCATTGATGACTGATTTTATATATGGTAACCACTGTTATATGCACAAAGATGGAAGAATAACCAACAACGGAGGAATGGATTGTGAAGATGACCGAGTTTGCAGAAATTGCTAAATTGGTTTGTTGGGTTAGGAAAGGATTTACAACTACTTTTATACCAGACTGGAAATCTTTTATGGACTTTTTGCTGAAAATGGATAAAACTGTTGATTTCAGGATTTATTGCTTAAGAAAGTTTGTTTATGGAAACCACAATGTGTAATATGGGAGGGTGGAGATGGTAATTGCTATGTTGGTAACTGCTGCAAGGAAGATTAAAAGTTGTTTCTCTATATATCTTCCTTTTCTTCTTCTTTTTTTAGTAAAGATAAAAGTTTCCCCTGTTCAGTCGTATCTGACTCTAGGAGTGATGCTCATCTCATTTCCCAACTGAGGGAGTCTGCATTGTTCAAAGACATTTCCATGGTTATGTGGCCAGCGTGACTATATGCTGAGGCGCATGGAATGCTGTTACCTTCCCACCGAAGTGATACCTATTTATCTATTCGCATTTGCATGTTTTCAGACTACTAGATGAACAGGAGCTGGGGCTAGTAATGGGTGCTCACCCCATCATGCAGCGCTCAGGTCTCAAACCCCAGTATCAGTTTTCCAGCTGAGAAGTTCAGTTTCTTTAACCGTTGAGCCATCACATCCACACTTTTTTAAATTATACTTTACTTTTTCTGTTACCCTGTTATAATGTCTTTGTCTTCTTCTGTGTTTCTGTGGTTTGTAAAAGCTTTGCAAAATCTTCTTTTAGTAAAAATTATTTTAAAAAATAAATGTGTCCATTTAAGATGATGACCATTGTCCCTTCTATTGTGCTGTTAAATGCTGACTGATCACAAAACTTTGAAAAATCTCTTCATTGTAGCCAGTAGGAAAATTACTCTTCACTTGTTTATTTCTTTACTCAGAATTTCATCCATTATATTAACATTTTCATATTTATGTTAGAAAATGCAGCAGCTTAGCGTTCTGTTCTCTATAACACTTAACTTATCCCCATTATTTTTATATGAATAGCCTCAAAAGCATACATGATAAAAAGAAAAGGTTAAGTGAAATGGAAAATCATTCCACAGGCAATGCAGGCAGACAAGTGCCACAGTGTAAACATTATTGTACACTAACTGTCTAACTTAAACCCATGGGCAACCTATTATAGTAGTAGAATTTCTGGATATGGTTTAATTATTTTTTTAAAAAAGTTTAAAGTAAAAAGCACAGAGCTATAGATAACATAAATATTCTGAATTTATAACCAGGAGAACTTATATTTAGGGAACGGAGGAGGAGGAAGAGGAAGAAGAAAGGAGAAGAAGGGGGGGTTGAAACTATACATATATACATACATACATACATACATACATACATACATACATACATACATACATACATACATATATATATATATATATATATATATATATATATATATACACAAAGGATTGTTCTAAAAATGCGAGTTCCAGGCATATTTACAGATAAAGAAGCGATAGCCATCACGATCTCTGGAACATTTAAAATTTTATTTAAAACTACTATTAAAATTGCTAAGCTTTCGTCATCCCCTGTTGACTTCGTGAGAGATTTTACACTCTGACGAAGTCAACAAGGGTTGACGAAAGCTTAGCAATTTTAATAGTAGTTTTAAATAAAATTTTAAATGTTCCAGAGATCGTGATGGCTATCGCTTCTTTATCTGTATATATATAACCGTGTGTGTGTGTGTGTGTGTGTGTGTGTGTGTGTGTGAATATATATATATATATATATATATATATATATATATATATATATATATATATATATATATATATATATATATATATATATATATATATATATATATATATATATATATATATATATATATATATATATATATATATATATATACATATATATATATATATATATATATATATATATATATATATATATATATATATATATATATATATATATATATATATATATATATATATATATATATTTCACACACACACACACACACACACACACACACACGGTTATAGTTTACACATATAGTTTTTCACCTGAAGAATTGTTTATTGAATTAGACTGTCTCTCATTGGCTATTGAAAACTAGTGCCTTTTTAATGGTATCTTTGGCTGTTTGAAAGACAGTGTAAAAAGTAGGCAATGAATTAAATACATAATTTATAATTAAACACATTTTAATTATTTATAAGCAAAAAATAGAAACTTGTTTTTTGTCTTTCCTTGTTTTAAATAATTCAAGCCAGGTAGTAGAATTTAAAATAAGACATTATATTACTTAATGCATCCTGTTAAAACTGAATAACAAGTTAGGTGAGAGTGTGAAATACTCAGCAGCAGTTGATTAGAAATAATCTTACAAATATCTTCTTCTGTTTCAGCTTTAGAAACAAAATACTAAGGTTTTGTTATTTGTTTTTGCAACTTTAAAGTGCTGGTCAAAGTTATGTGCCATCAAGGGAGCAATTTATTAAAGGAATTGAGAAGAGTAACAACTGTACCTTTTCAGAATGTATGTTTATCTCTTTAATTTATTTTGGTTGTATGTTTAATTGGTTTTTAATCTATTTGGGTTGTTTTATTGTGAATGCCACTCAGAATCACAATGTGGCATGGGAAGCTTTGTAAACATGATGAACTAACAAACAAAGAAATTTTACATTCTACCTGGCTGGGTTTTGTGGTTTCCATAGGGACATCTTCTGCAAACTGTCTCAGCTCACCTAATTTGGACAATCCAGGAGAATTCTGATATTACCCCATTTTCAAAAGATAAAGGAGATGAAATATTGTAAGAGTTGCCCTTTCTGGTGTGGTGTCTGATTGATACAGTAGCCTTTCCCTTGAAAAGCTCTCACTTAAATAATAATTTCCTTGCCTTTTGTAGTGACTGCTATACATTTGGTTACATGCATAATTTTCAGTATTATTTTATTTTACTAATATTATTACAAGGTTGTTTTAACGTAATACATTGGAAGATACTGTAAAACAAACAAACAAACCAGAACAAAAGTATCTTTTAAAAATCTCTTTGCTCCTTAGTCATTAATAGGCAGTGATGGGTTCTAAATCCCATCGCTACCGGTTCGCATGCGCAGAAGCGTCTGGGGCGGGTGGGCGGAGCCTCCCCCCACCGCTGCTACCAGTTTGTAGAACCATACCGTATCGGTAGCAACCCACTGCTGTTAATAGGCTATTAATAATGTATGATACCTATGAGAGTTTTTGTGCCATAGTGAACACTTGCTCATACTGAATTGTGCTTCCCATTTTGATGTCCATTCACCCAATTTGAAGGAATCGTTTTAAATATCTTCACAATAATCCCTTTTCTTTTCTACCTTGAACAGTTTGGCATCATCTGCAAAATCTGGCATTATCACCCTACTTTGAACATCACTTTAATTGGAAAATTATTAGTGCATTCATTCTTTCTTTTTCTGTTTATCAGCCAGTTTCCAATCTGTGAGAACATCTGTCATCTTATCCCATAACTGCTGAATGTGCCCTTCAGTAAAGACCTTTATCAAAGGATTTCAAAGGTCCAAATGCACCAAGAATATTGGATCACCCATCAAGATTTTGGCTGACACCTTTTAAAAAATAATCAATACAGTAAAGCAAGACTTATCTTTGTAGAAGCTATCTTGGACTTTTTCTCCATAAAAATTGCTTTTCTAAATAATAATTGATGCTGTAACTTATGAAACAGACTGTAACATAACTGTCTTATAATCTTCTTGATTTCCCTTCAAGTGCTTTTTAAACATTGGAGACATGTTGCTCCTATTCCAAGCCTCGGGAATAAATGTTGACTCTATTACAAAGTTTTGTCAGATTATCAGAACTGTATTTATTTTCAAGGATCAGTTTTCGCAATTGTACTTTGAGCTGATGTGATAGTTGTGGATTTGAACAGCAAAGTTCATTTGAAACAAGTTGTTATTGACTTGAACACTGGGCCCTATCTAACAAAATAAATTCAACATAGATAAAAGAAAGGTTTTACAGGTAGGCAAGAAAAAAAACAAATGTATAGGTACAGGCTAGGTGAAACTTGGCCTAATACCAGTAACTGTGAGACAACTAGTGGACAGTCACTTAAATATGAGTCAAAAGTGTGCGGAACAGCCAAAAAAGCCAATGCAATTCTAAATTGCATTAATAGAGGGTAAGAATCAAGATCACGTGAAGTTCTAGTAACACTTTACAAACCCTTAGTAAGACCACACTTGGCATACTGAATCCAGTTTTGGTCACCACAATCGAACAAAGATGTTGAGACTCTGGAAAGAATGCAGAGAAAAGCAAAAAAAAATGATTAGGGGGCTGGAAGCTAAAATGTATGAAGAACAGTTACAGGAATTGGGTATGTCTAGTTTAATGAAAAGAAGGACTGGGGGGAACATGATAGCCGTGTTCCAATATCTGAGGGCTCCTACAAAGATGGGGGGGGGGTCAAACTATTTTCCAAAGCATCAGAAAGCAAGACAAGAAACAATGGATGGAAACTAACCAAGGAGAGAAGCAACCTAGAATTAAGGAGACATTTCCTAATGTTGAGAGTAATCAACCAATGGAACAGCTTGCCTTTGGAGGTCGTAGGTGCTCCATCATTGGAACTTTCAAAACGACACTGGACAATCATTAATCTGATATGGTATAGGGCAGGGGTCAGCAATCTGCGGCTCTGGAGCCGCATGTGGCTCTTTCATCCCTCTGCTGTGGCTCCCTGTTGCTGGTTAGTAAAAGGAAAAGACACCGTGCTGGGAGGAGACTCTATGGTGGCGGAACCAGACTTCCAGTCGGCAGAGGAAAAAGGATGCCACGCTAGGAGGAGACTCTATGGTGGGGGAACCGGACTTCCGGTCAGCTCCAGAATTGAACAGGGAGCTTCCAGTTAGGACTTTTGTGGCTCTTTGAGTGTTTAAGGTTGCCGACCCCTGGTATAGGGTCCCCTGCTCAAACAGAGGGTTGGAATAGAAGACCTCCAAGGTTCCTTCCAATTCTGTTATTCTATGTTTTATGTTCTACATGTCAGATGTGGATTTTATTCTTCCTAAAGAACCATCTGCCTTACTTGGAAAAACACTTTTAAAGTTTGCATCGCTCCTAGGTTCTCGAATACCAAATATCAGACTTTAAAAAACTTTAGAAAGTTGTAGCTTCATTTCTGGGCCTGTTATTTATGGATATTTCAATTATATTTAGCATTCCATTGTCATAGTCACCTGCCAAAATCATTACCATGGTTGTCATTACCTATAGACAAAAAATTTGCATTTGAATACATATTTAAATATGATTTTCAAAAGTAATGGCTTTCACATTCTTTTCTTTCCCTAAACATATATCTTCTACATATTTAAAAAAATGTTTTACTACTTAACTTTAAAATGTGTTTCAGTTCAGTGCTTTTGTTAACTTTATTTAAAAAGAGCCGAGATGGCGCAGTGGTTAAAGTGCAGCACTGAAGTTGAGCAGTTCAGCTGTTCAAATCTCACCGGCTCAAGGTTGACTCAGCCTTCCATCCTTCTGAGGTCGATAAAATGAGGACCCAGATTGTTGGGGGCAAAATGCTGAACTCTGTAAACCGCTTAGAGAGGGCTGTAAAGCACTATGAAGGGGTATATAAGTCTAAGTGCTATTGCTATTGCTATTATTTAAAAAGTACAGTGGGTGGGTGGATAACTGGTCTCACTACGAATTTGCAGTCAGACTGGGAGGAGCAGATTAGAATGGTTCTTACTGGAATTATTTACTGGAATTATACTGGAAGGGTCAGATTATTCAAGCTTTTCTTTGAGATTTATCTCTTGAAGTGCAGGTCTCATATCATTTTGATAAAATAAAGACATGGATTTAATACTCTACATGAAAATAGCCATGAAATATAACTCCAGTTCTCATTTGTGTTCATTAGTGTCTCATTAGTTTTCTAGGATTGTTCTAGACCACATTATCACGGGTATTGCTTTAAGATAGGTCTGTCTGCAGGGCATGGTAAAAAAAAACTTAGGATACCAGCTGATCTCTATGTAATAAAAAATCTGCCATGTGATGCCTAAAAAAAGGAGTGGTACTTCAATCAGACCATCATTGCCATTTTTGATCATTTTCTCCTGATGGTCCAGCTTTAAGATGTCACCTTTTGAAAACCTTTCAAGTTAACACCCCCCCCCCCAAAAAGTGGGGGGGGATTCTGCTGCTAAATTTTTCTGTAACTCTGTAAACAGTAATTTGAGCTGGGTGGTTTTTTTTAAAGCTTGGTTTATTTTGTTTTTTCAACCTTTGAAGCTGCAACCTTATATTGTTGGGAATAATGTCCCTTCATATATGATGGATGAGCAGACATACATCTTGTTTTTCATAATTCTTTTTATTTTTAGTGTTCTGGCTTTTCAAAGGACTATTCTATGGATGCTACTTGTTAGATAAATTTAAAAAAGAGCTTTGTACAATCTTTTTAGCTCTGCTCTTCCCTTTTTAGATGAATAATCAAACCAGAGAAAATGAACAGGAGCAGTTTGTAAGTGTTCCTTATTAAAAATGGCAGGTATAATGTCTTTTTAATTGCTGCGGCATTCAATGCAGGAACATCAAAATCCCTCTGGGAATTGATTACAGGAGTCAGCAGTGAAATAAATTCATCAAAAACATGTACTTAATACAAATGGCTGCAGCTCAGACAAAAGTTGTTGAACTGTTGCTGTTGTTGTTGTTGTGATTTTTGGTGATTTGAATTCTCTCCTGTGACTGTCGCATCGAAATAACTACAATTGGGAACTGAGCCCGCCCGATTCGTAAGGGTATGTTTTATTAATCACGATTCTTAAGGAAACATTTGCACGGAAGGATGAGGGAGGAAGGCCAGGAAATAAATAATACATATAACAGAAATGGCCCTGAGATGAGTAGCTGTTCAGTTTATAAATATTATAGGTCTTGCATATTCCCCCCAGATAAAAAAAACACAGCATTCAACACATTTAATGATGAGCCAAAAAAAAAAAAGGAGGAGGAAAGGATAGAGCATTTTAGTATCAAGTTCAAAACAACTTCCAAGTTCTTTCAATGAAAGCTTTAGCCCCAGTTGTTTAATGTCCACATAGAGCTAAATTTCCCCCATAATTATGGGCAAGTAAAACTCCCAGTAATTACTTTATTATCACACTGTCAATAATGAAATCTATCTTGCTGTGAATCATCAAAAATCTATTTCAAACTATTTTCAACTCAAGGCTTCACTTAATAATTCTCGATCAAGCCCTCTCATTTATCATTGTTACTACTGATGATATAACGGTACCATTAATGATTGGTCGCCTGATTCTTACTATTACAATTTTTCATCCATAATGAAAATGAATAAATACATCATTGGGTTTCTGCTGTAATGGATAGCAGTTGTACATGCATAGACAATGTAGTTATCTCCTTCCTTGAAACATAATATAAGGGTGTATAAGTGTGAATGTGTTCATTTTGGTCCGTTTCCCATAATAAAGATGTTAGATATGCTGCCATATGGATATGTGGTTACTGCTTGCCTGAAATACTGATCAGGTAGTCCTTGACCTACAGTCGTAATTAAGCACAGACTTACAATGGTAAGACATTGTGCTTGTTAAGCGGTGGCTGATTTGATCACACCCGATTGTGACCATGCCCAATTTTACAACTTTTTTCCTGGTGTTCATTAAGTGAATGTGGTAGTCATTAAGCAAATACGTTTTATCAAATGGGTACTTTTTGCTGGAAACCAGAAGTAAATGCTGGAAACCAGCCCCCCCCCCCCAAAAAATAAAAAAATGACCAAAATTGCAGTCACATGACCACAAGACCACAAATGGCTGCCAAGTTGAGCTGGTTGTCAGATGCCCAACCAATGCAGTGCAAAACTCAGCTTTCCTACAAAGGTAACCCTCATGGCAGCATCCATGCTATTCTGCAAACAGGTGCTCTTTTTTTTTTGCAATTTTAAGGAGGCTCCATTTTAAATAAAGCAAAACAAAATACCCTTAGAAAGGGTGCTCCCTACAGCAGAGGTGGGTTCCTACCGGAGCTCCCCGGTACGCAGCTCCGGTAGGGAGCGGCGGATTTCGCAACCGCTCCGGAGCCCTCTCTGCCAGTCCAACCGGCATGTCGCCATTTTTTTCAGTGATTTTCGGGCAATTTTGCTTCTGCGCATGCGCGGAAGCAAAATCGAACCGAAATCTCACGAGGGGACATGCACGTGCACGAGATTTCGGTGAGATTTTGCCTCCATGCGTGCGCGGAAGCAAAATCACGCTGAAATCTCATGCACATCCCCTCGCGAGATTTTGGCGCGAGATTTTGGTGAGATTTTGCCTCCGTGCATGCGCGGAAGCAAAATCGCGCCAAAATCGTGCGCGCGCGCGCATGTCCCCTCGTGAGATTTTGGCGCGATTTTGCTTCCGCGCATGCGCAGAAGCAAAATCGCGTGAGGGGGGCGCGCGCGTAGCGAGCACGCACACACCCCAAAGCGTGGAGATGCGCGCGCATAGCTCCGGCAGCAAGGTAAGCGAGCAACCCGCCCCTGCCCTACAGGATCCTGAGAATAGCAGCTGTTTGCAGAACAGCACCAGGCTGCCTCTGTAGGAAAGCTGATCTTCCCATCAGCCAGGCACCTCTCTCGGAAGCTGCAAAAACCAGAACGGTAAGTTGGGTGTTGTTGGACCATGGAGTTGGGTGAGGTGCAGGCTGAGTCCTGCAAGTTCCTGGGTGGCTGAGTGACTTGGTGGGAAGGAAGCTCAAGTCTTGCAAGCTGCAGCCTGCAGCAACCGAGCAGGGCATGGGTGTGGGAGGTGGGGGGGGAGCACTGTAGCATCCCTGCAGTTGGTCGTAAGAATTAATGATAACAGTGGCCATAACTTTGAAACCAGATCATAAGTACAGTAGCTTGGGGCAGTGGTCCATCATAACTTCAAATGATCGCTAAGTGACCAGTTATAAGCTGAAGACTACATGTAGATGAGGCAATCACCAGCAATCAATATTAATTCAAAGCTAACACCCCCCCAGCATACACCCCCCCAAAAAAAATTAGGGTGTTGTTTACATAGTTTTCAGGTCTTCCTTTACAGAAAGGATAAATGGCTTTAAATGAGTTCTTATTCCAGCCATAACAGAGGTAATGTGACTCAGGCTTATATTCCCTTTCCTCCACATTTTTATAAATTTAAGGAAAAAAGTAAAATCAGTCAAATCGTAGATCTTTTTTTAAAAAATGGTATTAGACTATATTCCAACTCCATGTTGTTTTAAACTGTTTACAAGACAATAACTGAAGATGGAGAAATTATATATATTTTACAGCTTTTGGCTGAAAAAGTCACTGTGTGATTCATTTTAATGAGTCCAAATCTTCCTTGCCATTCTGGGCATAGAAAAGTAATTTACACTTCTTTGAAGTAAGTTCAGTAAATCTGGCCCACAGCATGGGGTTTACTTTTCAATATTTCTCCATTCACTTCACACCCTCCTACTTCTCTGTCCCTCATTTGTTCGAACTGCAAATCCCTAGCATGAAGAAGGAAAGAAAGCAAAATCTACAAATTCTGCTTTGTGTCTCAGGTCTTGTTTCCTTAAATTATTTTTTTCCTCATATTATTTTTCTAATGCAATATATCTTCACCCAGAAGCAGTTATTCGAATATAACATTTTCTCTTGCCATTCCAGGAACAAACTTAAATTATATGCAGCATGGAGTTTTTATCAAGGTTTGCATGTTCAGACATACAAGTAATGGCATGTCCACTAATGAAATTAAGTGCTAGCAATTCAGATCTGTTTTGACTATGTCCCAAAAGGATATTAGAGCTCCTTTATTATTTGTGCTCCAGCCACCCTAAGAGGTTAAATTATTTTTTCCCCCATATTACTTCCATTCAGTCTGATAGAATTATTGCAGACACAGGATTCTCAATAGGAGAATACTGGTCAAGTAATTACTTGTTTGGTAAGACAGAGAAAACCTAATTTGGCATTCAAGTACATAAGAATAGAATCATTGAAGCGTGGAGATGGAAGGGACTGTAAGGATCACCTAATTTAAAAAAAGTTTATTTAGATAAACAGATATGTTTGTCTTGCCTGTTATATTTCTTAGCAATATTTTTAAAATCTACTCATTTTCTATGGATTGTCAAGACTGATCAATTTTTCTTTTCCAATTCCTCAGTAATAAACCTGCCTAACAAGTAGGTGTGGCAGCTTTGAAGTTCAGTTCACATGCCAAAAATTCAATAGCATAAATTTGATAGCCTGTATTTGACTTGCTATATTAAGAGAATCCCACAATCAGTCAAAGTTACAAATCTTTTAAGAGGTTCTGCCTTCAGTTAATAATTCAATAATCTCCTTCTATTTACTTTACAAAGTGGGTAAAGCTCCTACCATATCAGGTTGGTGGGCTAGATGCAGTTTGGTGACCCCTAAGTGCATCAGTTCAGTCCTTTAAACAAGAGCACCATCCTGTCAATTCAGAAAACAAAAAAATCACTAGATGAACTTCAAAATATGGCCAAGAAACATATCTGGCATCGCCCATCTTTCTGGCTTTTCGAAATAAAGAGGACTTTTTTGAACTGCATCTTTCTGCTTGATCTTAATGCCATGCCAAACTTCCCCCATTTCTCATTTTAAAACTGTTTTTCTCCTGCAAATAACTTGGAAACTATGATAGAAGTGTGATGAAAGTGGAACTAATGTGAGATGATCTCACCCAAGTAAAGTTCATGACATTTCAATGAAGCTGAGGAGATTAAAAAAAAGGAACTCAAAATGAGGTAAAGTTCTTCAAAAACTGGCATCTGGAGAGGTGAGGGTGAATATTGATGTAGTCTAGTTAGAAGTGAGAAATTGGTCAGTTCTTACAGAAAGGGATTGATTGAATAGTTCTATAATGCAAAGTGTAGTAGAAATGGAAAAGCACAACTTTGTCTCTACCTGGATACGTGTGGGAAACTGTGAGAGTTCTCTCAATTAGTGAAAATGAAAGTCCCATATGAGTAGTGATTCCAACTGCAGAACATCATTTGTTTAGCGTTAAATGGTGTTCACTCCCAATCATTCTTCCCAGAAATACAGATATTTACAAAGTATAGCTGAATCAGAACATAGTGCAGCGCAGTGAATTATAATTTTTAAGTTATTACTATTATCATTTTATAGATACAATAAAAGAACAATTCTTAAGCAAAAGTAGATGAACTCATCTTCACATCCCATAAATTTGCTCTTGTCCTGGGAAAATGTGCAGTTATTAACTAGGGCTGCAATTTTAAGGCTACAGTTTTTAGTGCAATCAGTGAGGGGAAAAACCCACCACTGCAAATAGTGAAATTTCATTTGCGGTAAAAATGCACCTGATCATATTGGATGTATGAGTAACTTTGCTAGATTAAAAAACTTATTTAAAAAAAACAGATATCTGATAGATTAAACAGCAGGTTGATTGCAAAAAAATAAATAGGAGCTTATAAAATTGTAAATGGCAGATGATTGCAATACACTCTACATGGGGCTACCTTTGAAGAGAAATCTTAGGTGCTTTGAAATGCAGTGACATGTACAGTAATGGGCGCCTCCCAATATGTCTACATTTCACCACCACAATTCAGAGGGCTGGTCATTATCATCTATCTGTGGTTTCGTCACCAAACCCCCAAAACTTTACCCTTAGACTGTCCACTGTTGACCTCACCTGATTCCTAAGAGGTCAGTAAGGGGCGTGCATAAGTGCACCAGCGTGCCTACTGTCCCTGTCCTAATGTTCCCGCTTGCCAGTACCCATCTTATGTATATAAACAATGTTATATCTATGTATATTACCAACATGTACTTGACAAAAATAAATAAATAAATAAAAATAAATATCTATCTATCTATCTATCTATCTATCTATCTATCTATCTATCTATCTATCTATCTATCTATCTATCTATCTCTTTATGGCATAGGGATTGAATATCTGTGGGACCTATGGTACTTATCTCCAACTATTTCTGCCCACCTGGTATGTACCATCAGAATTGGTACACTCTAGGTTCCTTCTATTAAATATTGTCATTTTATGAGACCAGAATGGTGTGCCTTGTCTGTCATAGGCCGTGACCTCTCTCCTTGGTTCTAAAAAGCACAAAATCTGGATTTGGTCTCAGACCCAAAGCTCATGTGTTTATGAAGGCCCTGGTATGGTTTGATTGTTTTTGTCCAGGTTGCCTACGGGGTTGCACATTTGTAACTATTTTTTATTGTTTGGCATTTTATCTATAAGCCAACAAGGGTCTATGGGAGTGAGCAGCTATAATAAAGTCAAATAAAAATAACAGTCATGTATTTTCTTTGTTTCATCCTGCCCTTTGAAAGATTTCAGAGTAACAAATAACTTGAAATAATAATAAAGCCTGCTCAAACAAGATTTTTTGGCAACATAGAAGAACAGTTTAAGAAAACAGTCAAACACAATTAAGAATCCACACTAAAAACACACAAACATATATATTGCAGGCTATTCTGCTGACTGCCATCAGTTCGATCCTGACCGATTCAAGGTTGACTCAGATTCCATTCCTTCCAAGGTCAGTAAAATGAGGATCCAGATTGTTGGGGGCAATATACTGACATTTGTAAACCTCTTAGAGAGCACTATGAAATGGTATATAAGTCTAAGTGCTATTGCTATTCCTATACACACACACACACACACACAAGGATTATAAAGCCCAGGAAAGTTGTATTCCACAACCACGGCACCAGTTGACAAAGGGCAATATTTTCTCAATTTGATTCTCTGAGTGACAACTCAGAGAGCAAAAGCAGTCAAAGGAGGACCTCAGAAAATCCCAATAGCTAAAAATCATCTCCAGCTTTATTAGTCACTGACTCCAAAGTTCTTTTTAAGACTGGGACAAAGTGAAAAGCCAGAGTAGTGGGGGATCATAATCAGCGGTGAAATCTACTTACCTTCCCTACTGGTTCGGAAGCACATGTTTTGCATGCACGCCACTGTCGAGCACGCTTTTTCACCCTTTGCGCATGCACAGAGGGTGAAAAACAAGAAAATGGCAATGTCCGGGTGGGTGGGCAGAGCCTCGCGCTGCCGCCGCTACAGGTTCTCCGAACCACCGGCGGCCACCACTACTGGTACGCCCGAACCAGGCCTAACCGGTAGCATTTCACCCCTGATGCCCAATCCCCATTAGAAGTTGCTTTTTATATCAAGACACAAGAATGGTTCTTTTGAGGATAGAACTAAACATTATTCACTTAGCAAATGAGTGGCCATATAAATAAAGTAATTTTTAAAACGCAGACTTGTCTAAATTTTATTCAGAAGTAACCACAGCTCTTTATTAGGACTCTAACAGAGAGAACTAGAAATATTTTTACCTTGGTTCCATGGAGATTCAAATTCAAATTTCATTGTGCCTGCAATTCAATTTGCCAAAAAATTGCCATAATAAAATTAATATAAAATTTATGTAATAAAGATTATAATCACAAGACTGCTGATCCAGTTTAAGATGTCAGAAGAAGACAAAATGTTTACGGTCAGCCATTGTACAAACCCAATGTTATATATTTTTTAAAATTTTGAACATAACATATGAAGCTTAACCTAGAATGGTCTTCGTATGGAAACATAACTATATCTTGAGGAGTAGAGAGTAGAGGAGAAATTCTTATTTTGTCTTATATATATTTGGAAATTGGACTCTTAGAAAGATAGAGTATTGAATTTATGGATTTGATTACTAACCCTACCATAGACTACAAGAAGAACCTGTCAGTCAGTGCTTTAAGCATTTATTCATGAAGATACTAGGAGTTGGTCCACTCAATTGTACCCTCAATTGACCAAAATGTTTTTAATCAGGTGATATTTCTATCAAATATTTCAGGAAGAGAAAGATGCAAACATAAGCTTCTATAGTATGTGTCAGGCTCAAACCCAGGGACAAGACAGTGAGATCCAATCAAGTTCAATTCTTTATTTGCCTACATTTAATATATAGAAGGGATGTGATGGCTCAATGGTTAAAGACATTGAGCTTGTCAGTTGGAAAGCTGACAGTCTGGGTTCGAGACCTGAGGGCCATGCAATCCTTGCCCCAGATCCTGCCAACCTAGCAGTTCAAAAGAAGGCAAATGTGAGTAGATAAATAGGTGTCCATTTGATGGGAAGGCAGCAACATTCTGTATGCCTCAGCATATAGTCATGCTGGCCACATGACCACAGAAATGTCTTCAGACAATTCTGGTTCTCTCACAGAGGTGGGTTCCTCCTGGTTCAGACCAGTTCTATAGAACTGGTAATAATTTGGCGGCCTGGGTCACTGGAACCAGACCTGCCACACCCCCGAGCTGGTTCTCTCGGCAGCGCCATAGGCGCCACCATCTTGTTTTTTGCTTCTGTGCATGTGCAGAAGCTTTATTTTAGCACTGCGCATGTGTGCGCGCCCGTGCGACATGTCCCTGAGTGAACTGGCAGTGGAGAAAACTGGAACCACCTCTGTTCCCTCGGCTAAGAAATTGAGATGAGCACTGCCCCCCTAGAGTTGATCATGAATGGACTGGTAAACCCTTTACCTTTTCAACAGACAGAATCTTGCCAAACTAAAGCTATTGCTTTTTAACCTTCCAGATATATTCTGAGAGATTCTGGGATGTGTTACACTGAACCTATTACCCCCCTTCCCCATCCAGCTTGGGACTGCTTGGGAATGCTCAATCTCTTACTCCAGGTCTCTTTCAGGGAGGGCTCTGAGGTCCCCTCTCTGTCTCCTATCGCAGGTGCACATCCCATTCAGGGGTGGGTTCTAACTTACCTCGCTGCCGGTTCGCTTCCTCCTGGGCCACGTGGGCTATGCACATGCACAATGCCAAAAAATCCCCAAAAAATCCCACCCCACCCCCAAAACAAGATGGTGACGCATTTGCAGTGCTGGAAACTCAGCTTCTGCGCATGCTCAGAAGAAAAAAAAATTCAAAAAATTCAAAAAAAAGATGGCGGCGCCCACGGACCGGCACCGAATGAACCGGTTCCGTGACGTCATTGTGATGCCACCAGTGGGTCGCTACCAGTTCAGGTGAACCGTTCCGAACCGGGAGGAACCCACCTCTGATCCCATTACACATTTAACTCAGATAGGGGACACTCATAGTATCCATGTTGATATTTCATTACCGAAAGCCATATTTGATTGTGAGCCTGGGGTTGGAGTAAGAGGTAGAAAAGTAGTGACCATCAAATGCAGCCATCAGAAAAGCCTACCTCTTGTCCCTCTGGTGCATAGACATGAGTTTTTCCCCCTCAGTTTGTCTACATATTAACTTACAACTCTCTCCATCACCTGAAATTTCTGTTCCAGTTTCCTTCCTTTTTTCATACCTTCAATGCATTACTTACAGAGAGAGTTGTAAGTTAATCTTATCTACCTTTCAAGGCAGCCCTCCCCTAACAAGTTCATAAAATTCCATTTTAAACCACATTTTTAAAAAACAACCAGCATTAGCAAGCAAAAACCCAAAATGTAAAACCTAAAGCCAATATGCCCCTCCTCCAAATCTGCTATGTAATTTTCTTTGACAATTCCCCACATTGAAAGGTTGGGGATAATTTGAATTTGCAAAAGGAAACAGAGTATATCAGCTGTGTTACAACTGATATAATCAGAGGGATTTCAAAGTAGTCTCTAGAGATGAATAAGCAGAGTGTGTGGGCTAAAATGGCAAGGTCATAAGTGGCACTGAAGGCAGTAGATGTTATAATCTGCCCTGCAAATTGAAAATGCAGCCAAGACCTATGCAACCTACAACATGAGGTAAATTTTAACCTCTCCTGGCATCTGCCCACGCTCATTTTTTTTATGTCAGGGAACTTAGCTGGGTACCATTGCATAAAATTTTATCTAATACCAAGCATAGATTTATATTTCACTAAAATCTGCTTGTGAAAAACTTGTGAAGCTGTCTTCACAAGTTTACAACTGTTCAGCCTCGTAATATGTGGAAATAACCCATCACTCTCTCTCTCTCTCTCTCTCTCTCTCTCTCTCTCTCTCTCTCTCTCTCTCTCTCTCTCTCTCTCTCTCTCTCTCTCCCTCCCTCCCTCCCTCCCTCCCTCTCTCTCTATATATATCTATATCTATATATCTATCTCTATCTCTATCTCTATCTCTATCTCTATCTCTATCTCTATCTCTATCTCTATCTCTATCTCTATCTCTATCTATCTATCTATCTATCTATCTATCTATCTATCTATCTATCTATCTATCTATCTATCTATCTATCTATCCATCTATCTATATCTATATCTATATCTATATCTATATCTATATCTATATCTATCTATCTATCTATCTATCTATCTATCTATCTATCTATCTATCTATCTATCTATCTATCTATCTATCTATCTATCTATCTATCTATCTATCATCTATATATAGAGAGAGAGAGCAGGCAACCTGTGTGCCTAAAAGGGAGAGGAACAACAATGAGGGGGAGGAAGCCAGGAGAAACACCTTCAAAGCAATGCCTGATAGCCCTGCTTTGCCCCCTAGGGAGAGAAAGAGGCAATACACCATGGGGAAATCTTCATCTGTCAGCATGACTAAGGCAGAAACAATTAAGTCAATTACAGGAGAGAAAAAAGGGTGTGGACCAGTTACACATGCAAAGTCTAAATTGACAGGCATTACATAAACTGATAGGCATTCTATAAAAGCAAGCATCTCTTCCATGGGGATTTTACACTCTGACGAAGTCAACAGGGGTTGACGAAAGCTTAGCAATTTTAATAGTAGTTTTAAATAAAATTTTAAATGTTCCAGAGATCGTGATGGCAATCGCTTCTTTATCTGTAAATATGCCTGGAACTCGCATTTTTAGAACAGTCCTTTATATATATAAAAGGATTTTTATATATATATAGTGTTTCTGTGTTTCCCTGAAATAAGCCCCTGTCTTATATTTTTTTGAGCCCTGAAATAAGCTCTTGGCCTTATTGCCATGCACTCAAAAGCCCGATTGGGCTTATTATCAGGGGATGTCTTATTTTGGGGAAAACAGGGTACACACACACACACACACACACACACACACACACACACACACACACACATTGGGCTTATTATCAGGGGATGTCTTATTTTGGGGGAAACAGGGTATACACACACACACACACACATTATATATATAGGGAAGAGAACCTTGTGGCCTAGAGGTTAAACTGCTGCCTTACAAGTAGACTGCCCAGGTTCAATTCCCACTAAGGGTATGGCTATCTGACGAAAGCAAAATAGCTCGAAATAGATCTATAATAGTGTCCCTTTATTTTCATTTATTAGCAAAAAATGTTACACACACACACACACATATATATAATGTGTGTGTGTGTGTGTGTGTGTGTGTACAGGTCTTGGTATATTCGGGTCTTTTCCCGTGTAAGATTGAGAGTATCTTGGCGACATTTCGATATATCTTCTCATTGAAGCAACATTTAACTTAGAATTCATTCTGTTCTTCCTCACAATACAATATTTTCTTTTCCATAAGTGATTGTTTCTTAGTGCTAGCTTTGCCAAAGGTAATGGGATTTAATTACAATTATTACAATATTTTCCCCCTCCAACTCCCTTTCCCTCTCATTCTTTCACTGTAATAATATGATCTGATGATCTAAGAATATGAGAGAGATAATTGATCCCAACCTTTTATCATGACAGAAAGAAGAAATAACCCCAGATAATAATGGGAGCTGAATGTACATAAAATAGAAATTAGAAAAGGTAGACTATGTGCAATATATTTATGCAATTGTTAGACACATTTAACAAATGTTAGACATACCGCCACTCTTTGTTCCAAAGGTTTTAAAAGAGCTTTATCTCTCATTCATAAAAGGTGCATAGATTGAAATAATATGGAATTCCTTTACACTGTTTCAATTACCAGTAATCAGTCTTGTTTTATTCCTTAATACCCCATGCTATTTTTCTCCTGCCTAGTTTTCATGGGGTTTTGCAGAGTTTCTTAACTGGGCTCTTTGTGACTGTCCTCCTCTTCCCCCCTCCTTGATTTGGTTTTTTCCCATCTGGATTTGTTAAATTCCTCATTTTGTGAATGATTGAAATTTCATTTACATAGGAAGAGAATCCAGAAGTCTAAACAGTGGACCCACCCATCTTATAAATTCTCCAGTGGAATAGAAAGGGGATGATTGTGGTAGCAATCACCCCCCAAGTTGATATCCTCTAGCAGGTGTGGGTAAGCTAGCTGGGAGTTTTGAGAATGGAAAGTTAAGACATCTAAATAGTGCCAAGTGGAAGAAACCTCTATGACATTTCATTCCAGTTCAGGTATTATCCTAACCTTATGGCAGTAAAACCTCTATTGCTGATTTACGATAACCATGATCATGAGTTATCAATTTTTGCTTGTATGTACACTGAGAGCTTATGCACCAGAGACAAATTCCTTGTGCGTCTAATCACACTTGGCCAATAAAGAATTCAATTCAATTCAATTCAATTCAATTCAATTCAATTCAATTCAATTCTATTCTATTCTATTCTATTCTATTCTATTCTATTCTATCCCATCCCATCCCATCCCATCCCTATCCCTATCCCTATCCCTATCCCTATCCCTATCCCTATCCCTATCCCTATCCCTATCCCTATCCTATCCTATCCCATCCTATCTATTTATTTATTGAAATTATATTTATTTATTGAATTTATATGCCGCCCAACTCCCAAAGGACTCTGGGCGGCTATCCTATCCTATCCTATCCTATCCTATCCTATCCTATCCTATCCTATCCTATCCTATCCTATCCTATCCTATTCCTTCCTAGGATGATTATTGGCCTTCCATTAACTGGGAAACAAACAAGCTATATGCCATTTGTTTCTCTGAAACCACACAGAGGAGATCCTCAAAGGGGAAGAGAAATGAGAAAGAGGGAGCACCTTCAATACTTTTGTAATTTTTTTTATTGATGAATCCTAATCTACCATCCCTTGCCAACTAACCTCTATCAAAACTACCTAAACGTTAAGCATGCCTGCAGAACTTCTTGCAAGTTGCAGCGATAGTTGGAAAGAGGGAGGGGGGAATGAACACTAATAAAGAGAGCTGCTAAACTTGAAAGCCAGATATGAATATTTGACAGCTCATACATCCTTAGTGTTGAGCGAGTCCTATTTTCCTTAAACGTCTCTCCCGCTCCCCAATCCTCTCTCTCTGCTAGTTGCCACCGAATGCAAAGGCAGACACTGATCAAAAATGCCTTTCCCTGATGAAGCCATCTGCCATCCTTTTTCTCAGCTTAATGATTTTGTACCCAGGAAGCCTGTCAGTCTTTCCTGGAAGCAATTCTGAAAAATGGTATCCAAAAGAAGAGCTTGGCATGTGAGGGTCTTTAAAAAAAAATTCTGCAGCATTTCTCTCTTGCTCATTGGAACATGAAAGAAAGATTAGACCAGGAATCCACAGCTTCTTTCCTCAACAACACTTTGCAGCAAATGTCAATGCAAACAGAATTAGAAATATAAAGGCTCTACTCGAATTTCTATGGGAATGGCTTTGAAACAGCCATAGCACAAGTGGCAACAGTGAATGAAGTTGTCCCATATCTGTCTTTCCTTGGTCAAAAATTCACACAAGCCACGTTTGTGAAAGACACGGCTGAAAAGCAATGCAGGTGTCTGAAAGTTGTATACAAAAAAAGAGTCATGTTTAAAGACCTTCTTTCGGGGACACATAAGCTTTAAAAGTTTATTTAAAGGGGTATCTTCAAGAATTCTCATTAAAATAGCACTTAGCAATAAGCACTTAGACTTATATACCGCTTCATATTGCTTTACAGCCCTCTCTAAGCGGTTTACAGAGTTCAGCATATTGCCCCCAACAATCTGGGTCCTCATTTTACCCACCTCAGAAGGATGGAAGGCTGAGTCAACCTTGAGCCAGTGAGATTTGAACAGCTGAACTGCAGCTAGCAGTCAGCTGAAGTAGCCTGCAGTGCTGCATTCTAACCACTGCGCCACCTCGGCTCTGTACTAGAACTTAGCTAGACTTAATTTCTCTTCAAAACGGATACATCTTTGGCTTACTTTAAAAACTGCAGACTTTGGGGGATTTCGGTCCAAATTTTCAGTAGATGGAATTACAATGCCCTAGGGAAAATTTCAAATGAAAATAAATGTAGTTGCTTTCATAATTCTCTAGAAAGAAAGAGAAAGATTACGATTAGGCACCCTCAATGAATTGGAACATGCTTTCTGATCATGGGCATGATCTGCGCATTTCTAAGGATCATTACAGTTTCCAGAACCGCTCCAATGCCAGAGAGTCATACCTCTGTAGGACATGGTCCAATTAATAGTGTCATGCTGCCAGCTGACCTGATTACTGTTTTAGAAAGGTCAGATAGAGATGCTATAATGGGCAGCCCAAGTGAGCAGTATGACATTGCATTGGAACACATCAGCTGAATAGTTCTTAGTTTCGAGAGAAAGAACTGCTCTAGTTTTTGTGCCATCCATCCATCCATCCATCCATTCATCTGGACAACCACTCCCTGCCATATGCTAGTAGACCAATATCCAAAAATGTATTCACTGGCCCTGCTTCTATTTTTCCCCATTATTTTGCATTGCGCCCACTACGTAATTAGTTCTTAATGAGCAGGTAAACTCAAAATGTGCAAGTGATTTTCAGAATGTGTTGCCAAGGAGCAGGGTTGGCTCTTAGGTCACTTTTCAAAGTGTTAGGCCAATCAGTAGCAATTAGCCAGCTGCCATGGAGTCAGTCTTGAGTAACTTCATGGACAAATATTCATCAATTTGACCTGCCTCTAGGAATAACCTGTAGTCTTCCAAAGACAGTATGATAAACATTTTGATACTAGCCATCCAACTTGTCTTTTCCTTCTTTTGCTTCCCCCAGCCTTGCCAAGCAGAGTCATGGGTATAACATCTCAGTGACTCATCATATCTGCTAAATAAGCAAATAAAATAACATGAAAGCATTATTTTGATGTTATAAAACCCTCCAAAATATTATTTTCCTGCATAAGCTAGGGCAGCTGCAAGAAATTTGGTAAAATGTTCAATGTCAATGAAGAGCCCTGGTGGCTCAGTGGTTACGAGTTTCATTTTGATGTATGCTACATGTTCCTGTGTTGGTAATTATACCTGTCCTAAAGAAAATGGCATTACGTTTTGACTCACCCTCGTAGAATGCAGTATTGCAGGCTAATTCTGCTGACTGTCAGCAGTTCGATCCTGACTGGCTCAAGGTTGACTCAGCCTTCCAACCTTCCAAGCTCAGCAAACTGAGGACCCAGATGATTGACTCTGTAAAAAGAGTGTCCTGTAAAGTACTGTGGAGAAATGTGTAAGTCTAAGTGCTATTGCTATTATAAAACAAACAAACAAACAAAAATTGGAAGAGGTGGAACTAATGTTAGCAAGCAATATTATAAGAATAGGGTGCCATGCAGTATGTTGGATATTCAGATTTTCTAATACATTATCAGCTAGTATTTTGTGTATTATTTTTTACTTGCCAATCATCACTTCAAAGAAACAGCCAGTGTATATTTGTCCCAGGATAAGTGATTGGTTCTTCTTGCAATCTGCAGTATTCTTAGTGAACATCTCTTGATTCAAAATGTGGAAGTATCTATTGTTTTTCTTTCATTGTTTCTCAATGTCCAGCTTTCACAGGTAGACTGGAAATCTGTTCCTTTAAATATTATGACATTTGTTTTCATAGAAACACCAGTACCCATTATGATCTTATCTAAAGTAACAGACAATATAGCTAAGTTCAGATGCAGTCCAGTTTTTGATAATAATTTGTGGGCACACCACATTCAGGTGAAGATCACTGTGGTATCCACAACTATGTGTCGCCAGTCCTCCAAACTAATAAATAATTACCTGTTTAAGAATCACCTCGAAACATCTGACTTCCCATATTTGTAAGCAGGTTGGATTTGTCAGAAATGTTGCAGAACCAGTAAAAGTTAATAGTGATCCTGGGCACCAGATGGATGTATATTCAAAATATGTAATTTTGTGTTCTGTATTTATTTGATATTTACCATCTCTATTTATTTACAGATTACAGATTACAGATTACAGATTACAGATTACAGATTACAGATTACAGATTATTAGAGTTGAAAGGGACCTTGTAGGTCATCTAATCTAACCCCCCGCTCAAGCAGGAGTCCCTACACCATTTCGGACAAATGGCAGTCCAATCTCCCTTTGAAAGCCTCAAGTGTTGGGGCTCTCACAACCTCCGCAGGCAAGCTGTTCCACTGGTTGATTGTTCTCACCGTCAGAAAGTTTCTCCTTATTTCCAGGTTGAACCGCTCCTTGGTCAGCTTCCATCCATTATTCCTTGTCTGGCCTTCTGGTGCCTTGGACCAGCCTGACCCCCTCCTCTCTGTGGCAGCCCCTCAAGATATAGCGGGAGCAGAGGGGTGGGCCACTCTCGGGAAATAAGACCTCGCTGTTTACAAGCAATCCCTTGTTCCGGACCCTCCAATCCAGTTCCATCTTGCTCAACCCGTGTACCTGGCAACCAGGGTTCTCAGGGCCCTGGGCTCAAGATGTTGCTGCTTAACGCCAGGTCAATTTTCAACAAAGCCCCCCTGATACGTGATTTAATCACAGAAGAGGGGGCAGACCTGGTATGTATAACTGAGACCTGGATGGGCCAAGAGGGGGGAGTAGCTCTCTTTGAGATTTGTCCAGACGGGTTCTCAGTGCAGCATCATTCTCGACCCCAGGGAAGGGGGGGAGGAGTGGCAACGATAACGCACCAAAGTCTGCATCCTTGTAGGAGCCCTGCCACGGAGATTGTTGGGTGTGAGACGCTCCTTCTGAAGTTGCACTTAGGGGTCCAGGTGGGCCTTTGTCTAGCGTACCTGCCTCCCAGCTGCATTAGCAAGGCCCTGCCTGAGCTACTTGAGGCAGTAGCCAGCTTGGCGGTTGAGTTCCCTAGGCTTATGGTTCTGGGGGACTTTAACCTGCCTTTGGTGGGTGAAACCTCTGGGATAGCTCAGGAGTTCATGGATTCCATGACAACCATGGACCTGACCCAAGTAATCCAGGGTCCGACTCATGAGGGTGGTCACACGCTCGACCTTGTGTTTCTCTCGGGGCAGTGGAGAGATGATCTGAAGATAAGGGATATAGTCACCACCCCACTGTCATGGTCAGATCATTTCCTACTGAGGTTGGATTTTGCAGCCCCACTCCTCCCCCGCAGGGAGGCGGGACTGACTAGGTGGTTCCGCCCCAGGCACCTAATGGAGCCAGAAGTATTCCAGAGGGAACTTGGGGAAATACCTGAAACCCTGGTACACAATTCAGCTGATTCCCTGGTGTCTACATGGAACACCGCAGCATCAGCAAGATGCATTAGACTGGATTGCGCCTAGGCGACCTCTCCGCGGCAGTGGATCCAGGAAAGCCCCCTGGTTTACCGAGGAGCTCCTGGAAATGAAATGCCAAAAGAGACATCAAAACCGAGTCTGATCGAACACTATTAAGAATCTACATCAAGTCTTATTTAGTGGCGATAAGGGTGGCAAAATGATCCCATTTTTCCGCTCTTATTGCATCCGCAGATTCTCACCCAGCCGCCTTGTTTAGGGTGACTCGCTCCCTCCTTGCTAAAGGGGGGAGCGAGGAACACTTGCAAGGTAGAGCTGAGGAATTTGCGCAGTTTCTGTCGGATAAAGTCGCTCAGATTCGGTCAAACCTGGACTCCGGCTGGGCAGAGTCCATTGAGATGACAGGGGCAAGTCTTAGTCCACCGTTGTGGGAGGAGTTTGGGCCTGTTTCTCCGGAAGACGTGGACAGAGCCGTGGGTGCGATGGGTGCCTCCACCTTTTTATTGGACCCGTGCCCCTCCTGGTTGGTTTCCGCCAGCAGAGAGGTGGCACGAGGCTGGATCCAGGCGTTGGTCATCGCTTCTCTGATGGAGGGATCTGTACCGCAGCCGTTAAAAGTTGCGGTGGTTAGACCCCTCCTGAAGAAGCCTTCCCTGGACCCAGCAGATTTGAAGAACTTTCGTCCGGTCTCCAACTTACCTTTCTTAGGGAAAGTTGTTGAGAAGGTAGTGGCTACTCAGCTTCTACGACTATTGGAGGAAACGGACCATCTAGACTCCTATCAGTCAGTTTCAGGCGCGGCTTCAGTACAGAAACTGCCTTGGTCGCCCTGATGGATGACCTCTGGTGAGCCCGGGATGGTGGAAATTCCTCCATCCTGGTGCTACTTGACCTCTCAGCGGCTTTCGATACCATCGACCATGGTATCCTTCTGCGTCGTCTCAGTGAGTTGGGAGTGGGAGGCACCGTTTTGCGGTGGTTCTCCTCTTATCTCACCGATAGGACACAGTCGGTGTTAACAGGAGGGCAGAGATCGTCCCCTAGGCCCCTGTTATGCGGGGTGCCTCAGGGTTCGGTCCTCTCGCCCATCCTGTTCAACATCTACATGAAACCGCTGGGGGAGATCATCCGGAGAAATGGGGTGAGTTTCCATCAGTACGCTGACAACACCCAGCTGTACATCACCACCCCGTCTCAATTCAGTGAGGCAGCTGATGTAATGGGCCGATGCCTGGACGATGTTAGGACCTGGATGGGGAGAAACAGACTCAGACTCAACCCCGACAAGACTGAGTGGCTTTGGATACTGCCTCCTAAGGACCAAGACAACGGTCCCTCCTTGGTTCTGGAGGGAGTGAAATTAACTCCCTCGGAACAGGTCCGCAATTTGGGGGTCCTCCTAGACCCACAGCTAAAATTAGAGCAACACCTTACAGCTGTGGCTAGGGGGGCCTATGCACAGGTTCACCTGGTGCACCAATTGCGGCCATACTTGGAGAAGGAGGCTCTACTCATGGTCACTCACGCCCTTGTCACCTCTCGTTTGGACTACTGCAATGCGCTCTACATGGGGCTACCCTTGAAGAGTTTTTGGAGACTTCAGTTGGTGCAAAATGCGGCTGCGTGTGCTGTGGTGGGTGTGCCAAGGTACACCCACGTTACACCTATACTCCGCCAGCTGCATTGGCTGCCCATCGGTCCCCGGGTACAATTCAAGGTGTTGATCATCATCTTTAAAGCCCTACATGGCATAGGACCAGGTTACCTTCGGGACCGCATTCTGCCTCACACTTCCCTTCGACCGGTTAGGGCCCACAGAGTGGGCCTCCTCCAGGTCCCGTCAGCCAAACAATGCCGGTTGGCGGGCCCTAGGGGGAGGGCCTTCTCTGTGGGGGGCCCTGCACTCTGGAACCAACTTCCCCCAGAGACCCGAACCATCCCCACCCTGCTGGCCTTCTGGAAAGCCATCAAGACATGGCTCTTCCTGCAGGCAGGTGGGAAAGACTAAATTCATCTGAATTCCCCCCCTTGGTATGACTGATTGTGAATATTTTTTTTAACTTTTGTATATTTTCTAAATTGTTGTTTTTAAATCATTGTTTTTATTGATGTTCTTACAAAACTGTTGTATGCCGCCCTGAGTCCCTTGGGAGTAGAGCGGCATAGAAGAACAAACAATAAATAAAATAAATAAATAAATATTGGAACACTGCTATCATGTCTCCCCTGGTCCTTCTCTTCGCTAGACTGGCCATGCCCAGTTCCTGCAACCACTCTTCGTATGTTATAGTTTCCAGTCCCCTAATCATCCTGGTTGCTCTCCTCTCCTCTAGAGTTTCAATGTCTTTTTTGCAGTGTGGTGACCAAAACTGGATGCAGTACTCTAGGTGTATGTATGTATGTATGTCATATTTTCATTGTTGTTTATTTTAATAATCCTAAAGCACTTTGTCACTAGCCTTGCAGGGCTATCCCATTGCATTGGTTTTCTGTGTGCAAATATGCAGAAGAAAGGTGTGTGATTAAATGGGTCTACCAGAAGCAGATATTGGTATCCAAGTAGTGCAGTATTATTTAGCTGGCACATTGCCTGCCTTAAGTTATCAGCATTCTATGCAGAAATATATCCAGCCGCAAAGTAGCAGCTAGCTAATTTTGGATGACATCACTCCAGAAGCTGGTAAGATTTGGGAATACAGGCTGGAAAGCTAGTAGGCTTGTCAACATGGCTATATTTCTATACTGATTCATTCTCCATCTTAGAGCCAACTTCCAAAACTCTAAACAAATTCTGTGCCTAAATGCGGCTGCGCGTGCTGTGGTGGGTGTGCCAAGGTACACCCACGTGACACCCTTACTCCGCCAGCTGCACTGGTTGCCCATCGGTCTCCGGGTCCAATTCAAGGTGTTGATCACCATCTTTAAAGCCCTTCATGGCTTAGGACCAGGTTATCTCCGGGACCGCATTCTGCCTCACACTTCCCTTCGACCGGTTAGGGCCCACAGAGTTGGCCTCCTCCAGGTCCCATCGGCTAAGCAATGTCGCCTGGCGGGCCCTAGGGGGAGAGCCTTCTCTGTGGCAGGCCCCGTGCTCTGGAACCAACTTCCCCCAGAGACCCGAACTATCACCACCCTGCTGGCCTTCCGGAAAGCTGTTAAGACATGGCTCTTCCTGCAGGCAGGGGGTAGAGCGTAATCCATTTGAGCTCACCCCCAAGTATGTATGAAGTCGAATTGATTAAATGTTTTTAAGATTATGGTTTTTAATTTTTATATTTGTTTTAAATGTTTATTTATATTGGTTCTTGTATTTTCCCTGTTGTACGCCGCCCGGAGTCCTCCGGGAGTTGGGCGGCATATAAGAAACACAAATAAATAAATAAATAAATAAATAAATAAATAAATAAATAAATAAATAAATAAATAAATAAATAAATAAATAAATAAATAAATAAATAAATAAATAAATAAACTACAATGTTACTTGCATATCAATATAGTAGCCTTTAAGCATTTATTTTGCCTATTTTAAACATGGCAGGTGATTGAACACATCAAATAGCAATAGCAATAGCACTTAGACATATGTACCACTCCACAGTGCTTTTACAGCCCTCTCTAAGCAGTTTGCAGAGTCAGCCTATTGCCCCCCAACAATCTGGGTACTCATTTTACCAACCTTGGAAGGATGGAAGGCTGAGTCAACCTTTAGCTCCGTCGGGATCAAACTCCTGTCTGTGGGCAGAGTTTGCCTGCATTATTGCATTCTAACCACGGCACCATCAGGGTTCCTAAATGTGATGCCACACTGGCTTACATATGAAATTATGCCTATTTGTTAATAAATAAGAGAATGAATGTATCTGCTGTAAATGCTGAAGTTCGTTTTGAGAATTCCTGGATTCTTCTTTTCCTTCCTTTCCTTTCCCTTTGACACCCAGGACTGTAGGCTGGACTGGGAAGTCAATAAAATGAAATGATATGTGTAGAATACACATTTGTCTATTCTACAAATGTGTAGAAGGCAAAGACATGTTACTTCCTCATATATTGCCTAAAAACTACAAAGAGGCCATGAAGTTAGCATAAGTCAAATTACACTTATTTATGGTATCTACATGTATGTAATGCAAAAATACTAACCCTTTTTGACATTTATTCACAACATGCCCTCTTCACGAGACCTTTAAGAGTGATTTCTTTCTGCCATGAGAATCCCTTTATTGGCTTCTTCCTCATTTTTAAAATGTCCTGTTCACTAGGCCCCCCGGGACAAGTTAAACAAGAGAGAAGTAGAAGAGAGAGAGAGAGAGAAAGAGAAAGAGAAAGGGGGAAAGTTGAATTGATTGCTTATTTTGCACTGGGATAACCACACCAAATTCCGGTTCAATTAATCCTATGAACAATGAATCCTATCTGTCTCCATTATACCAAGACTTTTGCCCTCTCAAATCTCATTTCCACGTTGTAGGATATTGGAAGAAAATCTTGTGAATTTTCTGGAGTTCACAGCCTGCGGTGATTTAGCTGTAATAAGAGTTCAGGCTTGGGAAGGAATGTATCAAAGCTCCATAAATTAACTTCCATCAGTCCTCCAGACTATTGTCCTTAGAGAATTTTGCAATTTATTTTTCTCTTCTATGGGTAGCCACCATTAGACTGTTTGGTGGCATTTGCTCTTCATTTCCAGGCTGAAGGGCAAAGTGCAGAGCCTGAAAAAAGAAAACCATGAAGACGTCAACTGCCATTCTCCTTACATGTGTCCTATTGTTAGCCAAAGTGGCTTGACCTTCTGTAATGTGACGCATGAGAGGCGAAGTAATGCAACAAGACAAATCAGACAGACAAATCAGGGCAGTGCCACACAGCCGATATGTGACACATTTCCTTCAAGCCAAACACAGCTTTTAGCTTTTAGCAAAGGTAGTACTTTAAAAGTCACTTATCTTTCTTCTTGGTCTTCAAACATTTTGACTACTCCAAGAGAAGTTGGTGGGGGGAGAGAATAATACATCCTTGTCGTGTGTCAAAGGGAAAGGAAGAATGAAGGAAATCTCAAAACAAACTTTGGCATTCACTTCAGATCAATGTCACTGGGCAGTGATAGTTCTGTCAATTATAAGCAAGAAATTAATAAGAAAAAAGGCACCATTTCAGATATCAACAAGTGTGACACTGCATTTGACGAGTTCAACTGCCTGCCATATTTAAAGTAAGCAAAATAAATTGCTAAAGACCTCTTTATTTGCATACATATAGCATTATGGTTTAGGGAGAAAATTTGTTTTGAGTTGGAGGAAGTTGGCTCTAAGCTGGAGAATACATTGATATAGAAATGTTTGCATTTCTATATTTGCAAAGAATAATAAATAGAATAGAATAGAATAGAATAGAATAGAATAGAATAGAATAGAATAGAATAGAATAGAATAGAATAGAATAGAATAGAATAATATTCTTTATTGGCCAAGTGTGCTTGGACACACAAGGAATTTGTCTCTAGTGCATAAGCTGTCTGTGTACATACAAACAACAAAGTGATATAATCATAAGATACCAATAGAAGAAGGTAGTATAAAAGATGAGAAGGATAATAACAATACAGAAGGGGTGGGTTCTAAATTTTTTTACTACCAGTTCTGTGGGCGTGGCTTATTTTGAGGATGTAGTTTGATGGTCATGTGACTGAGTAGGTGTGGCCATCTTGATTTCAGTCACGCCCACGCCCTCAGTCACATGCCCTCCACCTAGCCACATCCACAGAACCGCCAAAAATTTATGTTTTGCCAGCTGGGAGGCTGGCAAAGAAGCCTCGCTTTCTCCGCTACCGTGGCTGCTTCTACCTCAGCGCCAGCAGGAGTGGTGTGCTGCGGCTGCAACAGCAGGGAAGGCCCATCAGAGGTGAGAAGGGTCTCTCCTCCAGCGGCTGTTGCAGCAGCTGCCCGGGTGATGCACCATGCTCACGAGTAAATGTGCTCATGAGTAAACTACAGATTAGAGGCAGCCAGCAGATCACTGGCTTACTGCCTTTTCCTCTCCAACTTCTGTTAGCAAGGACGTCTCCCTCAAGAGGCTTCAGAGGCCGAGCCATTTTTTTTCTCCCCCCCCTCCTGCCTCTACAAGGGCTATGCGGTGTGGAGGGTTCTTCCTCCACAGGCTGCAAGGACGGGAGCAGCTGCCTCCTGAGGTTTGGAGAGGGAAGCGGGCGCGTTAAAGAAAGGTAAAAAGGAAGCAGGGTGGAGGGTGGGGGTGGGGTGGGAGAGATGCACTTCTTGCAGTGGGGCGCAATTTGGGGGTGGCAGATGTAGCGGGAGCGCTGCGAGACATGCATCTTACCGGAGACTGGCAGCTCCAGGTCATCTCTCAGCTGTTGCTTGCAGGGGAAAACCTTGCAAAGTAAAGAAAAACTTCTCATGAGTTTTTCTTTACTTTGCAAGGATTTTCCCTGCACGCAACGGCTGAGAGATGTGATGGAGCTGCCAGTCTCCACGCGTCTCACAGTGGGGCGCAATTTGGGGGTGGCAGATGGGGCAGGGCTGCTAAAGGAGGAGAAATTTTCCTACCTTTTCCTGTGGGTGTGACTTGGTGGGAGTCATGTGAGTGGGCGTGGGCGTGACTGATGCCACGCCCACTCAGTCACATGACCATCAAACCACACCCACAAAATAAGCCACACCAACAGAACCAGTAGTAAAAAAATTTAGAATCCACCCCTGATACACACACACACACACACACACACACACACACACACACACACACACACACACACACACATTATCCTTTAGCAGGGAGCTTTGTGGAAATCTTGAGCTAAGTGTATTCCATTGGGAAGAGGCCAATGCACAGTTCCAAAGGAACGACTTTGTATGCCATAGAAAGAGCTTGAAATAATGACAAAGAGCAACAATTTATTATGTGCCTTTAGCAAGAAGTGGTTCAGATTAATGCTGATAATTAAAATAATTAAAATAATGCCTTGGCATAGGATTGAAGAGATGGAGGGAGGGATAGATGGAATCCATATATTTATTTTAAAGAAAAACTCTTTGGACCCTTTTTCAAGGCCATCAACTTTCCATGGAGTTAAAAGGAGGGGAAAAAAGCTGATTGCAGAACTTCAAGGCCAGGTCTCTGACAGTCTGGCATCTAGAGACCAATGACTCTGGAGCGAGATTCTGAGAAATGCTCAGGGAAGCATCCCAACCAACAGGATTGCTTGTGGCGGGTGGGAGGGCACACTGAGATTGGGGAGGTGTTCCAAATACAAGTGCCAAGAGTTTAAACTGGGCTCTGGCTCAAATGGGGAGCCAGCATAGAGCCAGTTTTTATTACAAGGATGTCTTTATCAGCAGCAGATCAATATAGACCAACTTGCATTCCAGATACTGTAGAAGCACACCTAATGCGAAACTCAAGCTTGTTATAGCCATCGCCAAACGATGTGACTTGCTGCTGTATTATCTCTGTCTATGCATCATTTTATCGTCTTGGAACATATATTTTAATTCTACGCACAGGTCAGGAGAGGGACTGCATGACTGACTCTCTCTCTCTCTCTCTCTCTCTCTCTCTCTCTCTCTCTCTCTCTCTCTCTCTCTCTCTCTCTCTCTCTCTCTCTCTCTCTCTCTCTCTCTGTGTGTGTGTGTGTGTGTGAGAGAGAGAGAGAGATATTAATAGCAGGTGCAGTGGTTTCCTAAGGATATGGGCATTCTGACCTACATAACGAACCCTGCCTCCCTTATGATCTGCTCTATTAATTGCAAAGGAGAAAGGAGATTTCTAAAAACAAAAATCCTACTCCTATTAATATACATACGGGGAAGCAAAGGAGCACCATGCATTGACACGGTGCTCTGAATCCAAATAAATAAATTAAAGCTACAGAAAAAAAAATGTAGGTTAAACAGCCAAATGGTCCAACACTGGGCAAGATGCCAGTTGAAAGATTCCCAAGATTTTGAAACAGGAAAGGTTGGAGCTGCTTGGGACAGAGGATATCCTGGTCTAATCAGATCACTTTTACTCGGTCCTTTGGAAATGATTCCTTTCAGCCTGACAGCAATCTTCCTTTTGCCAAAATAAATCCAATAGATCAAATAAATAAAATAAATAAATAAATAAATAAATAAATAAATAAATAAATAAATAAATAAATAAATAAATAAATAAATAAATAAATGAATGAATGAATGAATGAATGAATGAATGAATGAATGAATGAATGAATAAATAAATAAATAAATAAATAAATAAATAAATAAATAAATAAATAAATAAATAAATACCACTGGCCTTGGCTTCCTCTTTTAGGAATAACCGCCGTCCCCCCTCCCGCCCGCCTTATTTTACAGTTGTCTGCAACCACTATATTTTTTACAGTTGTCTGCAACCACTATATTTACAGAGGATTAAGCTGTTGGATAGGTCACATCACACCCAGAAATCAAGTGCATGCCACGTTCCCATTCATTTGTGAGGGCGAAGTGAGCAGGAATGATGGAGAGGCTGCACAAGGCATAAATAAAATCAGACTCCTTCAGGCAATATTCGTCAGTGGTTAATAGGGGGAATGATTTTGTTAGCTCTGTAAATGAGAATTATTTTGAGAAAGGGGCGGCATGCATCCCTCAGGAATAGCAAAGTCATCTTTGTTTATCATGCCAAACTGTTAGCAATATGAAGAGGCTTTTATAACTATGCGGCTTTATCTGTACATGGGAACACAGATGAATCTCCAAATCACAGGCGTAGAGGGAAGGTGATAATTGCCCAGAAACCAGGGCAACGGATTTTAATCTTTTCTTTTTATTTTCTTATATTTCTTATTAAAAAGGAATCATTCCTCAACAGACAAAATACCAAAAAAAAAAAAAAGCAAAAGAAAGGAGGGGTTAGGGAAAAGAGATGTCAGCCTCTCTTTTCACAGATTACTCTTTTCAGTGAAACTGAGTGGAGAAATGTCACTTGCCTTTAATTTGCTGATGATTTTAAGAGCCAAGAAAATATATGCTATTTTTCTGCTTATGGAGAATACCCTGCACCGATGATGTTTTCTGACAGCTGGCAGCGCAGCTTTCCATCAATGATATTTATGCTCAATTTACTCTTCCATTTTTTTTTTCTTTTTGATTATTTTTTTCCCTTAAACATATCATTTTTTTCTGCTAAAGGAGGAGGGTCTGCATTGTAAAACACCACAATTAGTCACACCTTTGGTAGCAAAGGATTGAATTGTGGAATCCTTGGTGCTCTCTGAGCTTGGTTATTTGCTTACAGACCCATTGCAACTTCCTCGATGCAAATGAGTGTGGGGTTTGCTCCCTGTTAGCCATTCATGCAGAAATAATAGTCGTTTGTTGGTGGAGGTTTGCCTACAATTCAGGGGTGAAATGCAGCCGGCTCTAACCGGCTCGTGCGGACCAGTAGGGCTGACTGTGCAAAGCCCCGCCCACCTGCGCCGACATCATGACGTCCCTTTTTTTGGACTATTTTCACATTCTGCGCATGCGCAGAAAGCTTTGCGCATGCGCAGCGGGCGCACATTTGCGAGCCGGTACAGAAGGGAAGTGGATTTCACCCCTGGCCTACATGCCAATTTCACCCATTTGCATGCTTTTTTGAAGCATTTGATGCTCATATGTGGAGCCAATAGAAGAGAATAGAGGATGAAACCCCACGCTCTCTAGCACTGATGATGTTACCTAGTCAGGTAATGAAATGTCAGTAAGCAAACAACCAAGCTCAGAGAGCATGAAGGACTCCACAAAATTCATGCAGTTTTTTTTTTGACAACAGTGATAAGTTTAGGCTTGGCATTTTTAACTTAACATAGTCCTTTCAAGTCAATGTATTAAATTCTGTTGCAACAGGAGACAATAACAATCTACTGCCCCCATATCTTCAAGCTTTCTGTGTACCATTTTATGTCATGATCGAGCTGCACTATTGAAATGTAAGTAATATAAACAACCAAGCAACAGACAGGAAAAGATTATTTCTGCCACAATGAAAACCTTCCCCATCTGCCAGCTAATTCCGGCACTCAATATCAAAGATTACAGAAACAGACCTATTCTATATATGTAGGGCAATGAAGTGGTAAACGGGGCTACACCAGGCAAGTTTGATTGAAAATGAGAAGGATTTCTAAAATTACTCCACTAAACTATTTCTGAAAAAACATGGACCTGTCTCCTACCATACTGTTTTTTAGAGATATTTTTCATTAGAGGGAGCAGTTTGAAATAATGTCCTCCTGGCTTTGCATGGTAGTAGTGCAATTGTGTAATAAATTTAAGTGCAATTTAGAAAATATGTGTATATGTGTGTGCGGAAGGAGAGAGAGAGAATAAATAAATATATGACTTGCCTCTAGATAGAGTGATTAAAACTGCACTAGAAACAGGGAGATAGAATGAGAAGAACACAGCCTGAAGGAGGTAGGTGCTTTAAAGCGACAATGTGCTAATTGGGTTATTCATATCATGGACTGTGCAAAATATCTGCCAGGATAGAAACAGAAGAGAGTTTGGGGGCTAATGAGTAAAGAGATCTAACTCTAATGATATACTGACATCTGGCAAAAATGTTCATTCTATATTCACTATCCAAACAATAAAGCAATTTTGAATGAGTTCATATCTTTATGAATATTGATGATAAGAATATCGAAGGATGTATGCAAACCTCTCCAAATATAGCCCTTAGCAATAGCTCTTAGACTTATATACCGCTTCATAGTGCTTTACAGCCCCCTCCAAGCGGTTTACAGCAGAGGTGGGTTCCTACTGGTTCGGACCGGTACTATAGAACCGTTAGTAACTTGGCGGCCTGGGTCGCTGGAACCGGCAGTGAGCCAGGCCTGCCATGCCCCTGAGCCAGTTCTCTCGGTGGCACCATAGGCGCCATCTTCTTTTTTTAGTACTGTGCATGCGCATACGCATGTGGAGCGCATCCACCCGAAGCACGCCCACCCACGCGGCACGTCCCTGAGTGAAGAATCCGGAACCCACCCCTGGTTTACAGGATTAGCATATTGCCCCCAACAATCTGGGTCCTCATTTTACTCACCTTGGAAGGATGTGAACCTTGAGCCTGGTGAGATTCGAACTGCCAAATGGCAGGCATCTGGCAGTCAGCAGAAGTAGCCTGCAGTACTGCATTCTAACCACTGCACCACCACGGCATATGAGGCAAACGTAGAACATTCTCAGATATGTTCTACACAACTGCTTATCTCGATACAACTGCTTATCTAGAACATTTCCGGGTTGCCTTCTTATAGTCACTTCCCGATCATGGCTGCATACAGATCCATGTTAATTCTGCAAACCCAACTTCATTCAGGCACATGTTTCAGAATCCAAGAGTTCATATTTGCCTTTTTAATATCTTCTCCTTATAGATATTTTTGGAGATTTGATTTCCCATGCTAGAAATTCTGAAGAGTTTATGCATACAAAGCACAGGTTGACAAAGACCTCAAATTGCACCTTAAAATATATACACTTCAGATGCAGAAAATACCCAGAGCACAAAAGAGAAAATGGTATTATGCTCTAATTCACAGAAGGAAAAGTGCTTAAGATTGCAGGGCTTCCTGTGCAGAATATAAAATCATTCCAAAAAAGATGTGTGATTTCGCTGTGTGTGAAGAGTTTTCCTTCAATTAATTAAGTATTATAATAATCCTGGCTGGATATTAAGAGCTGCAGCTGAGTGCATATACATTGTTAGTGCTTGAGAGATTTAGTCACTCTTTTTAGTTAGCATTTTCTTTCGGGTTTTTTTCCAAATAACATTCAGTCTTCAATCATATACTGTACCCATTTACATAGGAGTGGTGAATTTAGTAGTAAATTGTGAAGTCAACATTTATGCCTTTGTATTGACCTTAAATGTTATCAAGATGGCACACTGGACTTCATTGAAACAGCCTTTTCTTTTTTTGAATGGGTGCTTCTGTTTCACTTGAGATCATATATTTTTCATAATGCAAAGTTTCTCTTTACTGTACTTATTCAGGCAATGGATTACCTACACTCATGTGAATAAAGGACACAGCCTTCCATTATCATTTATTCAGGTACTGTATGGGAAACATAACCTAGGAAGAACTGTTGAAGGAACTAAGAATATTCTAACCGGAAAAAAGAACTCTGGGGGATAAAACATAAATACAGAAAACCAGAGGTGGGCATCACATACTGTAACAACCAGTTTACCCAGCATCGGAAATGTGAGAGCATGTGGCCGCCATCCGCGCATGCGTGCAGCATAAAAAAACACAGCAATTCACTCATGCACACTGTCCGCACATGGGTCATCATCAAAAACATGGCAATTCGCTTGCGTGCCATCCGCACAGGTGTGCAACATCAAAAAACACAGCAATATAGGACAGGATTGTGCCCGGACGGGTGGGCAGTCCCACCTGTAAGTCGTAACTACCAGTTCTCCCAAACCGGTCCGAACCGGTAGCAGCCCACCACTGCAGAAAACCCATACCATACAGTGGAAGGCAAAAGTTTATTGCTTATACAGATAGTCCTCAACTTACGACCACAACTGAGCCTGAAATTTCTGTCGTTAAGCGAGACATTTGTTAAGTGAGCTTTGCCCATTTTACAATCTTTCTTGCCAGAGTTGCTAAGTGAATCACTGCAGTTGTTAAGTTAGTCTCATGGTTGTTAAATGAGTCTGGCTTTCCCAATGACTTTGCTTTCAGAAGGTTCCACGTGGCCCCAGGACACTCCAACCATCATAAATATGAGTCATTTGCCAAGCGTCTGAATTTTGATCAAATGACCATGGAGATGCTGTAATGGTCATAAGTGTGAAAATGGTCATAAGTCAGTTTTTTCAGTGCTGTTGTATGAACAGTCACTAAATGAAATGTTGTAAATCTGGTACCTAACACTAGATCCAAAGAAGTGACATGATAAAATGGCACATTTGGATAGGAAAGTTGATAGAATCCTTCTTGGCAAAAACTATATCTACTCAGGGTTTTTAGCATCCTATACACTGGTGGTATTCAGCCGGTTCGCACCGGTTCAGGTGAACCGGTAGTTAAATTCCCCCCCCCCCGCTATCAAAGTGAATCCTGGGTGCTGCACTGCAATGGAGAAACGGGCAACAGAGCGGCCGGCGCGAGGGAAGGAGAAGGCCGCTTTCCCTCTTTCTTCTCCCTGCTGCTCCTCCTTCCCATGCGTCAGCCGCTCCATTGCCCTTTTCTCCATTGCAGCGCAGCGCCCAGGATTCACTTTGATAGCGGGGGGTGTAATTGAACAACTGGTTCGCCCAGGGTCAGATTGGCCATCGCGGGAAGCTCATCCCACATATGCAGCAGAGCTGGAAAACAGGGATGGACCACACCTCCCATGACAGCCAGCCTGACTCTGGGTGAACTGGTTGTTAAATTATTTGAATCTCACCACTGATCCTATACCTATAATCAAGAGTGTTATCTAAGCAGTTTAGTCTGTTTTTTCCCCTTGCCTAGAAGATATGAGTAATTTGGTTCAGGAAATTGTTATTTCTTCATTGTATGGTGGCCTGCAAGAAGTCTTTGAATTGTGCCTGAAAGCAAAATGTATTCATATGGAGCTATTAAAACTGTTAGCCCATTAAGCCATTAAACATGTCACATGTTCTCCACACCCAAGGCCAATCAATAGAATGGCTTCAGCTTTCAATAATGCTTGATGTTTGCAAACACATTTCAAAGGTGGCTCCACATAAAGCAGGTTTAATCCATCTCACTGAGTCTAAAATAAGGTTTGTTTCACAATAACCACAGGAATCATCATCAGTCTGGCACAGTACATTTAGTTGCCAAACAACTCTTGACCACCACTGAAACATGGAGATCTAAATTTAAGGTTGTACCTGGTTAATAATATAAGATAGGATTCCTGATAGAAACCATCAAATGATGCTTACATTCTCTGATCAATCTGCTTTTGACTAACCAGTGGCATCTCTATTGTGTCTGCATTAGAATTGGTTTATTTTACTGTATTTAATAAATTAATCATTGATTTAGAATTTGATCAATTTGCTTAAGTTTAGATGAAAATAAAAAAAATGGGTATGAGGGTATCTGACATTTATCTTTATATCACATATTTCAGTGGTAATGTGAGATTATAAAGAATGTGACACAAGTCATAAGGGAATGTCTGTGGCATAAAATAGGAATCAACAAATAGCAATAGCACTTAGACTTATATACTGCCCCAGAGTGCTTTACAGCATTTTCTGGGTGGCTTAAAGAGTCAGCATATTGCCCCCAACAATCTGGGTCCTCATTTTACTGACCCCAGAAGGATGGAAGGCTGAGTCAATGTTGAGCCGGTGAGAATCGAATGCCTGCCCATGGGAAGAGTCAGCCTGCAATACTGCATACTAACCAGTGGTGGGTTCCTACCGGTGTGGTCCACTCTATCGCACTGGTAGCGGCGGGCTGGTGATGTCATCAAGAGGCTACCAACCCGGTGTGGTCGTTTGCCGGTGCCTAGGAACCGCTATCTTTTTTTGCAAAATTTTTGGCGATTTTTTGCTTCTGCGTATGTATGGAAGCAAAATCGCGATGAAATCTTGTGAGGGGGCGTGTGCGCGAGAGAGATTTCAGCAAGATTTTGCTTCTGCACATGCGCGGAAGCAAAAAATCATCGAAATCGCACACGCACGTGTCCCCTTGCAAGATTCCGATGCAATTTTGCTTCCGCACATGCACGGAAGCAAAATTGCATGAGGGGGCGGACATGCATAGTGTGCATGCGCACGCACAAAACGTGGTGATGCATGCACAGGGCACCAGTAGCAAGGTAAGTGAGCAGCCCACCCCTGATACTAACCACTGCACCACCAGGGCTCAGTGAAAACAAACATTTTCCTATGAAATTGACTCTCCACAAAGGACTGAAGACAGTATAAAAGAGTCTTTCCTGTCATTTCCATTTACGTAGGCATCAGTAGCAATGACAGTTGCTGATAGATTCAGTGGAGAGAACAGTAACATAGCCATCTACCCTGTTCCTAATATAGATTATCCGCCAAAAGAGACAAAGCAATCTCTGTCTCATAACCTAGTTGGAAGCTAGATTGACGTAGATCATGATAATTCACGACATCGAGACACTCCTGAAATTAGGATTCTGCCACATGTCTTAGCACCAAGTCTCAATGTTGGAAGATTGGACAAAAATTAATGCACAGGGGGAAAAGGGAAGAGGGAAGGGAGAAGAGAGGAGAGCAGAGGAAAGGAAAGGAAAGGAGAGGAGACCATTATGTTTTTAGGCTGTCCATTTCTTTGCTGCTTTTGAAAGACAGAAGGGAGAAAGTTTAGGCCTCACATCCCATTTTCAGGCATTACAATTCAAAAAATATGTATTAGAAATGAGCAAGCAGACACCAAAACTGAATCTACTCTTTCTACATAAAGAGCAGCTTCCAAGCTGTTTGAATTAGTTAAACTAATCTGAACAGTCCCTCACAAAGTCATTGCTGGCAAAGAGACTGAGTAAACAGGGAGAGGAGTGTTTTACACAATAAAAGACAGGGCACTAGGACACTAGGCCTCTACAATCTTGGAAGCAAAGGAAATCCCACATGTTTACATTTCACCCATAAGAATATAATACGAGCCTATTGTTTTCAAAAGAATGCTCTATCCAATGCAACATCTATTTGTTTAACAGGAAAGTCAAAAGCAGAAAGAAGAAGGAACATTTAGCGCAGTGCTAGAAGCAAAAAGGTGTGAACAAGATGGATTCTTTCTGGAAAAAAAAATCTGAATGAAACTGAAAGGGACAAATGCAATCATTTTTAATAAAATGTATATCCTGCATGATATTCTTCTAACTTATATCCTGTATGGTCCTCCTCCTCCTCCTCCCTCCTCCTCCTCCTCCTCCTCCCAAAATACAGAATTCCTTTTCTAAGAAACATCCAGCATTTACAGGCTGCTTTGCTATGAACTTAAACAGTGTCTTATTTCTATTAGTCAGGGGTCTCTTGTTTGTCTTTTTAGTTTTCTAAAAAAATCTCAACTTTCTTTTGAGTAAATATGCTGCATGGGTA
>JALIGW010000034.1:565993-790993 GCA_023053685.1 Diadophis punctatus similis
TGATTTTGGAAAGTTATAAACAGATTAAGGGGCCAGATGAACTTGAAAGCATATTTCCTCTGGGTTGTTTAAAATTGTACGTGAAGATTTGTAAATTAACTGTAAGAAATCCTCCCATGGTAAAGTATTTTTGATTAAATAAAAAACAATGATATCTACTACAAAGTGGATTTAAAAGAGCTATAGAAGAGGAATAGATCTTTACTGGACAAAACAGAGACTGAAACTGATTTGAATGTGGGTCTGAAAGTGTATTTAAAAATGCTTGACTAAATGAATGTTAAGAAAAAATATACCATCCTGGATTTACGAATGAAACAGGCTGATATCTTAATAAAATGGACATACAAATAATCAATCAGAAGAGTGACTTGGATAGATTTCTTATCTTGGATTTACAAAAAAAGATATGTTAACCTAATAAAGGATTTTCTGAGAGGAGACAAAGAAAAAAAGTGATAAGAAACCAACATGTGGGAGATTACTTGAAGGGATTAAAGATCAAGCTTTTTAAAAGTAAATGGAAAGAATATAAAGTGAATTTATTTTATCAAGATTAAAATATATACATTGTTGTTTCTGGTAGCCCTTAATGGACTTTTTATTTTAACAAATACCGAATTACGAGGCTTTAAAAGTTTGTTTATAGATAAAACAGTAGATATGGGAAGAGATTTCTCATGCTATATTTTTTAGAGAACTTCATAAGTTAAGAGCCTTGGTGGTGCAGTGGTTAGAATGCAGTAGTGCAGGCTACTTCTGCTGACTTCCGGCAGCCTGCAATTTGGCAGTTGGAATCTCACCAGGCTCAAGGTTAACTCAGCCTTCCATCCTTCCGAGGTCAGTAAAATGAGGACCCAGATTGTTGGGGGCAATATGCTGACTCTGTAAACCACTTAGAGAGGGCTGTAAAGCACTGTGAAGCAGTATATAAGTCTAAATGTTATTGCTATGCTATTAAAAGTAAAATAATACAAAACTGGTTTATTTGATTAAGATTAAAATATACATGTTACTGTATTATTCCTGGTACCTCTTAATGGACGTTTGCTGATTAGGACTGAATGACAAGATTTTATAATAAGAGATGAGGTATGGAAAGAAGAGATATTTTACTGAAATATGAGAGAAGGTAATAGGTAACTAAAGTTGTTCGCATTTGTCTGGAGGGAAAACCAAGTCATTTCTTTATATATATATATAACACAACAGAAAAACATATATAACCCTTTCCTGGTAAAAGAGCTGATTGGGAACAGAGCCTATGGTCTAGTGGTTAAGTTGCAGCCGGCCCGGGTTCAAATCCCAGTAAGGGGTATGGCTATCTGACAAGAGCAAAATAAGCTTGAAATAGATCTATAATAGTCTCCCTTTATTTTCATTTATCAGCAAAAAATCCTACACACACACACACACACACACACACACACACACACACACACACACACACATATATATACATACAGTATATATACAGTATGTATGTATGTATGTATGTATGTATGCATATGTATATGTATATGTATATGTATATGTATATGTATATGTATATGTATATGTATATGTATATGTATATGTATATATAGGACTACATATGTATATGTATATATGTATATATGTATATATATATATATATATATATATATATATATATATATATATATATATATATATGTGTGTGTGTGTGTGTGTGTGTGTGTGTGTGTGTGTGTATGTATGTATGTATGTATGTATGTGTATATATATATATATATATATATATATATATATACACACACACACACACACACACACACACACATTGTCATATATATATATATATATATATATATATATATATATATATATATATATATATATATATATATATATATATATATATATATATATATATATATATATATATATATATATATATATATATATATATAATTTGTACTTTATTTGTACTTCATATTTTTTTACTTTTTATATTCTAAGTTTTATTCATTTTTTTACTTTTGTGTTTGTAAACATTAATAAAATTATTATAAAAATTAAGTTTTAATTTGTCCCAAAGGTGCTTTCTCAAGAGGCAACTGGACTTTTTTTCTTTTTTCTTTTTTCCTGCATTTAGCGGAAGATTGGATTTGATGTCCTATATGGTCCCATTCATATCTCTAGTTCTATCACCCTCTGCAAAAAAAGACAAAAAAAGAAATGAATGACAGGGCATAATCACAGACCACAAGTAGTTCACTCCTGATGTAGACCTATCAGATATAGACATCAGTCAGAACAGAAGATTTTTCCCCAGGTGTAAAATAAGTACAGTAGTCCTAGCAGCAATGCATCTCTTTGCTGGAGTAGGCAGAGGTTGTCCACTCTCCATCAATCTATAAATCGGTAGAATATTTTGGATCTTATGTTTTTCTTATGTATTTATTTCATTAGAACATTTATTAATCTCACCTATTGTAAGTCCCTGGGTGTTATAGTGGAAAACAAGAAATTAAAATTAAAACAAGATCAGAGAATACAAATAGGATGTGATTCAGGGCGAAGCGAAGAAAGCAAAGCAAAGCAAAGCAAAGCAAAGCAAAGCAAAGCAAAGCAAAGCAAAGCAAAGCAAAGCAAAGCAAAGCAAAGCAAAGCAAAGCAAAGCAAAGCAAAGCAAAGCAAAGCAAAATAAGCCAACATAATAGAAGAAGAATATTTTCATTGTCCTATGCAAATCAAGAAGTGAGGGTACCACACATCCTTCAGGAAAAGTGTGCTCAAGGGTTAATGTGCCACTGCAAAGAAAACGTGCCACTCAGGCCAGATACAATGAAGAATGGGACAACTCACTGCAGCCAACTCACGACGGCCAATTTGCCACAGTCAACTGTAAGAAAACTTGCCGCAGGACAATTCAACAATTCAATTTAATAATCTAAAATAGTTTAAAAATCATTTAAATTTTTGTCATTCACATTTCATTTTGTCCCTTTGGCAGCTTTTTTTTAAAAATGATACTATTCTACATTTTTTTTAGATATTAGTATGACTCTTGTCCCTCAGCGAGTTGTCCCATAGCAAGTTGGCCATGACAGGTTGTCCCGCGGTGAGTTGGCCATGGCAAGTTGACTATGGTGAATTGACTGTGGCAAGTTGTCATAGACCAGTGATGGCGAACCTTTTAGGACACCGAGTGCCCAAACTGCGCGCGCGCATGCCCAAACTAAAAAGTCTGTGTGCGAACAAGCACAAGCGTGGACATGCACATGCATGCCTATGCATGTGCAAATGTGTGCAAACATGTGCAAATGTGTGCAATTGTGCGCATGTGTGGTGCACATGCGCGCATGCGCAGCAGAAACTTGAAGACCGGCTGGCTGGTGGGAGGCGGGGCATCTCAACACCAGCAGCGCGGAAAGAGGTAAGATCTTTTTCTTTCGTGAGCTTCTGTTTTGTCATTTTCAGGGAAACAGAAGCTCACGAAAGAAACGCCAGGGAGATCTGACCCGGGGCGACGCCGTGCGTGCCAGCAGAGAGGGCTCTGCGTGCCACCTCTGGCATGCACGCCATAGGTTTGCCATCACGGTCCTAGACCCATACAATGTACTTTCTAGAAGGTGGGACTGTAATCAAAGACTCTTTAGATGTCTGGGCAAATGTTGGCAGCTCTCTGGGCATATTTTGTGTTTCTTCAAATGGATAAAACACTGCATTATCAAATCACAATCACCATTATTTTTTATTAGAACTTCATCGGAACACCACAAAATGTCCAAGAAGAGATTACATGCATGTATAAATCAGTTAATTGACAGGAGATACAGATAATTAAATAGGAAACAAGAAATGGTTTCTTCCCCAACCCCCAAAAACTTTAACCTTAGACTGTCTACAATCGACCTCACCTCAGTCCTAAGAGGTCTGTAAGGGGCGTGCATAAGCGCACCAGTGTGCCTACCGTCCCTGTCTTACTGTCTTATTGTCCAAATTTACCTGTACCTACTTTGCTTTTGTTTATGTTTATACCAATACCTGCTATCTTGTACATGTTTTGACAAACAAACAAACAAACAAACAAACAAACAAATAAATAAATAAATAAATAAGATACAGTAGGCAAAATTGTACATGCTATTTACTCGGGAGAGGGTTGAGGGAGTGGTCTCTTGTAAGCCTTGCTCTAACAAGAAAAGGGTACTTGTACCCTTTTAACTCTTAACTCCCATTGTGAGACCACAGTTTCATAGTTCTCCATGATAATGAAACGAGCACACTGATTTTAACTACTATGACTCTTTATGCAATTTGTTTATCAATGAAGACCCTCCTAACTAGGAAACACTGTAGCATATTTCAGAGATTTCGGTCTTGCATGCAAATAAAGTTTCCTGAAGATAAAGCTTCCAAGTTTTGCTTTTTATTTCCTTGGTATTTTTCCTGATATTTTTATCCTCACAATGTTGCTTTTTAAATACCACCCACGACAATTAATTACCTAACAACAGCCATCTTGCAGAGCTCTGTCACTCACAGCAATATTTTGGCATTCTTACTTATTTTCTTTGAATTGTCTGACAGTTAACCATAAACAGCTGGTTTTCTCTTTGCCAAATTTCAGAAGGTAAAAAACAAACAAACTCTCAACTGACACCAAAAGTAATTTACAATCTCAGCTCCCCTACTCTTGTTTCACTCGGAGCAGTTTCACTACCTGAGATTTTACACAATTTCACAGTCATGTCCGTTTTTTGTGGGGGGAGAGGATTAAAGCTGTGCATTGCTTGCACGTCGAATCCTGTATTTCTGCTGATGGGTCGAGAAATGCTCTTCCATCAACAGAATAATATCCTTGAATGCTACCTAAAGCAACATTTTTTTTTGTTCCGTTAACATTTCAGGAAATGGGACAAGGTTAGAAGGGAAACATATACATACAAAAGAAAGATGTATGAGTCACATATAACACACACACACACACACACAGAGAGAGAGAGAGAGAGAGAGAGAGAGAGAGACAGACAGACAGACAGACAGACAGACAGACAGACAGACAGAGACAGACACACACACAGAGAGAGAGAGAGAGAGAGAGAGACAGAGACAGAGACAGAGACAGAGAGAGAGAGAGAGACTGTGTGTGTATACAGTATACGTGTATATACTGTACACACACACACACACACACACACACACACACACACACACACACACACACACACACACACACACACACACACACACACACACACACACACACACACACACACATATATATATATATATATATATATATATATATATATATATATATATATATATATATATATATATATATATATATATATATATATATATATATATATATATATCAGCTTAGCTGATAAGGGAGGAGCACTGCCTAAACAAGGCAAGCAGCCCAAGTTCGAATCCTAGAAAGGTATGGCTAGCTGATGAGAGCTAAATAGCTTGAAATAGATCTATACTAGTCTCCCTTTATTTCTTTATCAGTTCTTTGTAAGTTTAAATATATAAATACACACACACACACGTGTGTGTGTGTGTGTGTGTGTGTGTGTGTGTATACCAGTGTGTCATGTTATATGATTGACCAATTCACCTTTAAGTCAGGTTGCAGAGTAAATTAACCACAACTGGAGTTTCAGTATACATGCTTGAATGCTAAAACCAAATTTCCTCTCTCAAGTCTCACAGCAAGAAAAACCTATTCTAATAGAGTAAATTAGAAATGTTTTTCAGACAGTTGAATAATCAACAGAAAATCTGCCAACGTTATAGCATCATTTTTTTAATAGCATGGCCAACCATCTCAAATGAGTAATTTTGCATTTTAACAGTACTAAAACTAACAATTCCTTACTTAAAAGATGTAGAAAGAAATATTAAAGTGACACTTGCAGGATAGTCAATTTCCAATATATATCAATTTCTCATAAAGTTATTGTCATTGTACATATTTTCATCTCTCTGTGTGTGTGTGTGTGTGTGTGTGTGTGTGTGTGTGTGTGTGTGTGTGTACATGCACCTTTGAGTCAGTTTTGATTCCTGGCAAGTCAAGTCCTACAGTTCTCTTGGCAAGAATTTTTAGAAGTGGTTTGCTTCCTTCCTGAGGTTGAAGCCAAAGGACTGGTCAAAGATCACCCAGTGAGTTTTGTGGCTAAGGCAGTACTAGAACTCCTAGTTTCCTGGTTTCTAGCCTGGTACTTTAACCACAACACCAAGCTGACTCTCTGTCTTTATAACTCTGCATAAAAATTCACATTTCAATAGAACTTCTAAAAATGTGTCTTCTTTCTACAATTTGAAGATGTAGCTTGTTATGCTTTTTAAAATCCAATTGCACTGAAGTCAATGAGAGGTAGGATCTGAACAGTTTCAAGTGGAATTAATTAATCAACCTTTGATAAGCCCAACAGTTCTTCTGTTTTTGTTCATAGAGATGTGTCACAGCCAATGAGTTTCTCCTTCAGTTATTTGATCTGGAATCTTAAAAAATAAAATAAAAATAGGATGTGAATTTCATGTGAATTTTCTCATTAAAGTTTGCATGTTACCTATATTTTAGCATTCTATTTACCAGCGATGGCGCAGTGCTTAGAATGAAGTATTGCAGGCTAACTCTGCCCACTGCCAAGAGTTCGATCCTGACCGGCTCAAGCCTTCCATCTTTCCAAGGTCAGTAAAATGAGGACCCAGATTGTTGGGGGCAATATGCTGACATTGCGAACTGATAGAGTATGCTGTAAAGCATCTTGGGCTGGTATATAAGTCTAAATTCTATTGCTATTTTGCATTTCAGAAATGTTTTAGCCATTCCTTCCTTGTTTTAGGAGGCATGGGATGTTCTATGAGACATGAGTGTAAATATTGGTTGAGTAGAGGGCACATGCCCTTCCAGGATCTCCTGAAGGAAGAGTTGCCTCCTTGGATAAGTACCCATACAGGGCTGGGCTGCTAAGACAATTGGAGCAACTGTCCTCCCGTAGGCATCAGTATAACAAAACCAAATGAGTTGGCCTAGCTTTCATTCAGATTGCATTCAGCTATCCATGGAAATTTTTTTTAAATGGCATTCTATTTCCATTGTTTTCTATTTTTACCTTATGCATGAAGCCAGGGGCAAGCAAGGACCTATTAGTGGGGTCTTTGGTGTTCTATGAGCTTGGTGATTTTCTTGCAAATGTTTCCTTTATCAAACACTGCATCATCAGTGTTTGTGCATCATCAGCACCAAGTCAGAGATCACACCAAGGACCCCACAGTTCAATCTTGAGTTACAAATGTTCTCCTCTATTACTAACCTATTAGTTAGCTGCAACCTGCTCTACCTCCTCCCTCCTCCCCCATAGGCAGACTTACACCTATGATTAAGAATTATATTTAAATATATGCAACTGCCGAAAAGACAACATCTGCCTGTGAAAGGGATTCTATTCCCTTTCCATTGTCCAACTTCCTCTTCCAATCTAATCCACTGAGTTGGAGAAATCTGGATCTGGGATGAAGAAGGCAGGATATCAAGGGAAAACTATATTTCATGAATGGAAAATGCATTTTCAGGATCTTGGATATAGTCCATAAAGTCTTCGTAGGATATTTTTCAATTATAAATGACCGATATTCTTTAGCAAATTTCCCAATTCACTGGAAAAGCCTCTTTCTGATTAGAACCAGGCTTTTTTTAATGGGGACAAAAGAGTGTGACCAACAGAGACAGATGGCTATGTTCTCTTTGGAAAAATTAACTAAGCAATTAGCCAGCTGGCTATAACCTGGCTGCTGTTTTGTCTTTGGTTCCACACTATAACATCAGCTCTTCTTTCTTGATTTTCTACCAGTCAGGACTAATTTAATGATGTGTACAAGTTCAAATCATTTTCACTTTCCCAAGCAATTTCCCAAACTTGGAAGGGGTTACTAATTTCCTTCATAATTTCCTTGTAAATGGAAAGGATTTTTTAAAAAATTAAACTGCACAAATTGCTGCACAAATTGTTATCATTTTGCCTCTGTCTGCATAATGCATAGCACATAACCTGCAGGTGTACAAGGCATGCCATTAACTCCATAACTCATGCTTGGGTGCACTATTCTTAATGTTAGTCACCAAGTTGAAATGTGGGCTCTCTTGCATATTGGGCAAGTTATTTTTCAAGCATGGAATTATAGAGTTGGAAGAGACCTCAGCAATTATCTGGTTCAGTCCCTTGCTAACTGCAAAATGTCTTAAAACATTTCAAAGTAGCGTGGCTTCCCCTTGAGAACTTCAAATGAAACATAGCACCTCATGAGCCTCCTCGACTTCTTTTCTTGTTGGAGCGAAACGTTTCACTGCTTATTCAAATAGTTTCTTCGGACTACATGTTCCACTTCCTGGTAGCTGGTACAATCAGGAAATATTCTAATATTTTGCCTGAACTATATTCCCTATAATTTTAACCCATGAATTCCGATCTTGCTCTCTGAGGAAATAGAAAATAAATCCTTGCCTACTTCGGTGTGACAAGTTTTCAAATACTCAGTCTAGCTAATACACTGTATCTCTCATCAGCCCTCTTTTCCATAGGCTAAAAACACTCAGGTCATTTAACTATTCCTTACAGGACTTTATTTTTAGACCTCTCATCTTGATAGACCTTCTCTAAACTCACTCTCATGTGACAATGTCCTTTTTAGGACTGTAACGGTCCCAAATTTGCAAAATAGTCTTTCCAAGGCACCAGAGGTGGGTTTCAACAGGTTCTGACCAGTTCCGGAGAACCGGTAGCAGAAATTTTGAGTAGTTCGGAGAACCGGTAAATACCACCTCTGACTGGCCCCACCCCCATCTATTCTCTGCCTCCCGAGTCACAGCTGATGGGGAGGAAATGGGGATTTTGCAGTAACCTTCCTCTGGAGTGGGGAGGGAATAGAGATTTTACAGTATCCTTCCCCTGCCACGCCCACCAAGGCACGCCCACCAAGCCACGCCACACCACATCCACCAAGCCATGCCCACAGAACTGGTAGTAAAAACTTTTGAATCCCACCACTGCAAGGCACAACAGTGAGTTCATTTTTTTTTTGACAATTTGGACTCCATTACTCTTATTAATAATCCCATAATGGAACTATAATGGGGTATTTTAATTTTATATTTTTACCACATCAATATCTTAATGGTAAAAATGAATATACAATATTTTTTTTAAAAAAAGATCTGAATGGACATTATTATCAATTCAATTCAATTCAAAATAGAGCTGGAAGGGAGCTTGGAGGTCTTCTGGTCCAACTCCCTGCTCAAGCAGGAGATCCTATACCATTTCAAACAGGTGGCTGTCCAGTCTCTCCTTAAAAACGTCCAGTGATGAAACACCCACAACGTCTGAAGGCAAGCTGTTCCACTGGTTAATTGTTCTCACTTTTATGAAGTTTCTCCTTAATTCCAGGTTGCTTCTCTCCTTGAATAGTTTCCATCCATTGTTTCTTGTCCTGCCCTCTGGTGCTGTGGAAAATAAGTTGACCTCCTCTTCTTTGTGGCAGCCTCTCAAATACTGGAATATTGCTATGATGTCACTTCTATCCTTTTCTCTACACTAGCCATACCCAGTCCTTGCAACCATTCTTCATATGTTTTAGTCAACAACAACAACCAAAATACATAATAAAATTCATGCATCAATAATTAAGTCTTGCACCTTCATATATCTTCTCATCCAGTCATAGATATAAACACATATTTGCTCCCATATACAGAGAGATTTATGCATCTCGCCAATGTGCCTTTGTATCCTGCTCAAGGAACTGATGGGTTAATTTAAATAAAGAAAACTGAACATTTTGCACACTTAAGACACTTCTACATCTCCAATTCTGCTAGATGTAAACATCAGTGAATTTGGGGGAAGTAGGACTGAGCCTCATGCTATATCTGGATATATATCTATATCCTCTATGGTGAGCTGTCTAAAGGAAAGCGATCGCACGGGGGACAAAGGAAATCCCTCGATATCGACACCACCTCCTGGGAAACCCTGGCACAAGATCGATCAACATGGCGCACGCTGATCCACCAAGGCTGTCAGACATCTGAGGACAGAAGAACAACCATAGCAGAATAGAAGCGAGCACTCTGCAAAGCCAGGGCTGCAAATGCTGCAACAATGGTGCCCTCACAGGTCTGCCCAACATGTGGCAGAACATTTCATGCCCGTATAGGCCTTACCAGCCACCTGCGGACACATTGTAAACAGCCCACAACCTGATAGATGTCAAGGTCCTCTTCGAACACGATGGACGAACATCATCTGTGGGCATGCGACTACGTGAGTCAATATGTGTACATGTCTTTGTGTCTATCTATGTGTCCAGTTCCACAGCATGAAAACACCCCAAACACTTCATTGCCTGGCACTAAGGACCCTCTTTGGGCTACCTACAGTGGACATAATTGGCCTCAATGTGCTCATAAAGTTGAAAAGACTGTTCTTTGAGAGACATGAGACTGGTTGCTTTCCTTTTCACCATCTATATTTATATATTTATCTTGTGCCCACAGCAATTCTGCTGTTGGTAAATAGTTTCAAATATTTCTTTCCTCCAGACCGTCTTCCTGCTTCCTGCTCCCCCAAAGTATCGTTATGGTAATATAAGCGTTTACAGCAAACCATTCTGCCTCTTCTAAACCTACAATTGAACACCATGTCATGCCACTGATGTAGCATTTAAAAGAAGGAGAACAATCTTTGTTTTTAAAAGGCAAGTGCTTGCCTCAAGGATGCTTAAATTGCTCCTCTGGTTCAAAACATGTCTGTGTGGTGGTGGGGAAAACAACTTCCAAGAAAGTATTATCATATCTGAAGCCCTGCAAGTGATACCCAACATTTAATAGGATTTCTGAAGCCTCGGGGGGGGGGGACAAAATGGAGGGGGAGGTGCTAGATTGTGCCCCTTCTTTTGAGGCATTTCACGATGACAGCAGCACTTCTAAATCTCGTACCTGGGGTGCAATGATCCATCAAAATGAATGGATGCGGCACCATCAGGCACGCTCTGCTAAAACAATTCCTGTGGTGATGAACATCAGCCACCCAGAACTTTTTGACTAACAACCACAGGGCTGCTGTGAAATGAGTTGGTCACAGATGCCAATTGGTGTGATTTCCGGAGATTAGGTGTAGAATACGAATAATTTCATTTAAATGAATGCACACTAGAAGACACTGGGTGGAAAGCAGGCCCTAGTTTGGTTTAAACTTACTATTTCAGAAGCTGAGATTGGATGTCTTCTGTTACGTTTAACAGGACGAACTTTATAGTCGAGGAAGAGAAATGCTGAATTCCAAGAACTCAGCTGCTTTTATTTAATTATCCTCAGGCTGGTTCAAGGTCCAGCTTGAATCGGTTCACAGAAAGTCCTTTAAAATAACAGGATAACAAAAATCAAAGTGAAAAAGAAACTTAAAGGAACGTAACGTTGCATGAATCCCCATGCTAAAAGGGCACAAAAGCATTGAAAGTGAAAAGAGGGGGATTGTATGCTAAGATGTTGAAACACATACACACACAAGCACACCAGTAGTGGGTTCTAAAACCCTTTACTACCGGTTTGCGCGTGCCCGCAACTCTTCTGCGCATGCGCAGAAGCGTTCTGGGTGGGTGGGCCGAGCCTCCCACCACCGGTGCTACCAGTTCTAAGAACCGGGCCGAACCGGGAGGAACCCACCGCTGATGCACACGCATATGCATACAGTATGCATATGCATATACGGATACACACAGACCCTTCCTCCTTTAAAGATTTGCTAGGATAAACACTTCATTCTTCTTCAGGATTCTACAGAAGGACATTACACAAAAGTCTTGGCAGGTTGACTGCCTCACCCAGGAACTACATCACTAGGTTAGTTGACTTCCCAATGCAACTACATCCATCTAACTCTCTTGGGTGCACATCAGTGATTTAGGAGGATAAGGAATGATTCATTGCATGTTGAAGCAAATCCTTGCCTCTCCTTCTTTCCTTCCTTCTTTCCTTCCTTCTTTCCTTCCTTCTTTCCTTCCTTCCTTCCTTCCTTCCTTCCTTCCTTCCTCCCTCCTCCCTCCCTCCCTCCCTCCCTCCCTCCCTCCCTCCCTCCCTCCCTCTGATCAGATATGTACTGTGTTTAATTATAAATACAATGTGTCTGATTAAATCCAAAGTTTATTTTGCATTGCTATTATTTTTTTAAATCATGGGTACTTATGACCTTTAGTGCCCATTACTATCATCATTTAACTTCATTTTTGCATACTAGGAAAAAAAAATAATGGCTTTGCTCTTTCGTGAAATTCCTAAGAGAGGTGGATTAATATTGCAGTTTAGAGGGAGCATTATAAAGCAAATGCCTTAATTTTATTTTCTGCCTTTTAAAAAAACATAAACTGGCAAATCTGAAAACAGGCTAATTATATTAATACCCACTGCTCATTATCAATTATATCACTGTTCTTTAAATATATAAGGTATATTTTAAGTCACATGATAAATCATTACTTGGTAAGATGGTTAACCACGCATAGATTCAATTTGTAAGTGGAATTCTGCCTCCCACTAATAGAATGGATACATCCCAAAATGCAAGTGATATGATGTGGCATATCACATGATGTGACACTTCTTAAACTACATGAGTGTTAAATCAGATTTTCCTCCCTACCAGATGTCCCATTCAGATCTCAGGAATTCAGCTCCTACTATGCGGTCATGAAAATTATGGGAGTTGAATTATAGATGAGGCTTTTTAACATTAAATGAAAAACAGAGTATATCTACTTTGTAATGCCCTTGAAGGTCAATTGAACAGTAAGGTATAACTATTTCTTATTGTGTTTTTAGAATATCGTATTACCATAACGCTTATTAAGAAGATTAATGCATTGCAGCCTAGCTCAAAATCATTCAGGCATTATGTGATTGGTTTTTCATTAAATATTTCATTACAAATAAATCCCTTGATTATTATACTTTTTCAGACTTTGGGATAATCTTTCTTAAAACAAATTATTTAACAGTACATTGACTTTGAGGTTTGTTGATGGCAAGTGTTGCAAACACAGGCTAAACTTGGAAGAATGGGTGCCCAATAGCACCAAATACTGCATGATCTGAATAATTACATACGGAGTCAGAAAACTGTCCTATGTGGAGGAAGGGAAGTGGACTGAAATGCCTTCAGCCAAATTTTATGCATCACATTAGCAGATATTCACAGATTTGTTTCTTTTATAGCCAGGACAATCAAGGCAGCAAGCAACCTGACAAATGTGCAAAAATAAATTAAAAGCAATCCAATTAAGGCATAATTAAAATTCATAAATACAAAGTTCACCCTTAAGAAGGTTAAAAAAGCTAGGCTGGAAAAGCTTATCTTTTTTTCTGAAAAAAAAAGGAGGGAATGGAAATGGGGGTGGGAGGTGTTTTAAAAGTAATTTAACTTCAAGTTGGTTTTCTCAAAGACAAAATTACTTTTGTCTCCTGAATCAGAACACTCGTCTATTTCAACTTGTAGTTTCCATCTGCACATTTGGCTGCATTTATTTAATGGGATTGGTCCCATTCAAAACCCCTCCAAGGGTTCTTCATATACTCAAAAGATGCTCATTATGGTCATGTGTATTGGGCAAATGCCAAAAGGTCATTGGACTGGACAGAGGAAAGTTTTTTAGGTGCTCCAACACTGGAAGTTTTTAAGAAGAGACTGGACAAACACTTGTATGAAATGGTATAGTGCAGTGATGGCGAACCTTTTCTGGTTCGCGTGCCCACGCCCATTGCCCCCCCCCCACATGTGCACAATGGGCAAACCGGAAGTGCAGAAAAACGCACTTCCGGTTTGCCATTGGGCTGCTTTTTGCACTCCGGAGGGTTCAGGGAAGCTTCCTGAAGCCCCGGAATGCGAAAAACAGCAAAACGGGCAAAACGGAAGTGCTGAAAACACTTTTGCCGTTTTTCACATTCCGTGACTTCAGGAAGCTTCCCTGAACCCTCCGGAGTGCAAAAAACAGCCCACCGGCAAACCGGAAGTGCGTTTTTCCGCACTTCCAGTTTGCCGGTGGTCAACGCTCGCGTGCCCTCCGCTATGGCTCCGTGTGCCACCTGTGGCACGCGTGCCATAGGTTCGCCATCACGGGTATAGTGTTTTCTGCTTGAGCAGGGGGTTGGACTAGAGTACATCCAAGGTCCCTTCCAACTCTTTTATTCTGTTATTCTATGCTCTTATTCTTGGCAATCGGCCTTAGAAATTCTCCTAGCTCTTGGACAGGTGTATACAAGTCTATGAGAATCCTATTGGTCATTCTTTGCTATATAGAGCGGGCCTGTCAAACTGGCAGTCCCCGGGCCGGATGCGTCACATGCAGGCTACACCCACCCAACTCCGCAAAGGCAAAAAAATATTGCAATACATCACGATACATCACGTGATGCAATCAAGTTTGACACCCATGATCTATTCTAGAGGAACTGAAGGATTCCTGCTATCAGTTCTATAATAATGATACATTCCAAGAGACAGGTTGGTCAGGACTGACATCATAAGGTGCGGGGAGGCTTGTGCCAGTAGAAACATCTTATCCAGGCCAAATAGTTTGGAAATGATGTGTGTGTGTGTGTGTGTGTGTGTGTGTGTGTGTGTGTGTGTGTGTGTGTGTTTGTCCATGCTTTCATGTAGATTTCCTGAGGCTAGAAGTTCCCAGCAGATCAAGATTATCACAAGTCAAGCTCAACACCTTATGACTACTTTTTTTAAAACAAGGATATAGGGTTATCATTGATATCATTATCAGAGAACAACCTCCCCTCTGTTTTAGCACTAGTGATGTTACCTGGTTGGGAAATGAAATATCTTCAAGAAAACGATCAAGCTCAGACCTCCAATATGGGATTTAATTTACCACTGTTTTCTTTTGGGGCAATTTGAGACCTCTACCTCCAACTTATAACCATGGTCTTTTTCGTGATCTTCCATTCAATTGCTATGAAGGTTTGACCCTTTTTTTTAGCTTTTTAAAACTAGCTAAGGCGAGCAAGATGTTGCCATCTGCTATAGACAATTGCTATTTATAGTTTTAAAAATACATGCAAGCTGAAATTACCCATTGAACATCACGTATAAACAACCTTTTATCTTGGAAACTATTCTGAGCATTGTTCTCAAATACTTGTTCTCCATATAGAAGTAGACTAACCCGACATTACCATACAGTTTCTCTTTTTTAAAAAACTCCAAAGTATACCTGTGGGTTAAAAATATACAGCACCTCAGATATTTATTTATTCCTTAAATTTACAGACTACCTGATCTCATTATGATTGGGCCAAGATGTTTAATGCTTCTTTTCTAGGGTGGAGCTAGCATCCAAGTCCCACCCTTCTTTGACGGTCTGGCTAGCATGTGGATATTGGTTCATATATAGCTGTACTGATGTTGACTGGTTCGGGAATTGCATGCAGAGTCTGAACTTCATCCCTCGTCAAAAGAGGGGGAACTGAGGCAGAGGGCCCATATTTATAGTTTTCAGACTCAGTCCTGATTGGCTAAAGGGCGGTGTCTTCCCATCCTTGGAGGCTAGCTCTACCCTACAAGAAAAGGCGTATCAGGTAAGTCCCAACGGCCCTTTTGTCAACTCTGATACCTGCCATTCCCTTATAAAGATGTAACATATGGGTTGTTCTTGACTTACAATCACAACTGAGCCCAAAATTTCTGTTGCTAAGCAAGACATTTGTTAAGTGAATTTTGCCCCATTTTATGAGCTTTCTTGCCACCATTGTTTTGTGAATCACTGCAGTTGTTAGCAACATGGTTGTTAAGTGAATCAGGCTTCCTCATTGATTTTGCTTGTCAGAAGGTCGCAAAAAGGGATCACATGACACAGGACACTGCAACCATCATAAATATGAATTGCTCAACATCTGAACTTTGATCATGGGATCCTGCAATGGTTGTGTGAAAAATGGTCATAAGTCACTTTTTTTCAGTGCCATTGTAACTTCAAACGTTCACTAAATGAACAGTTGTAAATTTAGGAGTACCTGTATCTGCAGAGATTAGTGTGTGCGTGTGTGTGGGAGGCGGGTTGCTTACTTACTGATGCGCTGCACGCGCATCTCCATGTTTCGGGCATGCGTGCACTCGCTACACGCGCGCGCCCCCTTGTGTGATTTTGCTTCTGCGCACACGCGGAAGCAAAATCTCACCAAAATCTCTCGAGGGGATGCACGTGCGCGAGAGATTTTGGTGAGATTTTGCTTTTGCACATGCGCAGAAGCAAAATCTCGCTGAAATCTCTTTCGCGCACGCGTCCCCTCGAGAGATTTCGCCGAGATTTTGCTTCCACGCATGCGCAGAAGCAAAATCGCCCAAAAATTTACTGAAAAAGTTGGCGATGCGCACGATGGACCGGCAGAGAGGGCTCCGGAGCAGTCGCGCACAAATTGCACAATCGGCCGCTCCCTACTGGAGCTCTGCACCGGACAGCTCCGGCAGGAAACCAACTCTGGTGTGTGTGTGAGAGAGAAAGAGAGGGGTGTGTGTGTTTCAACTGCTTGTATTTTGCCAGTGCTGTAAGATGGAACGATAGAACAGGTTTTTCCCCCCTGCAAATCATGGTCTGGATCCAGGAATTAAATTGAATTGGATTGCTCTCTGACTGACTGATATGTGACAAACGACAGATCAGGTGACTTCTGGTCCTCTGAAGGAACTGGCTCATCCCTTTATTTAAAGCTTTGGCCCTCCCTTCAGCGTTTGTGCTACTTCCAATATGGATAGAACTCTAAACCTATCCATACTCCAGGCCAATGCAAAGATATAGTTTAATGCTAGGAGTGTTCCCAATGTTTTACTACTTCTCCTCTGCCAGTAATCTGGCTGTAAGGGGCTGCGTTCTGTATGGGCCAAGATTCTCTGAAACTAGGCTGCCTATAATTGCTTTGCCACGGTGCTGCTTAATTTCAGCAATGGCTAATTTAGTATGAAAGCAGTTAGCATTCCTGTTCAAACAGCTGTCAGTTAACATCTCCGGCTGCAGTTGCAATTTGTTAAGTTCATTCTCAAATAATTTGGAAGCAAAAACACTTTGGGTGCCTGTCTGGATCTGAAGACAAAAGCGACTTCTATGTCTTGTAGAAAAGCAAACCTTTTTAAAAAAACGATAATAGCTGAATTTAATACCCAGAGACTTGAAACCAGTAAGGCCGAAGGGCAAAGAGAGGAAGATTGCCTGTGTGTGTATACATACATACATATATATATATATATATATATATATATATATATATATATATATATATATATATATATATATATATATATATATATATATATATATATATATATATATATATATATATATATATATATATATATATATATATATATATATATATATATATATATGTAGGATTGAGTACAATCGATTTTAGCTATAAAGAAGGATTTTAAGGTTTATGGATTACAAAGTTACTAAATCCCATTGAATTCAGTCCAACTGAAGCTGCAACCTTAAACATGCTTATTCTGAGGTCCCACTGGAAACAAAGAAACACACATGGGATTGTGCTTATTATGAGTATACAATCCTAAAATCTTGGTACTACAAGAGAAATCTTCAATGAAAATTAAATCTCACTGCATTCCAAAGAATCAATTTCCTAATAAGTGCCATAAGCTTTCATTAATTAACACAAATGGGTCATCTAAGAAGCCCTCTATTAGATCCAAAATTCCTTTTTGACCTTTTAGTTTGCGGAAGCTCATAACCTCAGAGCTCAGCCCTAGCAGAATCAAAATCTAAAGTGGCCAAAACAGGAAGGGAACACTATAAATTGCTGCCCCCCCTTTATTTAAGAGTATTGATACTATCTAGATAATAATGAAACTACCACCGTTCTAAATTGTTACCTAGAATGGCCAAAAGATGTCAGGCACAAAATATCAAATCCACATGTTAAAGTTCAATTAAACTGATTTATTGCTAATCATGCTTATGCACAGGCATCTTCTCAACTAACAGTACCTGCTTTGAGTTAGATAAGAGTCAACTGAATTCAAGGACATTGGGTTTATTTTGTTTGTGGCTATGTAGGGATTCTAGGCTGATCCCTCTTTCAACTCCCCCCAGGTTCTGCCATTCCTTCTTCTACGTAAGGAAATATAAAATCCTAAAACATCTAAAAGAATCAGACTTAGAAGTCTGCCATATATTATGACTGCCAATATGTAGACAAAGTGCCATATCCTATTTCCCTTAGATGAATCCCTACTACCACTATAACTCAGATCAACGGAGTGGTATATGCTACAGTCACTGTAATACTGGAGTTGTTTGATTATGCAATCAAAAGGAAGAGCAGTAGAGCATTCCACCAATCTCTCAGAAAATGTATACTTTATAGGGTCTACATTGACCAGCAATATTGCAAAGAAAACTGTCCAGCATTGTTGGTGAACAGGTGGTCTTAGAAATTAAAATGATAAAATTAAACATATAAACAGATGAATGAAACTTGCCTTGATTTGACCAGCATTTCTCACTTCTAAAGGGATCCAGACAGTGTCAAAACAGTCAACAGTTAAATGCATGAGGATATAAATTGAAAAAGAAGGAGCTTCAATTTTGTGATTGTGATCACCATCTTGATTTTTTGACTTCCATATCTTCTTGAATTTGAGATGTAATATGTAGTTGGTCTAAATCCATGATGGCGAACCTATGGCACGCGTGCCACAGGTGGCATGTGGAGCCATATCAGAGGGCATGTGAGGAGTTGCCCTATGTCAGCTCCAGTGCGCATGCGCGCGCTGGCCAGCTGATTTTCGGCCTTGGGGAAGGCCATTTTCGCCCTCCAGTGGCTTCAGGAGGCTTCCCTTCGGGACGAAGAAAGAGGCGGTCATGGGGGAGGAAGCGGGGAGATTGAGAAAGGGCTGGGGCCTCTGAAGAAGGGGAAAGGGGACGATGCGTGGCGAAAGGAGAGCGGGTGGCATGCATGAGGAGGCCCTGGGAAGGCCGGAGCCGGGGAATGGCGTGTTCCCTGACCTCCTTGTAGAAGAAATAAAGGGCCACATGGTAAGTCACATAGTTTGCTCAATATTTGCTGTTTTTAGTACTCATTGCACGACAAATCCTGGATGAGTAGTGAGGTGCCACTGTAGTTCTTAAGGCATCAGGCTAGAAGTTGGGAAACCATTAGTTTTATGTCCTATTGGAGGTACAAAGCCAGCTGGATGACTTTGGGCCGGTCACTCTGTCTCAGCCCTAGAAAGGAAGCAACGGCAAGCCATCTCTGAAATCTTGTCAAGAAAGCAGCAAGGATTAGTCCACGCAGTCACTAGGAGTCAACAGTAATCTGAAGGCACAAACAAAAAACTTTATATGAAATGTATTTATATTTCTATGAGAGTTTAAATTCAGCCGAATGTTTTGGGGACTGTTACATTTCATTGATGTGGATTAGAAGAAATCTCAAAAATGGATAGCTAGTATCATACTTCAGAAGGACCAAGCATGTTTTCACCTTCAAAATTGAACATACATGTACAGTTGTGTGTGCTGTCCTTTGATCCCAAAAGCTGCCAAATTATTGCATTTATCAGACTAGCATGGGGAGTCAGCACGCAATCAGAACCTCTCAGAAATCCCTACACATTATTCAAAAATTGGTATGATACCTACTAAATAAATCTGGCTGGTCTAACCAAACGGCACATTGGTCTCTTAGAAAGGCAGGGAAAGAAGTAGCGACATCAAGTGTCACACAGTCTTTCTTATATTCCTGCAAGATTCTCCCTCCCTCCATTCAATAGGCACAGCTTGTGCCACGCTCAGCTTCGGCTGCAATCATCAGCAATTGTAGGAAATATAGATCACTGCAATCAATGCACTGTGCTTCCCAGAAAATGGCTTTAGGATCAGGTGCCTATTAGGCATTCCTGTCATGAGTGCAGGGCCTGGTCGATCTCTTCCTGCGCCTGCTGAAATGGTTCCATTCCCTTCATTTAGATGTGTGTTTCTACATCTACAATTTGCTCCAGCAGTTGAACTAAGTTTGACCTCTTCATTATATACTGATGTGCGGGGCTCTTTTATATTACCTGGGCTGTTACAGACATTTTCTGTGACTAGAATGAGCTATAACCTTTTGCTAGCCAGCTGTGTTAACAGGGACTCCTCTCTCTCTCTCTCTCTCTCTCTCTCTCTCTCTCTCTCTCTCTCTCTCTCTCTCTCTCTCTCTCTCTCTCTCTCTCTCTCTCTCTCTCTCTCTCTCTCTCTCTCTCTCACACACACACACACACACACACACACACACACACACACACACACACAGACCCTGTTATTGAAGGTGTTACAGAGCATCTAAGTCACTGGTTTTTCTTCAAGTTGTTAAAAGAAAATAATTTCCTAAATCAGGCTCTGAGTCCGTATTGTCTGATATTTTGACCAACGAGATTTCTTCAGAATCTGAAACAAAGCTCTTATCTCTGCAAGTTAGGGTTCTTTTATAATAGAAGTCTAGTAATTCAGCCTAGCACGGTGTTTCCCAGTCTCAACTACTTTAAGATGCGTGGACTTCAACTCCCAGGATTCCCCAGTCAACACGCTGACTGGAGAATTCTGGGGGCTGAAGTCTACCCATCTTAAAATTGCTGAGGACGAGACTCCCTGCTTTAGAGCAATGCACTTAGAACGTTCCGTGCCTACTCTCTGAGTATTGCAGAACCCTTATTGTATCACAAATCAAGGGGGAAAAGGCAGAGAGCCCATTGGTCTAGGACAGGGGTAGGCAAAGTTGGCTCTTCTATGACTCGTGGACTTCAACTCCCAGAATTCCTGAGCTAGCATGATTGGCTCAGGAATTTTGGGAGTTGAAGTCCATGAGTCATAGAAGAGCCAACTTTGCTTACCCCTGGTCTAGGACTATGCATTTTAGTCTCCTTTTAGCTAAAAACTCAATTTATTAGGCCAGTAAGTAGCTTCCAGCTTAATTTATCTTACAAACTTATAGCCAGGATAAAACAGACTAAAAAAGGAAAAGGGGAATAATTATTATATTTGTATTAACAATAACCAAGAGTTTGTATCATGATAGTTGAGGTTTGGGTGTCCTGCTAAGCTGTGCTTTGGGTTAAGCAAATAAAAGACATCCATTCAGTGTTTGAATCAGCCTCTGCATATATTATCTCCCGATAAGCCAGTGCTGACAAACCTTTTTTGGCTCGCGTGCCAAAAGGGTGTGCGCGCGCTAGCGCACGCGTGCCTGCCTACACCCATGCCTTCCCCTGCGCATGCACACAACTCCTGTGCTGCCCTCCCCCGCGCATGCGCACAGGCCTCACTGAAGCCTCCAGACTCCTGAAGCCTGGGGAATGGCGAAAAACTGCCAAACAGGCCAACCGGAAGTTTGGAAACGAACTTCTGGTTGGCCCGTTGGGCCATTTTTCGCTGTCCCCAGGCTTTAGGGAAGTCTCCTGAAGCCTGGGGAGAGCGAAAACAGCCGAAAAGAAGGCCGAAAATCAGTTGGCCAGCACGCACATACGCACTGGAGCTAACATAAGGCAACGCCTCGCGTGCCCTCGGATATGGCTCCGCGTGCCACCTGTGGCACACGTGCCATAGGTTCGCCATCACTGCGATAAGCCATATTGTACAATACTACTTATTTATACATATGGACATTGACAATACTTTATGTTGGCTGATTTAAAATCTAAAGGCTTACAAAGCAGATTTTTTTTGGAAAAGATTATGAAATAAAGATTAACCAGTTGACTTATTAATAAGATGGAGAAATGCCCAGGTTTTAGCCCATTTCAGACCCATTTAATTTTTTCAGCCTTTTTTTTTGCACTGATCAGTGAGTTTGAAAACAAATGTACATCACTCTAATGCATTTGTTATTGCGGATGCATGTTTGAATTGATTTTTATCCCCCCCCCCCAAAAAAGGCCTTGGATATCTTTCTTGGTTAAGAATTGTAGCCCTACATTCCAAGAAATGTGGAAAGTGGAGAAAAATATGCTCTGATTCAGGAATTCACTAGGCAAATATGTATTAGATTGGTCTATTCAAATCCTAACCAAACAAACTCCTTGGGCATTGCAAAAATTAATGGATAAAACACACAGAGTCTAGAGGTCTAATACAACAATGTGTACCAGAGAAAAATCAAATAAAGCCGGGCAAAATAAAAATGGCATTGCTAATGAAAGAACCCTTGTCTGCAGGAATGATGTAACCATTTTAATTCTTAGTAGCCTTAGATGCTTAAGACCAGGGGTGTCAAACTCGATTTCAGGGTTGTGTTTGACCTTGGGGGGGGGGGCGGCTGGGCGCACAGCCCTCCCAATCTTCATTTTCACTGGCAGAGCGCTGCAGGAGGCCATCGCAGTTGAAAACAGAGCCTGGGAGGGCCTCCTGCAGTGCTCTGCCAGCAAAAACAGAGCTCGGAAGGGTCATGCGCGGCCCTCCCAAGCTCTGTTTTCTCTGGCAGAGGTTCCCGGGCCGGTCCTTTGCTGTTTCCAGGGCAGCCCCGCGGGCCAGATCTAAGCACCCCGTGGGCTGGATTCGGCCTGCGGGCCTTGAGTTTGATACTCCTGCTTTAGACACACTGTGTTGGAACAACAAACCAATAGTCCTTGACTTATGAGAACAATTGTGACCCAGGGGCGGGTTCCTAATTTTTTTACTACCACTCTGTGGGCGTGGCTTATTTTGTGGGTGTGGCTTGCCGGCCATGTGACTGGGTGGGCGTGGCTTGCCGGCCATGTGACTGGGTGGGCATGGCTTCTCAGACTGCTGAAGGGAGGGGAACTGAGATAGGTCCTGCCGCCCATTCCCCCTCCCCTCAGCAGCTCGAGAAGCTTCAAATGTGCAAAAATGCCTAGGATCATCACCGCACATTCGTGGCTTCTCAGACTGCTGAAGGGAGGGGAATGGAGATAGCTCCTGCCGCCCATTCTTTCAGCATCTCACGCGCTCCCTCAGCCATCCTCCCCTGCTTGGACTTGCTGTGGGGTAGGAAGGCAGCGCATGCGCAGTGCCGGAAGCTCGGCTTCTGGGCATGCGCAGAAGAAATTTTTTTAAAAAATGTAAACATTTTTTTAAAAAAAAATTGGCGGCGCCCAGGCACCAGCAACCGACCGCACTGTGATGTCACCAGCGGGCCGCTACCGGTGCTATAGAATGGACCGGTGCTATAGAATGGACCGCACTGGTAGGAACCCACCACTGTTGTGACCAGACTACCATTGCTAAGCAACAGCAATAGCACTTAGATTTATATAGCATTTCACAGTGCTTTACAGCCCTCTCTAAGCAGTTTTACAGAGTCAGCATATTGCCCCCAATAGAATAGAATAGTATAGAATTTTTATTGGCCAAGTGTGATTGGACACACAAGGAATTTGTCTTTGGTGCATATGCTCTCAGTGTACATAAAAGAAAAGATACGTTCGTCAAGAATCATAAGGTACAACACTCAATGATTGTCATAGGGTACAAATAAGCAATCAAATCATATTAGGAACAATCTGTGTCCTCATTTTACCGACCTTAGAAGGATAGAAGGCAGACCTCCACTGCTGTCACCAACTGGTGTGCTAGGCAATGAGGCTCACCAGTTTGCACAATTCCAGAAAATGTAACCAAGGGCTCTTGTGGGCCAGTGAAAACTGGCTCCAAAACACCGCAGGTTGGGCTGCATGAATGAGGCTTAGGAGATTGCTGGTTTACACCAGATCTGAAAGATTTCTTTTCAATCATTTTCAAAGCATGCACAGCTCTAATATTTTGGAAAACCATGTAAAAAAAGCTGTTTGTATGTTTTGGCAATTATATAAACAGCAGTAGGTATCAGATAAAGTTTATTAAGGAAATTGCATTTAAGATTACAGGAAGTTTCCCTTTTCTGTTTACAAGTTCACTGGATTTGTGGGGGAACACACTACCCTACAAATCATCAAAATACCTAAAGTCAGAGTGCTTTGATGGGTCTGTTTTCTAAGAAATTTCTTTTAAATTATTGCAATAATCTGGATGTAGACCCATTGAAGCACTATTGCTCTATGTATTTTGATGATTTACAGAAGCATTCTAACATGTGTCATTGATTCTATCACATCCCTGTATTTGCAGGCAGTGGGGTTGCTATCCCAAAGATAAGAAAGCTGTTAAGGCTTCATGAAACCTCAACTTTTTGTATAATAGCCACATGGAGAAAAGGAAAAAAGTTGTGATCACATTAAGGTGACCAGACGTCCCGCTTTTTAATAATTTGTCCCGCGTCCCGCGGCGTTTCAAAAAAGTCCCGCTTTTTGAATTTGAATTTGCCCTGCACACCCCTCTGCCTCCTGCATCACCTGCCTCCTCCTGCCAGGCAGGGAGGGAGGGCAGTGAGAGGGGCAGCGGCGGTCTTGCCTGTTTGTCGCTGCAGAGCCGAAGAAGCTGGTGGCATTCGCGGCGCTTCCCCCGCCCGCTTTCCCTGGCCGCCGGGATGCCGCCATTTGCATTCTTTTGCCCTCTGCGCAAGCAGAACGCTTTGCGCATGCGCAGAGGGCAAAAGAACGCAAATGGCGGCATCCCGGCGGCCGGGGAAAGCGGGCGGGGGAAGCCCCGAGCCGCGAACGCCACCAGCTTCTTTGGCTCTGCGGCGACGACCAGGCAAGACCGCTCCGATAGGAACCCACCCCTGGCTGCGATGAAGGGGGGGTGTTTGGGGGGGTGCACAAAGCTGCAGGATAAGAGAGATGGACCCCTCCCATCTTGCTCCCCTAGAACCCCTTCCCTTCAATGGTGTCCCGCTTTACAAATATTAAAATCTGGTCACCTTAGATCACATGGGTGTGACTACCATATTGACTTTTTTTTAAAGCCCTTTCCATAGACCCACTGCAATGACATCTTCACTTCTGATTAGAAATTAAGGGTGGCGGGGGAGCCGGTGCTGTTGTCTCACACTTATATGGAGAAGAAAACCTTAAGGTGAAGCACAGGTATCTTTCTACAAAAGGGTCGTATAAATGGGAGTATGTTTTTTTTTTCATTTTCTCTCTCTCAATTTCAGGGGGGGGAACCATTTTGCCTAAATATTAAGGGAAAATTGTGATCAGTTTTCTAACTGCATGAGCTGGTAGGCCTTCCTTCAATAGGCAAGCTCAAGAATAAGTTGGAGAACATTTTGTTCTGGATATTTTTATGTGCAACTTTGCAGATTCTGAAATAAGGAGTTTCATTAGATGAACTTGTCAGCTCCGTGACATTTTGAGTTACCATAATCTTAAAAAGTGTTCCTAGAGATATTATATTAAGAGTGCATTTGTAATCACCTGCCATTACACAGAGATATGCTGATAGCTGATAATTTTGCTTGGCTGGCTTAAACTAAAAGGGGAGATGGAATATAAATCCAAAATTTCAATACTGAAAAAAAATATTGAGAGTCATCTTAGGCCCCTCTGTTTCACAGGCATGTAGTTTACTCAACATTATTTTACAGTTTTAAAACTTCACTGGAAAATGCACCCAGTTGCAACAGAAAATGAATCTGAAGAATTTAGTGGGGCAAGGTGAATGAAGCTCATTTAATTAAAATCCTGCTAGAGGGTGGGTGACTTGAGTAGATCAATTTTTAAGGTAGTGGAAATTATACACTGATATTCAGACTTAAATTTCTGCATCTAATTGAGGAGTATAACAAATGTGGCTACTTGTATATTTATGAAACATTCAATACACTTTTAAAACACTAAGATTCTTTTCTTTAAAGGCAAGTTGTGCCATGCACTTTCAGACTATCAATACTAGATATATAACATAGAGTTCAACACTTAACTCTAATTGAAGTGGCAACACAGTGGGAGATCAATGAATAATTTAATGGCTTCAGGGTGTGAAAAAGCTGGCTTATAAAAATTGCCTCTTTGCTAATGAATCATCTATCTCTCTAGTAGGTCTGTGCACAGAAATGGACAAAGGTAACTGGAAGAAGCGCCTCTTGGCCAAGAACCTGTGTCCTTCAGGAGAATTTGGAAGATCTAGAATCGTCCAGGTTTAGCCCTTCATTACCTTGGTTTATTTTCTGGCTTCAGAAAGCAGATTCAGAGAGCACCTCATAGGGAGTGAAGGGCCTCATTAAATGTGTCTGTATGCATGCATCTATATTTACAGTATAAATCTAATAATTATTTGTCCATTTATTGTTACACACACACACACACACACACACACACACACACACATCTCCAATCTATGATGCATGGATGGATGGATGTGTTGGAAGAAATGTCCATCTGGGTTCAAGTGGTCCAAGTGGGAAGAAAGACTCTGGAAACATGGAGACTGCTTGGAAAGATGGTTTAATGGTGGACAAGACCACATGGTTTGAGGTCCTGGGCAAAAAAAAAAAAGAGCACCTGGGTAAGAGAGGGAGAGAGATTTATACCTTATCTTGGGCCCTGCCTTGGAGTTTCCTGTTCCTGTGTAAGAAATGTATTCTGATTGGTTGTCAGACTCCCATGGGGCCATGCAGTGTCTTGTAGTGTCTTGAGTCCCAAGCTTGGCTGAATCTTGCTGGGGGATGATGTAATGAAGGTGCTTTGGGCAATTCCTATTATGGCTTAATGGCTTTGTCCTGGTTTGGATCTTGAGTGAGAGCTAATCCTTTCGTGTCCTGAGGGCCATGTCTTTTGTGTTGTAGATAAGCTGGCCCAGCCTTTCCCTTGTAGATAGGTTGGAACCAAAATATCCGCTGGGGGAGGGGCAGGGAGCTGAGGCTCTGAGTTTACTATGTCTTTAGAAACATGTTTCTCCTTTAGGGAAAATATAATATTCTGCCTTTTTAATATTTCCTAGAATATTTCATTTTCCTAGGAGAGGGGTGGGTGCTAACTTCCTACAGATGGAAAGCAGCATATATTTATTTACTTATTGGCAACATTTCTAATTCACTCATGACTCCCCTTTTCTCCCCAAAATGCCTTACAATAATCCACTTCAGTCAATATTATATTTTTAGCATTTAATTGGCATTTTTGAAGCAAATTTTATGACACTCATTATGATGATTTTTTTGCTTGCTTGCTTGATTTGATTGATCAAACAGTGGAAGAGCTATGAAAATAATGATCATCTTGAGGTTTGTATCTGTCTTTCCTCGAGGGGTGCTGAAAGGAAGCACAAACGTCAGATGGTGCTCTGTCCAGTTTTCTTTTTTTACCCAAGTAAAGAATAGAAATATCTAGAACAGGCATGTCCACTGGACAGCTAATAAGGTAGCCCCGCAGGATTATAAACTTTTAAAGGGGGTTTGTTATTTATATACATTAACTATATTATATATTTTATACGTGGCCCAAGACAATGCCTCTTCAAGCAAACCAAAAGGTTGGACAACCATGATATTAATGAAGAACTGTAGCAATGAGGGTTCTCTACTTTGGATTTCTTTGGTTTGTTCCTCAAGTCAGCTCTATGTCAGCTCTCAAAGGAACTTTCTCTCTGTGCCCATATTTAGATTAATATGTTTACAAGACTGGATCAGGGGTGGGTTCCTCCCGGTTCGGACCGGATCGCCTGAATCAGTAGCGACCCACTGGTGATGTCATTGCCGGTGCTGTTCCGTGCGCGCCACCATCTTTTTTTTTTGATTTTGTGTGCATTTTTCCCCTTCTGCAGCTTGAAAAAGGGCCCTCCTGCCCACCCGCGGGTGAATTCTGACCTTTATTTCTTCACCCAAAGCACAGCTGATAAGCTCCTCAGCTGTGTTTCGGGCTCATTCCTGCTTCCGAGCATGTGCGGAAGCCAAATCATACAAGGAAACGTGCGCACGCGCATGAACTGAGCAAGCGCTCACGTGTGAAATATTGCGATGTGAACCGGTGGCGAAGGTAAGTGGAACCCAACCCTGGACTGGATATGGGAAAATATTAGCATTTATTACATAGTATTCTCATGTCATAGCTCCCGCTTTAGAGTTAATAGCATTAAATATTTGAGTTCTGATTAGATAGAGATTAGATAGGTTGCCATGGGAAGGGAAAGGGTTGTCTTTTGCCTGGACTTTCCACATAGATATCAGATGCACAGTCTTATGTTTTTGTAGAATGGGCAGAGAAGCCACTGTCTCTTCCTCCCCATGTAACTTTTTAGTGACAGGAACATGGGTAATCTCTAGTTGTTTGGGGTGAACTCACTCCTCAATTACTATGATTCGAGCATCAGTGTTGACAGCAGTGACAGGCACAATTTGCCACCCTTTCCAATCTGCCATGTTGCTCAGCAGGGTTTATGACAGAGGTGGTCTTGCAAGGTACATAATAGCATCTTCCAACTCACACTTCATTCTGTCCCCCACAAAGCCCACTGTATTAAGTTGTTCATCTCAGCATCTGCCTCTGCTGAAGATGGTTGCTTGGCGATAGATACACTTAGAAAGAAGTCTGGAAGTAGAGTGCAATTTTAGAGAGGGATGATCTTAGCTTAGACCAAAAGTCTCTTTTACTCCAAATATATGGCTCCCAAGTGGTTTCCATCTCAGAAACTTATTGGGACACTAATATGTAATTTTAGCAGAAAAGAGTCATGAGGCACCCTCATTATTTTCTGAGCCCAAAAAGCCTGCTTTGAATCAAAAGGGTGAAATGTCATGAGGATGTAAATCATTGTGAGAATGCATAATTCATGAAAATATAGTTTTTGAAAAGTGCAGTGGATTCAAGACCCTCTGTCAAGATTTTTATTTATTTATTTTATTTGTCAAAACGTGTACAAGATAACAGGTATGGTATAAACATAAACAAAAGCAAAGTAGGTATAGGTACATTTGGACAATAGGACAGTAGGACAGGGACGGTAGGCACAATGGTGCGCTTATGCACGCCCCTTACAGTCCTCTTAGGAATGGGGTAAGGTCGATTGTAGACAGACTAGGGTTAAAGTTTTGGGGGGTTTGGGGGAAGAAACCACAGAGTCAGGTAGTGCATTCCAGGCATTGATGCTGAAGTCGTATTTTCTGCAGTCGAGTTTCGAGCGGTTTACATTGAGTTTGAATCTATTGTGTGCACGTGTGTTGTTGTGGTTGAAGCTGGAGTATTCATTGACAGGTAGGACATTGTGGCAGATGATTTTATGAACTACATTTAGATCAGATCGAAGGTGACGTAGCTCTAAGTTATCTAAGCCCAAAATTTCAAGTCTGGTAGACTAAACTACTTTGTCCCTGCATACAGGTAGTCCTCAACTGATGACCAAAATTGACCCTAAAACTTCTGTTACTAAGCAAGACAGGTAAGTGAGTTCTGCCCAATTTTATAACCTTTCTTGCCACGGTTCTTAAGTGAGTCACTGCAATTGTTAAGTTAGTAACGCAACTGTAAAGTGAATCTGACTTCCCAATTAACTTTGCTTATCAGAAGGTTCTAAAAAGCGATCACATGAACATGGGCATGCAACCAACATAAATATGAGCCAGTTGCCAAGCATCCAAATTTTGATCATCTGACCATGGAGATGCTGCAACAGTCATGTGAAAAATGGTCCTAAGTCACTTTTTTTCAGTGCCTTTGTAACCTTGAACAGTCACTAAGTAAAAGTTATAAATTGAGGATTATCTGTAATCTGTTTTCATTTTATGGTCCAGCATAATTTCTTAATTATGCTTAGTTTCATCCTTATCTCAACAAGTCCAGAAAGATTTCTTTTATGGAAGTGATAATACATACTGAATATTTGAAAAGTTCAGGAGGATCTTCAGCCAACACAACATACGTGCGCACTTTAAACCCAACAATACACGAAGGCAGAAGCTTGTCCACCCCAGGATAAAACACACAGACACAAACTGAGCAACGTGGTATATGCAGTACAGTGCAGTGAGAAATATACAGATCTGTACCTTGGGGAAACAAAACAACCATGTCATAAATGCATGGCACAATAAACTCATCAGGACAAGATTAAGCAGTCCATCTGCATTTAAAAAACAAAGTCCACTCTTTTGAAGACAGCAAAGTCTATATTTTGGACAGAGAGGACCACTGGTTTGAAAGAGGGGTCAAAGAGGCCATCTGTGTCAAAATTGAACAGCCCTCTCTCAGCAGAGGGGGAAGGATGCAACATCATCTATCTCCAGTCTACAACACAGTCCTTTCAGCAGTTCCTAGAAGGCTCCATACACATTTGCACTACTCAGGTGACCCTGAGGACACACATAAACCTCCAAGTGGCCTCAATGACTCTATAAAAGAATGCAAATGACCAGCTGTCTGCAAGGAGTATAAATCCTTCCATTCCCCACCATCCAGTCAGAGCTGAAGAAGCTTCTTAGATGAGAAGCAAAATGTCTTTAAAGAAAAAAAAAAGCAAGTCCAGTTGTCTCTTGAAACAGCACCTTTGAGACATGCTGGTATCACCTGTCTTTCCATTCCACAAAATCTGGAAAAAGGGATAGAGGCAAGTATGAGAATAAGGTACAGGACTGGAAATGATGTCTAAATAGCGGAAGATATATTAAAAAGAGGTTACACTGAAGGAATTTACAGTTTAAATAAATGAACATTTTTTGAAAGAAATATTACACTTCAAAGTTAACTCCATTTTCCTGGTGAAGTTGAAGAACTGTAACAAAAGACAAATGTTCTGTAGGCTTATGGGACAGGAAAGAACATGCAAATATATATTTGAACAGCTGAAGTTGAACATTTTATGACTAGATCTCATCCGTTTCACCCATATATCTCTTTTCCTGTCTCAAAACCAACATTTTTAAAAATTCAAGCTGACCTGATAGTATTCTCCATTTTCTTACTGTCTGCATATCTGCTAGTAAACACTTGTTTCCCTTTATTATTTGGAAAAAAAATCACAATTGTATTTTTTATCTCATCAGCATTTGTTTTTTTTTATTTACTGCTGACAGCTATGCCCAAAATTCCTACTAAACCAGTTTGAGTTATTAACATCTGCTCCAAATTATTTATTTATTTTGCTTTGCAGAAAATTGGCAGTTCTAATATCCTTGAGAGGTGGATAATTGTAATTATCTATGATGCTGTGTAGACTTAATGGCTCAGCAATCCTGGGTGTTGTGTGTGTGTTGATCTATATTTCTTTATTTTGTTCCACAATCTATAGTAAGTCACACTTCTGCTACAGAAATAGAAGAAGCAAATTTTGTCTTTAATTTTATTTCTGGCATTGCCAATTTGAGGACTTCTGGAGCTTGCCACATTTAAAGAATAGTCTGATGGATACTAAACAAGATAGAGTTTTCACAGGCTTTGGTGGGGGACTTCATTAACATATTCATGAACTGGGAGAGCCAATGGTAACAAGGTCAGCCAATGAATAGGCATAGCAACTAAGTCAGCCAATGGGAGCTAACCACTTCAGAGTCCTGTGCAGAGAATCAAAACTGGAACTTAAGCTTAAGGCTGGATGTGGCTCCAGTCTCCACTCTGTGCTCTCTTGTCCTCTCTGAACTCTGAACTAGAAGCTGCTTGTGTTTTACTTTTAAATGTTGCTACATGGAAGAAGAACTCTGCTAATGGTATTATAAATTCATCTGTTACTATCTTTATAATGAAGTTTATGAATCCAGCTGAATCAGTCATCTGTGTGTGCGTCTGGTTTTGATTTTGCAACAAACTTTAATAGACTTTTAAGAAGGAAATGGTGACAGCACTTTAATGGTGAGTTTTCTTTCTTTTTGTAAATTTTTTTTAAAAAAGTAGAATTCCACTAGTTGAACAGAAGAACCGGCATAAATGCACTGAGTTTTCTCTTTAGACTTTTACTCTTTGTGGTAAAATTTCCAGAACAGGGCTCCACATTTCTAAGCAACTCCCAGATGGTCAAGGAGATATAGAAAATTCTAACTCTTTGCTGACACCTTATGGTTTTATAGATTTTTGCAGCCTGCCTTTGATAGCATTATTCCCCAAATCAACCGAAAATGAATCTTGGTCTTGCCTATTCTTTGACAAGTTTGTGCAAAGCTTGTTGTGGCCTCTGAGTGAAGAGCAGTGTAACATTCCTTGTTCAGCAATATGTCAAGCCAGACATATTCTTAGACATGGACTGGTGAACTCGCAAATCGAAGGCTGGAAAAGTCATCATATGAACCCTCTCAGGAGAATGATAAGCTGACAGACCAAAAAGGAAGAGGACAAAGAAAACATTAAGGCTTCAATTTCTAAAGCTAACAAACAAAGCATAAAGAGAAAGCTATGCCAAGAGAGCTTTCTCTCTCTAGGATCACTCTCCATTTCCTGCTGTTGGAAGATGAGACTACAATCCAGGCTGTGTGATATGTAATGCTAATGTGACCCAAATGCATTGAACTATATAAGCCAGTGATGGCGAACCTATGGCACGCGTGCCACAGGTGGCACGCAGAGCCATATCTGCCGGCACGCGAACCGTTACCCTAACTCAGCTCCAGTGTGCATGTACGCTCCAGACAGCTGATTTTTTACTTGTGCAGAGGCTCTGGGAGGGCGTTTTCGGTCTCCGGAGGGCCTCCGGGGGGGGCGGGGAAAGCCGTTTTCACCCTCCCCAGACTCCAAGAAAACATCTGGAGCCTGGGGAGGGTAAAAAATGGGCCTACCAGGCCCACCCGAAGTTGGGAAACGGGGGAGCGGGGAGATCGTGCGCACATGCATGGGGGCAGGGCAGCATGGGGGATCACACGTGCATGCACAGGGGGTATTGAATTATGGGTGTGGGCACTCACACATGCGCAATAGCATGCGTGCGCGTGCTTTTGGCACCTGAGGAAAAAAAGGTTCGTCATCACTGATATAAGCCATAGCCTTTAGGAAGGTCTTTCATCTTCACACCTGGGAGCATATTCTTGTTCTACTCCCTGACTGACTTTGCTAGTAAAACCAGGTAGCTCCTGTCTCTAACCACAAGTTAGCATCACATACTGGAGCATCTCTTGTTCTGCGTTTCTCCTGGGGTTGCCTTTGATTTGGAGTTGGGGCCAGACGGGATCAGGACAATGTTACAAGGTTATATTGCCTTGCATTTATTTATTTATTTATTTATTTATTTATTTATTTATTTATTTATTTATTTATTTATTTATTTATTTATTTATTTATTTATTTATTTATTTATTTATTTATTTATTTATTTATTTATTTATTTATTTATTTATTTTGGTTTTCTTATATGCCGCCCAACTCCCGAAGGACTCAGGGCGGCGTACAACAGAGAAAATACAAGAATAACCAATTTATAAATATTACTTAAAAACAGATATAACATTGTTTATATACATAAGATGGGTACTGATAAGAGGGAACATTAGGACAGGGACGGTAGGCACGCTGGTGCACTTATGCACGCCCCTTACTGACCTCTTAGGAATCGGGTGAGGTCAACAGTGGACAGTCTAAGGGTAAAATTTTGGGGGTTTGGTGACGAAACCAAAGAGTCAGGTAGTGAGTTCCAGGCATTAACCACTCTGTTGCTAAAGTCGTATTTTCTACAGTTAAGTTTGGAGCGGTTCAGTTTGAGTTTGTATCTGTTGTGTGCTCGTGTATTGTTGTGGTTGAAGCTGAAGTAGTCGTTGACAGGAAGGACGTTGTAGCAGATAATTTTATGAGCTATGTTTAGGTCGTGCCGAAGGCGACGTAGTTCTAAGCTTTCTAAGCCCAGGATTTCAAGTCTGGTTGCGTAAGGTATTCTGTTGCGAGTAGAGGAGTGGAGGACTCTTCTTGTAAAGTATCTATGGACACTTTCTAATGTAGTAATGTATTTAGAACCAGGCAGCAACCTGGAAGTGTGGGTGTTTGGGTGTTAGGGGGAATATACCATTGATATTTTTAATGAAGTTAAAAGCAGCTAAATGAGAGGCTAGCAAGTGGTGAGAGTAGTTTCTTCAGCTTAATTGATTAGCGAGTTAATCAGAGTCCCACAATAGTGAGAAAAGTAGATAGCTCACCTGCTGAGCTGCTGATGGGATTGCTATGATTTTTTTTCATTATTTTTTTTTAATGCTAGGAAATGACCTAAGCTGTTTAAAATGCTTAATTTGTAAAATTAGACAAAGCTTTCTCTGGCAATGGGAGGATAGAATTGAGACGTTGTACTCACCTGAGACGTCCATTCTTGTAGGGTGGAGCTAGCCGCCAAGATTGGGTATTGGCACAGCCTTCTAGCCAATGATGACTGAGTCTGGAAACTCAGGAAGAGTGATGAAAAGAGACAAACAAAGTCTCAGTTCTGCGAAAGGCAGATGTTCTCTGAATGTAAATGTCCAGTGCACGCCTCACGTCCAGGAGGTGCCACTGTCTTTCACTGTCTGAGGATGGAGAAGGGTAGAATGATGGTAGAACCATCTCCTGAGCCCGGTGGAAATAAGAGTTTACCTTTGGCAAGAAGGTGGGATCCAACCGTAATACCACCCTGTCCTGGTGAAACACACAGAGGTCACTCCTGATGGAAAGGGCTGCCAGTTCGGAGATGCGATGGGCAGAAGTGACAGCCACCAGGAAAACCACCTTGTATGTCAGGTGGGCCAGAGATACAGAGTCCAAAGGCTCAAAGGTGCCCCCCGTGAGTGCCGATAACACTTTGGACAAGTCCCAGGTGGGATACCTATGCACTACGGGAGGGCATCTATTCACTGCACCCTTCAGGAACCTGGAAATTAGGGGGTGAGTGGAGAGTTTCCCCAGAGAGGGACAGGACAGCACCGTGGACATGGCAGCAATTTGGCGTTTGAGGGTTCTTGGGGCAAGACCCTTAGCTAACCCCTGGCATAGGAATTGAAGGACATTTATGACCGATAGGTCCAGTGGGGAATGACCCTCCCTCTCACACCAGGAGCAGAAAGCCTTCCAGGAGGCTGAGTAAATACGATGTGTGGACGGTCTGCGGGAGTCAAGCAAGACCTCCATGATGTCCTCGGGGATCTGACGGATCGTCAGAGTGAGCCGCTCAAGCGCCAGGCGGTCAGTTGCAACCAGTGAGGCTCTGGATGCTGCACTGACCCCTGGAGCAGCGACCACTCTGTCGGAGGGATCCTCCATGGGGGCGAGACCGACAGGGAGACCAGGTCAGCATACCAGGCTCTCCGTGGCCAGTCGGGTGCCAGAAGTACTACCTCGGCTCTTTCTTCCAGGAGCTTCCGGATGACCTGCGGAATGATGGGGATGGGGGGGGGAAGCGTAAAGCAACCCCCGAGGCCAGGTGCAGTGGAGGGCGTCCACCCCTTCTGCCCCCTGGGTCTGATACCGTGACAGAAACCTGGGCAGCTGGGCATTCCCCGGGGTAGCAAAGAGGTCTATTACAGGCTGACTGAATTGACCCACAAGTTGGTGGAAAAGATCTGGGTGTAAGCTCCACTCTGAGTGGTCTATTTGGTGCCGGCTAAGCCAGTCCGCCCTGGTGTTGTCCACCCCAGAGATATGTTCAGCAGAGAGGGACAGCAGGTGTTGTTCTGCCCATAGCCCCAACTTCATGGCCTCTGACATCAACTGTGCAGACATGGTTTCCCCCTGTCTATTTATGTGGGCCTTGGTGGCCACATTGTCCGTGAGGACCATCACATGGGAATTCTGTAGGATGGGCCTGAACTGCTGCAGGGCAAGGAACACGGCCCGTAGCTCCAAAACATTGATACTCAGAGATGTCTCGGTTAGTGACCAGGAGCCTTGTGCTACCTGTGTTTCGGTGTGAGCCCCCCAACCCGACAGGCTGGCATCGGTGGTGACCAAGATTTGCCTTGGGGGAAGGAAGCAGGTGCCTCTGTGGACTTCAGAGGTAGTCCACCAAATCAGTGACTTCTGGACAGAGGCCTGGAGTCTCACTTTGGCTGGGGAATGGGCTCTACCCTGACGCTGGTAGGGAAGGAGGAGCCATTGGAGATCCCTGGAGTGTAAGTGGGCCCATGGGACAATATGAATGGCCGAAATCATCTTGCCCAGGAGGGAGGACAGCAGATTCAGTGGGACTGAGTTTTGCCTCAGAACTTGCTGGGTTAAAGCCAATAGGCTGTCTCTCCGTTCCTGGGACAGGTACACCTTACACTCCAGGGAGTCAATGATTGCCCCTAGATGGGTAATTCTGGTGGCGGGTGTCAGCTGGCTCTTGGGTCGATTGACCAAGAAGCCAAGGTGGTCTAGGGTATGAAGCACTGGCTGGACATCTCTCTCGGCCTGAGAAGGAGAGGCAGAGGAGATGAGAATATCGTCCAGGTAGCACTGGATCCTGATGGGAATGGACCTAAGGTGAGCGGTCAAGGCCGCTAGGACCTTCGTGAAGACCCTTGGCGCTAAGGACAGGCCAAAGGGGAGCGCCCCATATTCATAATGCACCCCTGCATAACAGAAACGCAAGTATTGGCGGTGAGATGGCCGAATTGGGATGTGGAGGTAAGCCTCCGAGAGATCTATGGATGACATTAGATCTCCCTTCCTAATACTTGAGAGGATGGAATGCAGGGTGTGCATTTTGAATTTCTTGTGGACTATGTACCTATTGAGGCGCTTAAGGTCCAGTATTGCTCTCCATCCCCCCGAGGATTTGGGCACTACAAATAATATGGAGTAGAAGCCCTGCCCCTGTTGGTCCTCAGGCACCTGTTGGATGGCTCGAATGTCCAACAGATGCTGGATGGCCTGATTCATGAGGACCTTCTTTTGTGAGTTTGATGAGATGGGGCATCGAAGGAAAAACCTCGGGGGGGGGGTGGAGAGAAACTCCAGAGAAAGACCTGACTTCAGGGTTTTACAAACCCATGCGTCATTGGTGATTTCCTCCCATCGACTGGCATAGAGTGCCAGGCAACCCCCTATGGGAGGAACGGCCGGAGAATTATTTATTCCGGCGGAAGGGGCGACCACCGGCCCCTTTAAAGGGCTGTTTGTATTGGTTCCCCCGGAAAGGACAGTCAGAGGAGAACCTCTGGCGTGACCCGTATTGCCCCTGAGTCTGCCCTTGGAAATTTCCCTGAGACTGGGCCTGGAATCTGCTCTGAGGTTGATAGGCCCCTCTATAGTTCCTCCTGGGGAAGAAGGGTGACCTGGATGTGTTTTTACGGCCACCTGAGGGAAGGACTTTCTTTTTGTCCTTTGTCTCGACTAAAATTCGGTTGAGGGCCTCACCAAATAGGCTCTGACCAGCTACGGGACTTGATGCCAGCTTCCATTTATATTTGACATCCGCAGTCCAGTTGCGCAACCAGGTCATGCGGCGCGCCACTGCTGCAGATGCCATGGCCCTTGCCGCAAATCTGGCCGATTGCAAAGTGGCATCTGAGGTAAATTGTGCCGCGGCCAGCAACTTATTAAGGTCCTGGTGAGCGCGGAGGTCGGAAGGTGGCAGGTGGTCTTGGAGAGCGTGAAGCCACTTGACCGATGTCCTGCAAAAGAAGGAAGCGGTAGCAGCTGACTTCAGGGCCCATGCAGCAGACTGATGACCTTTCTGGAGCGTCGCCTCCATCTTGCGGTCCTCCGGGCGGAGAAGTTCCTCTGGTTCACTGGACATCATGGCGTTGGAGAAAAGAGCCAGGACCGGTGCATCTACAGGAGGCACTGCAAAGTGCTGGGCCAAAGCAGAGTCAACATTAAAGTATCTTTTGTCAAGGACGCTGGACGTTGACCCCGACGCGGGGTTCTGCCACTGCTTTAATACAGTCTCAACAAAAAGCTTTGGGGCAGGCACTACAGCAGTCTGTGAGGTCGTGGGCTCGAACATAGGGTCCGGCTCAGCTGTTTGCGTGGTTGACCCGGTGGGTGGGAGCAGGTTGGCCGTAGCCTTGTGCAAGAGCTACCTGAACAAGGCAGGCTGAAACAGGGCAGAGGAGACCACTGGCTCAGGGGCCAAGTCCTCATCATCTGACATGGCCAGTTGTGGAAGAATGGGCCCCAGATCTGTTTCCTGGTTGAAGTCATCCTGGGGTTCGGCCAGGGGATCAGAGAACTCACTGTCTCCGTCGTCGGAACCCTCAAGGTCAGAATTCTCTAGACTGTCCACGTTTTGCTGTTCCCTTGTTGTACAGTCCCTATGGGTTGTGGACTGCCCTGCCATTGCCCTAATTCCTGCTTCCACCCCTTTCCTGATTGCCTTGTTGATCCTGTCTTGGATCTCTTTGGATTGGAAAGGGTCTAAGTTGGGGGCTGCATTAGGTGAGGTGCCTCTGGAGGGGGCCCTGGGGCCATAAACGTTTCCCTCAGACCTACGCAGGTTAGCCCCATCGATGGATACATTATCAGGGGAGTGGGACCGGGAGGTATCCCGGTGACGTGGGGTAGCTCCCTTGTCATGCTTAGAAAAGCTCTTGTCTGCTGTTTGAGAAGCCTGCTTGGTCTTGGACCTATCCTTGGCAGGCAGTGTGGGGGATTGAGGCCTGATGGGGGATCGATCCCTAGTCGGAGAGGGAGATGCCACCCTGGTGTGTTCAGCCTGATCCACATTACCCCTTGGGGTCTTTGTCTTTGCCTTGCCCGATTTTTGGCCTTTATCAGCCATGCTGCAAAAAATGGCCTGTCACTTGATTGGTTGTAGTCAAAATGGCCGCCAGTCACTATGCTGTCTTAAAATGGCTGGCAAGGTTGTCTGTGCAGACAAGATGGCCGCCTATCACCGGGCAGATTAGTAATGGCCGACAAGGCAGCTTATTGAAAAGGCAGCCTGCAAACCTGGCCTCTTTTTTTTTTTTTTGTAAAGGGAAGTGCTAATAATGGATGCACTCACACATCAAGCCCTCAATCGTCCTGGCCAGGCAGAAGTCTGGATGGTTGTCCTGCCGGATGGTTTGCTGCCTGGAACGCTGCCAGCCCTCAGGAGCGAAGGTGCGGCTCTCCGTTGGCCAGTCAGACTGACTGGCTGCGATCCACGTCCCTTCAGGGGCTCGGATCCCTGCGCTCCTCCGCAGCCTCGGAGCACTTCCGGTCAGCGGGGATGGATCAAAGGGGCTGCCGATGGCTTGCGTGAGTCGGTCCCGAAGAAATCAGCTGTTTGTCGGCTTACAAGCCTCCGGGCAGCATGCGCAGACCCGGGAGGCTACAGCTGACCGTCGGCAACGAGGAAGGGGCGGATGGCTTTGCGAATCCGCCCGATCGGCCGACGAGGCCTCTTCGCTCTTCCGATCCCTTTTGACAGTCAGCTGGGGATCGGAAGGCTCGTGGACGGCTCCGCCCGCTCGTGCTGGGCCGAGCGAAGCAAATAGGCACCACAAGGGAAAAAGGGTGATGGGTCAGCTGCCAGATGGCCCCTCGGCTCTCCCAGCGGCAGTTGGTGTGTCAAGGGGGTGAGTTAACCCCTCGTTGACCAGACCCGGTGCCAGGTAATATAGAGGCCTCTGTTATGCCCAGTTAAGCGGTGAGGCCACCACTGCCCCCCCAAGATCCAGGGGCCCCTTCCCTCACCCTCAACAGCCGGTATAATTAATTAGTTAATTGATTGAGCAATCAAAGGAAAAAAAGGAGGAAAAAAACAAGTGAGGTTACGCTGGGCCTTCAGCTGGAGGGGCGAGCGACAGTCAGACTTGCGGCCAACTGTCTCCACCCTGGTAAATAATGTTGGAAGGACAAAAAAACCAGGGGAGCTCGATTAGGGAAGGAAAATTAGGAGTAAGTATATATGGAAAAAGACTTACAATTGCAAATTGAGTGGAAGTTGGATTGGAAAAAGGCACTAGTCAATGGCTATGACTGAGTCAAAAAAGGGGGAATCTAGGCCTAGAGCCACCTTTTATACTTTTCCAGACTCAGTCATCATTGGCTAGAAGGCTGTGCCAATACCCAATCTTGGCGGCTAGCTCCACCCACTATGGAGAACAAATAATCCATCCTGGTCCTCATTGAACTTTTTTTGTGGTGGTTCTTCTTCCTCCAAGGACCGTCCCAGTCAGTTGGTGAGGAGTAGAGAGCTAACTTTAAGCCATCAAAGTTATGTCTCAGTGGAGCGGCTGGGAGGATATGTTTTAACTCAAATCTAACAAGACCATTGATTGTGGACTTTAGAGCCCATTTCTCTATATCTGGGGATTTTCCATCATTAGTTTTGGATGGAATTGCACTGCTCCTGTAGGAGCTGGTATGCAACTTGGCAGTCCTCCTAAACTCTCCAAGGAGAAAAGCAAAACCAACAATGCTCTTCTCAGTAAGGAAGACAGATATCTCTACTTCTTCATACAGTCAAGGATCAGTTTGCTGTTTAAGAGTTATGTTTTTAATGTATCTCATTATGAATATTTTTGCTGTTTCTCTGGTCCATTTGTTCCGATTATCTTCCTTCCTTCCTTCCTTCCTTCCTTCCTTCCTTCCTTCCTTCCTTCCTTCCTTCCTTCCTTCCTTCCTTCCTTTTTTTCTTTCCTCCCTCTCTCCCTGCCTCCCTCCCTCCCTCCTTGTGTCAGATTCCATCTTCTCCAACATTTTCTTCGCAGGAGAAACTGGTGTGCTGTAACTGTGACTAATTAGGCACAGAAAGCCAGAAAAGGATATTTTCACAACATGAGTCAGATGATCCAGAAGAAATAAGTGCACCAGGCAAAAGTTAAAACTCATGGTATTGGTTCCTTAGACTTTGAACAGCACCCAATTTATAATGGAAGCCTTTGTAGGCAAAAATTTGTCTTAGAACTGTAAGTTCTGAAACTTTTGAATCCTCCCACCAAAAAGGAAGATTTGGTGCTCATCTTGTCAACGGGCTGACCTCAGCATAAATATGTCCTGCTAACCATTTTTAAAACACTTACCCTAGTGAAGTTGCATTTGTCTCGTCCCTGTCCACAGTGCAGAAAACCTAAATTCAGAAATAGCTGTTCCAGGTTGAGAACAATATTTTCCCTCTGACAAATCTTCTAAGAAGCCTAGTTAACAATGTGAAAGATGTTGGGACTAGGATTTGCTCAGCTTTTCCTGATCATGAAACTGTGTCAATGCATTCCCTCCCTTCCAGTTTCTGGGCACTGCTTCTATAGCCATTTTGTGTTTGGACCACAGAAGAGACTGGACATCTGCTTTTGCAGAAGCTTTTGCTGGACTGGTGCTCTGAAAGATGCCAGTTAAACATTACGGGGAATCCTTGTATAGAAACATTTATTGGCCATCTGAAAATGGGCAGGATGAGGCCATTCACAGAGAAGGCATGTGGTCACATTTCCTATGGATTTTAGCCATTATATATTATAATCTTTTTTTTTGTCTCATTATTTCCTCATGATTCTGGACACACGATCTTGTAGGCTGTGGAGAGCAAACAAAAAACAAAAAAACAACTGAGCCTGGAAAGCAGTCTGGATGGTTTGGCCCAATCCTCACTATTTTCTGAAAGCAATTTGTCACATTTTCTGAATCAATTGGAACAAGCAAGTCAACACTGATAATTGCAAAGCTTTTTAAAGAAACAAAATGCCACAAAGAAAAGCCAATATTCCAACATTTGACAAGACTGGCCCTTGAAAGAAATAGGATGCATATCTGAAGAATCAGTAGAAGAGCCTACTCATGACAAGCACTTAGCTAGTATGTTTATTGAACAAATAAACAACCCTCCACAGAGCTGAAGACAGCTGTAGATGGACTTTCATCTTGTTCTAACAGTTATATTTGGTTTCATTAATCAAATAAACAAACTAACAACATTAATTACTGTAAATGTATAATGTATAGCAAAAGTTGTGCTTTTCAGATAATATTTTTTTGCAATTTCTTTGATTCATCACATTATTTGTTCTACAACAACGCTGTTGTAGATCACATATCAGCAACAAATAAAATTGTGCAGATTGTGTTTCAGCTTTTTTTCCTCCCCAGTTAGGATTGTTTCTATTTTTTTATTAAACTGAAATAGGCAACTCAGGCAGCTGATTTGAAGTTTAATAAAAGGGTAGCGGACAGTTATTTATTTTTAATAGTCAGATTATTATACTATATGAACATTATGTTCTAAAACCAAGTAGATTCCCTACCTAGTACGCCTTGCCAGGAATTTGTCTTTGTGGTGTACTTCAGAAGGCTGCCGAGGTCTCTCAGCAGCCATAATTAAAAGTCTTAATTAATACATCAATAGTTACCTCTAGCAGTTCTGCTCTTGAACTGTTGTTTGGATTTGAGAGGGAAGAGAAGGAGGAAGCTTACCTTCCTTTTATCATCACTTCAAAAACCCTGTGAAGAAGTTGAGCTGAGAGAAAGTGACAGGTCCACCAAAATCACTCAGTGAACTTCCATGACTGAAGGCCGGGTTCTCAATCTGTCGGGAGCTGCCAAATCTATTCTGACAACACATCCCATGCATTCTCCCCAAATAGTTGTTGGGGGGGAGGGGGAGAGATGTGCCCATTTGCAATAAATACATCACCATAAACATAGGCAGGAGAAAACAGTCGTTTACAAAGGTTCAGACTCTTGAAAAGGTTTATTGCCACTATTTCTAGGCTCCAAAGATTTTCCCTATCAAACCTTCTCCCAATCTACCTATATGTACACACACACACACACACACACACACACACACACACACACACACACACACACACTTTTGAAGGGAGCAAATAGCAGTTACCTCTTTGATTCATCAGTTAACCCAGAAGCATTCTTCAATGTAAAGTTGTTGTTAGATGCTGGCATTCCTTCCATGGAGTATGACTCTAACTATGTTAAAAATAAATTACACAAGCGGAATAGAGGATGGCAGATTCCAAGGAACATGGGGGTATTTCTACCAGCATGATGGGTCTCTGTAAATTTTAAAAGGAACACATTTTTAAAATATAAGGCATATTTTCTAAACTAGATTACAGATTTGGCTTAGAAAGCTATAGAAAAATGATGTAAGCATTATGAAGATTTCTGCTTCTTATGGTGATGTGTTACTTTTCAGGTTAAAAATATGTTTATGGTAGGTGAGGTAATCATGGCCATATTCTCAGAGGGGCAGAGAGCTAAAATGGGTCAGAAACAAGATGGGTTGTATAAGTTAACATAGTTTTGTTAAGGTAATGTTGAGGAACAAGCAAGTGTTCTGTAATGGAAGGGAAATGCAGAAGCAGAGGATGGGGGCAAACAAAACAGAGCAGAAAGATTTTTGAAGATAGTGATGGAAACAGGAATGGATAGTAGAGATAACAGCTAGAAACAAGGGGGAGAGTAAAAGTAGAATTTAAAATATACAGTACAGGATAAGCAAAAAGCAAAGTGCTGCTATAAGGTGCATTTTTATAATTAGGAGATATAATGTCTTCATAGTCAAAAGCCCAACATGCTATAACACAATTTTTAAGGTATTCATCCATCAAGAAATTGTAACAGAAGCGTAAGCATGGTTTTCAAGAGCAAAGCAATTATGTTGATATTGCTGGCAGAAAATAAATGGAAACCTTTTGTCAAGTTGTGTTGTCATCTGAATGAATGTGAATCAGCGGTGTTATATGAAAGTGTTCTCAGTGGAAATGCAAGAGAGCGGAGAATATCTCAATCAACACTAGAGACTGAGGATATTTCTCTTATCTCAGCTTATTCTTATTGCTGCTTGGGTCAAGCATTTAAGGCTTTAGTTTTTTTTTTGAAAATGTCAGTCAAAGCCCATAGCTGATTGCACAAAGAATACATGTTTAATAGACTTTGAGGAAAGCAACAGCAAACTGAACACAGCTCCACTAAGAGTGCAGCCAATGACTGCAATGGAAAAAGGAGGTGGTGAATGGATTGGCTTCTTGGAATTCCTCTCTGGACAAGAAACAGACTCGAGATTGCCCCTAAGCACTCCCTACAGTAGCTCCCCAGGAGGAGACCATAAACTAGTGGTCTTCAGCAGATGTAGAGCTGTAGGAGCTGAGGGATTGCTATCTTAATCCAAATTGCATCTGGCATCTTAATGGAAACAGGGTTTGCATACTTCTCCTAATCATTTCTGCAAATTATTTGTTAACTGCCTTTGGGCTATTGGGAACCTTCAGAATGCAAGTTTGATTACACTGGGTGCGTCAATCTTTAGTGAAAAACATTTAATGCAAGTTTAAAGACTTTTTAAAAAATATTATGTTTAATTATTTAATTAATTGATTAGAACATCGATTTTGGAAACTTCTAATGGGCTAAGGGACCAGATGGATTTGAAATAAGAGTTTGAAATAAATTACAAGAATCCATCCTGCAGGAAATTATTGTGGTTTAGAATGATAGAAAGATAGATAGATGATAGATAGATGAGAGAGAGGGGGGGGGGGGAGAGGGGGAGAGAGAGAGAGAGAGAGAGAGAGAGAGAGAGAGAGAGAGAGAGAGAGAGAGAGAGAGAGAGAGAGAGAGAGAGAGAGAGAGAGAGAGAGAGAGAGAGAGAGAGATTGAAACTAAGTATAATAATCTCCCCATGGGAAAATGCTATTCATTAGGGAAAAAATCATTATAAGATTGGACGTTGAATGTTAAACACTAGAGGCAACCAGAAAGAACTAAATGGAGCAAAATATTCCAATGGGACAAATTCAAGGATATTTGGGAACAACCCACTCAGAAATTATTTTTAAGATAGTCTGCTATCATAAAATAGTTTATAGATTTAAAATAGAAGAGAATAAAGAATAAAATATCTAAAGGAGATTATAGAAGAGTTTAAAGACTTTGATTAAGGCTGATTTGAATGTGTATTTAAAAATGACAGAAGAAGAATGATATGGAAAAATGTTACATATACAAATGAAGCTGGCTGATACCTTAATAATTAAAGGTAAAGGTAAAGGTCCCCCCCCCACATGCGTGCTAGTCGTTGCAGGCTCTACGGGTGGTGCTCATCTCCATTTCTAAGCTGAAGAGCCAGTGCTGTCCAAAGATGTCTCAGTGGTCATGTGGCTGGCATGACTCAATGCCGAAGGCGCACAGAGCGCTGTTACCTTTCCATCAAAGTGGTCCCTATTTTTCTACTTGCATTTTTTACATGCTTTCAAACTGCTAGGTTGGCAGAAGCTGGGACAAGTAATGGGAGCTCACCCAGTTATGCGATACTAAGGATTCGAACCACAGAACTGCCGGCCTTCTGATCAACAAGCTCAGTGTCTTAGCCACTGAGCCACCGCATCCCCCTAATAATTAAAAAGGATATACAAATAAAAACCAGAAGAGTGATTATTATAACTTTCTTACTTTGGATTTACAGTATAAAAGAGATGTGTTGGAAAGATTTTCTGAGAAGAGACAAAGAAAATGAAAAGAAATCAAGTTTAGGGACACTATTTAAAGGGACTAAAGATTAAGATTGTTCAAAGCAAAGGGAAGAACTATAAAGTTGGCCTATTTGACCAAGGTTAAAATATATCAGTTGTTTGTGGTAATACTTAATGGACTTTTGCTAATTTGGACTGAATGACAATGCTGTAAGAATTTGTTTGTAAGTAAGAGATGAGATATGGGAAGAAGACGTCTTTTGTTATATCAGAGAAGGTGATAAGTTACTGAAATTGTACTTGTCAGCATGAAGAGGAAGTAATTTCTTTATACAACTTTTTTTCTTTACTATATTTTTCTTTTTTCTCTGCACTTTTAAATTTTGCTTTTTTTACTTTTTATATTTTTCTTGTATTAGTTGTTTGTAACTGTAAATTTTAATAAAAAATATAAGAATACATGTTTAGGGTCAAGATGAATTCTTTGTCTCTGATTGTTGTGAATGTTCTCTCAGATTTCAACAAAGAGCAGCCTACTTGGAAATAATGCAGCATGATTGTTACTAGTGATACTATTATTCATAATTATGTGTTGGGTAATCATAATTAACAAAAAGAGGTAGCATTGTACAGAACATTAGGAAAGAACCAAAATCCGACACACACAAAAATACCACAGGAATGAACCGACAGCATCCTTACAGACATATAACCACCTCTTGCAGCGTACTCCATAACTTTCTGTGAAGATTCTGCCTCAGGTGGTAGCAGATATTTCCTTCTGCTGAAGTAATATTAGTTTCAGGAGGACAAACATTGCAATGTAATTCTCCAATTCCCAAATGCATGTAAAATGTATACTTTGGGGAGAAATAACAATGACATTGTAAAGTAGTGAGTTGTGTATCTGAATTAGAAGGATGGAAACATAAATAAAAACAAAGCAATAAAGATGCTTATAGTCTCCCACATCTTAATTTCAGGAGCATGAGCTGTTTAAGGTCATGGCTGAGGAAACAGTTAGTGCATACATGATGGGCACATTTCAGCTGTGCAAATTAGTTCATTCAAAATGGCTGATGTTCAAAAAATTGAAATATGGATGATAAGAACCAAAAAAGATAATAAAAGGATTAAAGCCTTTGAAACTGACCAAGTGGAAAAGAATCATTCCTCTTTTTCCTCTTTCATTATTTTAGGGCATTCTATTACTTGGTTGCAACTCTTACCAATCAAAATGAATTCATTGATATGAAGTGCCACAATAATCGTATTTAATAATCCCAGTGGCCAAGTTTTATATACTCTTAATGAATAATTTGTCAACATGAGACATAAATCTTTCTATTGATACATATCTTAATCCTTTTCATAATTTTTAGGTCAAAGTTCTTTATTCTTATTGGGAAATCGGATTATTGCTGGCATCAATACATTACATTTTTCATTTTCCCTGAAAATAATATATTTATTACATCGGATTTAAATGGGCATCTCTGTTTTCATAACAAACTGTAATATGTTACCTCCTGTTTAATTTATAAAAACCTCTATTGTATGCAATATTGTGATCATTTTTAATAGCTACATTTCAAGGTACGTTGAGAGTTTCTACTGAAAGACCAAAACATTAAATAGAACTTAAATATAAGTAGAAAAGTAAAGACACTTAATTTTGAAAGGAAAAAAATACCTGACAAAAATTACATTTATTTAACTTCATAATTTTACATGGAAAAAACAAAGTGTGTTTATTTTAATTTTTTTCAATCAGAAAAATGTTAACTTTGGAAATAAATGTGCTAATTTTAAGTTCCAACTTTTTATTTCAGTCATGAAAATATTCTGAACTTTGCATTGTTTTCATATGTAAATACAAATATCACACTGATATCGTATGATTTATGAATGATTTTATAGCCATGAAGGGTTTGTTTTTTTCCTTTTAGGAATTAATCCTTTCCTAGTATTATGATGCAGGATCTGTCTTCGCATATTCGGTATTTCATTCCTTATCTCTGCAGAAGAACAATGGTTCCCATCCTGTAGCCAGGTAGAAATATCAGCATCTCATGATATTTGGGATGACTTCAGAGGAATGATGTATGAGATGGTATATACTTTATTGGCATTAGAAGTTTTCAGAAGCCTACAAAGAGGATTTAGTAGCATGTACAATGGAAAAAAATAGGAGCGGCTGCAAAAGAGCATATTACAGATAATTAAATTTTGATGTAATAGTAATAGTGTGTGGCATTTATGTTATGGCAATATCTCAGTGTTTAAGTAAATGCTGCATGATAGCAGTAGGCTTAGCTGTCTCTTTTGGTAACAACTGCTGTGGTCAAACTGCTGCAATGAATGTGTATGCTAAATATTCATACTGCTACCTTACTTATCAGGGGAGATAATGCATTAAAGTGTGTTTCTTGTATGTTTTTCCTCTGGGTGGAAGTCAAGCTGCTTTTCTAACTTTGAACACCAAATATAAAAATGTAGCTTGCATGGGAATGCTTGCTCAGTCTTTATTATTTTCATAGTAAACCTCAGTTTTACGGACCAACCGGGGAAAAAGGATATTTATTAAAGCTGAATGACCACTAGATCCAAATGGATATAAATGATGTAATATCAATCTTTTGTGAGATCTTATATCATTTGTGTAATTTTGCAAATGATATAAATTGATGCAAAAGCATAAATTATGATTATGTTGATAATATAAATTGACACAACGTATGAAAATTGCATCAATTGTTTGGGTTAGGGTTTTTCTTCACAAAGAATGGACTTTGTCTATTAGTTGAAGGTGAAGTCTGAACTCAAATTCTGTCAATTCTATCTGAAGTCTGGTGAATGAGGGTCTATACAATTGAGGGTTTGATTCCTTCCTTCCAGATTAATATTTATATCAGAACTTATGCTACTACTGCATTTATTGTTTTTACCAAAGTTTCCTCTAAAAATATATGAGAGAAATTTTACTGAGTCAAATTGAAAACAGTGTAAATATTCTAGTGGGTTCATGGAACATCATAACTTTTGATCTATGTTGAAATACTTGCAATGGTTTCCTTTAAAAAAATTCAACTCTGTTTATTAAAAGTATATGCTGGGGTAATCTGCAAATCTTCCAGCACTAGCAACAGGCATTATACAATTAATGTATCCATGGTAAACCAAATATAATTTGATTCCATTTTAGATTAAAATTCTAATAAATAAATGAGGCAATACAATCATTAAAACTCTAAGTAATAAACATAGATAGTGTCATCCTATTCTCTAAAATAATTTATGGAACAGCTCCTTCTTTAAAAACATTAAGGTCTAAAAGAAAAATCCTTGTAAACATGCCCCCACTTATTTTTATATATGAAAGAAAAAATCCTCTTTGGTAATGTACTCCCTTTATAATTATTCCCCGTAATATTTGTTTCTAAAAATGCCAGGATACATACTCAGAATTTAGCGTTTTCAATTGTTTTAATAATTATTATTTAATCAAGAATATTGGGAGATAGTCACTAAGTTAGAATTATTAGCTTACAAAGAATAGTATGATTACGCTTTATGGAAAACTGGACTACCGCAGAAGCATGCACAAAAGTGTCCCGGGCGGGTGGGCGGAATGGGTCCGAACCAGGAGCAACCCACCGCTGAGAGAGAGAGAGAGAGAGAGAGAGAGAGAGAGAGAGAGAGAGAGAGAGAGAGAGAGAGAGAGAAAGAGAGAGAGAAGAGAAAGAGAGAGAGAGAGAGAATATAGTTTGGAGATGACAATTGGTATATGAAAAAAATAGATATGTTGAATGTTTGGGAAATTAAGAGAAATGGAAAGATGCCTTAGATCTAGATGAACATGATATATACTTGTAAGTTTAACTATGAATGAAGGTACTAAAATTTATGCCAGGAAGTATGGGCTGTTGTCAAGAGAGCTTCAGTGCTTATGAAATTAAGAATCCATAGGCAATACTGGTAATGTTATGTTCCAATGAATAGTGATAATGGAAGAACCTGAGATGATGGGGGCAGTGGAGGGGAATTGAATGAATGTAATCAAGAAAAAATTTATTCCGTTAGGTGATATGAATATAAGGGTGGAAATAAAACAAGATAGCATGGGAAAACTGATGAGAGGTTCTGAATGTGAGGTAAATTACTTCTTTTATACAGCAGTGTTCCAGGGGATCGTGAGGGGGGGAAAATGATATGAAAAAAAGGGAAAGAAGTGAAAAACACTAGAGTGCAATAATCACAAGGAACCTCTCACATAATGAATGGAATTAAAAATATAATTTATTCATTTAATTATTTATATTCCATCCTTTATATTCTTAACAATAACTCAAGATGGCAAACATATCCAACACATCTTCCTCCTCCTCTTTTCCTCACAACAACATCCTTGTGAGGTGGTTAGGACTGAGAGAGAGAGAGAGTGACTGGCCCAAAGTCACCCAGATGGCTTTCATGGATAAAGGCAGTACTTGAACTCATTGTCTCTTGCTAGATCAGACTGGCTCTAATAATAATAATAAAATTATTTTGGTATAAATGATTATTTAAGAGAGTTGTGTGGGAATGCTAAGGATTACTCAAAGTGTGGGATTTAAATGAATACTATTGTCAGGGTTCCAAGTAACACACCCAACGAAAGAAGACTCTGAGGCTGAAGTTCCTCAAAGTTCCATTTTATTAGAGATGTCATATTGGCACATCTGGGAAAACCCGAATCTGAGGAAAATTTGGAAGAAAAGGAAATAATAAATTCTGGGAAAATGTTGAAAAATAGTGAGACTATATAGGTAGATGGTATAACTGTAGAATTTTAAAGATATGGATGTGGATTGTTTATGGAGTAGTTATGTGACTTTAAGATGTGTGCCATGGTACCTGATGACTGCACAAATGCCATCATAGTTCCCTATACAAAGGGAAAGGTAGCAAGAGTGAATGCTAAAACTATAGGGATCTTAGTTTGTCTGAGATATGGAATTATTATTAAAAGCGTAGAAGCATGGATAGGCATATATAGAAGTCATGATATCAACAACATTTTATATCTTCTTTGTCTATAGGAGGCAAAGTAATTAAGTGCGTTATTGCAGGCAAACTCTGACCACAGCCTGGAGTTTGATCTTGACGGGACTCAAGGTTGACTCAATCTTCCATCCTTCCGAGGTTGGCAAAATGAGGACCCAGATTGGTGGGGGCAATATGCAAATAATGTTAGCAGAGGCTACCGAAAGCTAAATGGATAGTATATTTTAAAGTTCCAGAGATCACGATGTCGGTCTCTTCTTTTACAGCTACACCTGGAACTCGTATTTTTAGGATACTTCGCATTATATATCTCTCCAATGTCTCTTTTCCTTTTGACTTCTCTCCTCCTTCCTTTCTTAATTATCTCTTCCCAGTCTATTGGACATTTGAAGGTTTATCCAGTTCAGAGGAAGAAGAAAAAATACTGTTTTATTTTTTTTTCATTCAGGCAAAGAGTAGAATTTACAGGAGCCCAGCATGAATATAAGCATACATTTTGGATCCTGGAATCAAACAAAATTTGTTCATACCAGCTTCAAAGCAACAACTGCTTGACATGTTGCCCATGATAGTGTGACATTTGTTTTTAACTTTATCCTTATTTTTTCTTTCTCCTTGGGCATTAAGGAGAAATATTCCGAAAGTCATGTGGTGTTATTTCAACTCTATGGGTGATTATAGCATCATTGCATTTATAAGCACTTTTAACAGAACAAGGAAATTAAGGTAAGATTCATCATCAGGCAAACCCATTTTGTCTTCACTTCCTTGGTAGTACTATATTTTTTAAAAAATTCCCCAAGCAATTACAGTAGCAAAATGCTGCATAGTACTTGAGTCCTCATATTTGTTTCAACTCCTGGACTTCATGTTTCTTAGCATGCCTCTGACTTCCATCACATAAATCATTGATGCTGAAAGAGGATAATAATGTGCAAGCTGTTCTTTATGACATTTCCCCAAAACAAACACGAGTTCCATTATATTTCTCCATTTGAAAGAGAAATTAGTTACATCTGGAGCCATGCAATGGCATGAGCACACCATGTGTATCAAAGAATGCTAATTTCTCTTCCATGCCTTTGTTGAAAGTCATACTGGCTTTTATTGCAAAACCATAGTATATTTTTATTAGTCATGGAGAAAAAACGTTGGATGGGATAACACTTCCTATGGATAAATCTCTCCTTACCTCCAAAAAGCGTATTCTCAGTGAAATGCATTCTGAAGCTGCAAGGCATTTCTACTTTAAGGCCATGAAAATTGCCACGCTGGGTTAGATCAATGATCCGTTTAGCTCAGCTTTCAGTCTCCCACACAGAATGGACAGGCAAATGTCTTAGAGAAGTTCATAAAACAGGGTAAGAACAGTGATCTTGTTCTCCTGCTGTGAGTTCCTAGCTTTTGGTATGCTGAAATATTCCAGCTCTCAAAAAAAAAAAAAAAAAAAAAAAAAAAAAAGAGGAGGCTGTGATTTTGCTGCTCTCCTGATAGACAGGGCTGATGTATTCTCATTCTATTAATATTTTTCCTTCATCTGAGATAAGAAACATTCCAACTTTTTACATGGCTTCCATGAGCTGTGAGAATCATTACTCCTATAAACAATTTATCCTCACCTAACACCTTTCTATACAGAAAAACAAATGCTAAGGCATTTGGTTCTATTGGTTTCAAAGGAAAGTAATGTGTTAATTTAGCCATGTTCATAATAAAATGCAACTGAAAAGCACCATCTGTGAATAACAGCTTCCTTCCTTCCTTCCTTCCTTCCTTCCTTCCTTCCTTCCTTCCTTCCTTCCTTCCTTCCTCCCTCCCTCCCTCCCTCCCTCCCTCCCTTCCTTCCTTCCTCCCTATTTCTCCCTCCCTCCCTCCCTCCCTCCCTCCCTTTCTTTCTCTCTCTCTCTCTCTCTCTCTCTCTCTCTCTCTCTCTCTCTCTCTCTCTCTCTCTCTCTCTTAAAATATCAACAACAATCCATTTTCAAAAGCTATTGGCTCGATTGCCATTTGTAGCATAGAAAGGAGCTCTGTTGGTTAAGGATGCAGGCCTAATACCATGAAAAATCACTGCTTTCTGATTTTCTTAAAGCCTGCTGCTTATCCATGCCAGCAGACAATTTTTGTAGGTTGAAAAATAATGGATATTTTCCTCAGTAAATCAGGTTGTTCCATCACTGATCAGTTTATGACTACCTACCAGGCATCATGAGCTGACTCCTTTTCTTAAATATAAACCCCCAGCTGATTAAATCTTTCATTGTAATAATGTGGTCTGGCTCTTAGTTTAATTTAATTTAATTAAAAGTTCTTATAGGCCACCCAATCCCGTAGGACTCAGGGTGGCATACAGCATGAATAAGAATGGTACAATATATAAGAAAACAATTCAAAAAAAACAACATAAATTTTTTAAAAAGCAACAGAAACCATTCATCCAGGGGGAATCCGATCTTCTTCACTCCGCCTGCCGGAAGAGCCATGTCTTCTATTCCATTTTCTGGATATTAGAATGGCACACAACAGATGGGATTGAAAGAGCTCTTTTAGATAGATATAAAAAATCAAAACACAAAATACAAGCTGGGTGGATACGACCTCGTAGACAACCCTCACTCTGTCAAGGACCTTGGAATACTCATCTCTAATGATCTAAGTGCTAGAGCCCACTGTAACAACATTGCCAAAAAGGCATTTAGAGTTGTTAACCTAATTTTGCGTAGGTAATATTGTACTGCTAACTAGAGCACACAAAACATTTGCTAGACCAATTCTCGAATACAGCTCATCTGTCTGGAACCCGCACTGCATATCAGACATTAATTACAATTGAGTGAGTCCAGAGATATTTCACGAGAAGAGTCTCCTCTGCTCGTAATGGAATACCTTATGTTACCAGGCTTGAAATTTTGGGCTTAGACAACTTAGAATTACACTGCCTTCAGTCTGACCTAAGCGTAGTACATAAAATTATCTGCTACAATGTCCTACCTGTTAATGACTACTTCAGCTTCAACCACAACAATACACGAGCACACAATAGATCCAAACTTACGGTAAACTGCTCCAAACTCGATTGCAGAAAATACGACTTCAGCAACAGAGTGGTCAATGCCTGGAATGCACTACCTGACTCTGTGGTTTCTTCCCCAAACCCCCAAAACTTTAACCTTAGACTGTCTACTGTTGACCTCACCCCATTCCTAAGACGTCTGTAAAGGGGTGTGCATAAGCGCACTATCGTGCCTACCGTCCCTGTCCTAATGTCCCCATTTATTAGTATCCATTTCATGTATTCATAAACATGTTTATACTTATATCTGTTATGTTATACATGCTTGGCAAATAATAAATAAATAAGAAAAAAAGAAAGAAAGAAAGAAAGAAAGAAAGAAAGAAAGAAAGAAAGAAAGAAAGAAAGAAAGAAAGAAAGAAAGAAAGATACAGTGGGATCATTTTTAGGGAGTGGGCTCTTAATGTGGCAGGATATCTCTAAGCTTTTCCTGAAACTGCCTTCACCTTCAAGAGCAACCTGCCATGAAAGTTACTGTTTAAAAAAAAACCTAGTTGCATAACTCTAGTGCAGTAATTGAAAAGCAGTCAAACAAAGTCTGATTTAAAGATCTTATGAAAGGAAAGCTGGACCTTTAATGTTATCCTGGACTACAGCTTCACCTGGTACCAAGGCCATGTAGTAACAGCTTTTCCTGTAATAGTGAAAACTGCATTTGACGTATAGTAATTACTTTCATATTTACATCAGTACATGCAAATGAGGACACATACATTTTATGTAAATAGACACACTCCTCTGTCGTTTATGGAAGATAGATTTAGTCCCCTTCCCAGTGTTTAGCTACCCCTAAGTGAGCACTCTAATAATAGCAATAGCACTTAGACTTATATACCGCTTCATAGTGCTTTACAGCCCTCTCTAAGTGGTTTACAGAGTTCAGCATATTGTCCCCAACAATCTGGGTCCTCATTTTACCCACCTCAGAAGGATGGAAGGCTGAGTCAACCTTGAGCCGGTGAGATTTGAACAGCTGAACTGCTGAACTAGCAGTAGCCTGCAGTGCTGCATTTAACCACTGCACCATCTCGGCTTAATGATCAATAAAGTTATATCATGCTACATGAAAAGATAAAGCAATAACAACAATAGGGCTAAAACCACATATATACAGTATGCACTGGACTAAACATAATCTTCAGAAACATATTCTAAATTTAGCAGTTTTGCTTGCAGATATTGATGGGATATGTGGTTTCATATCTTCATTCTTCTAACCAACATGCCCTAAATCCAGATATATATGAATTGCAAATCCCAGAAACCAGAGTTCCCTATATTTAAATGTATTTTACCCAATAATGTTATTGTGTTGGGCCTATAACTCCCACAGTATGGATGAGATAAAAAAAATATTCTCTCCATATTATAATTTCGTTGTAAACTATTTCTTGTATACAGAGAACTTCTAGTGGAAGCATCTATCAAAGGTGATTCTACCGTTATTCCTGTAAATTCCTGTAAAATATAAATATTTCCTTAATTTATATGACATCATCCATATCTAGCATGACAGCAATGTGAAGTGAATTGCAAAGGTCATCTGACCAGAAAAGAAAGCTTGTTCCAACAGCTTTCTCCCATCTAACATGGTTAGTGACATATTTCCAGAGCATTTGCACTCCCACGAGGCTATAGACTTTTGTTTATTAATAACTTCGATGCAACATGCTTTATTTATAACCAGTAATGGATTTGCCATATGTTGCTTAACAATTCGCACTACTTTTGCTAGCAACACAAATCTGAACTGATCTTCAACACCTAGAACATGAGAACAGTTTAAAAATAATAATAATGCTTTTGTGATAATTTTAGGTTTGGCAATCCAATTGTATGGATTGTAGGAACAAACTTTCTAAATTGCCCATGATATGTGTCTCCCTTCCTCCAAAGACTTCAAAAGAAGGTTGGATTCCCCGCCCCCTAAGATTGAATAGATATAGGTATATTATATCTTATTATTATGCATGAAGATGGGTGGGTGTGTAAACTATGGATAAAGAAACATATACATAGACAATGTTATACACGAAGATGCAGAGACAGAAAACAGAACGTGTCCCGAAGCGAGAGGTTATTGGAACAAAGTATATACAGTAAATGGTTAAAGGATATTACAGGAAGAGCCATAGAATATACTCCGGAATTCTTTTTACTTGGAATAATAAAGAAACAACATCCTAAGAATATTTAATATTACACATCATAACAGCGGCAAGAATTACATATGCACAATACTGGAAGGACAATCAAACACCACCGGAGAACGTATTAATGGATAAAATATATAAATGCGTGGAAATGGACATGTTAATCATCAAACTTAAAGGTCAAAATAACTTGGATTATTATGAAATATGGACAAAATGGTACGAATGGACCAGGAAAGACAAAGGAGAGACTATGAAATAATGTTGGATGAAGAAGAAGATATAAGACTGTAAAATATAAGGAAATACTGTATAAATTTTCACTAGCAAAAAATAATGTATGTAAATGGGTGTAGATCTGTGTTATAATACCATGATGTTTAAAATTTAAAAAAAAAAGAAAAAAGGAAAAAAAAACAGAACATCCACTGCCTACAGGATTTGAGTGTATGTCCCTTCAAATCAATATTGACTCCTTGTGGCATCTTGAACAAGTCCCTGCAGTTATCTAAGTAAGATTTTTAGAAATGGCTTGCCATTACCTGAATCTGGGGGCTCATAGAAAGTGACTGGTGCAAAGTCAGCCAACTGTCTTCATGCCTAAGGCAGGACTAGAACTCTCAGTATCCCAGGTTTCTAGCATGTTACCTTAACCACTACAGTAATCCCTTGCTATATCACGGTTCACGGTCTCGCTGCTTCACGGATTTGCATCGTGCATTGTGTTCTGCATTCTGATTGGCTGATTGGTAAAACAGCTTGCCAAGAGCAGTGAAATACACTACATATATATAGTGTGTGTATATATATATATATATAGTGTATATATATATATATATATATATATATATATATATATATATATATATATATATATATATATATATATATATATATATATATATATATATATATAGTGTATATATATATATATAGTGTATATATATATATATATATATATATATAGTGCATATATAGTGTACGTATGTATGTATGTATATATGTATAATTTTTTTTGTGTGAAGGCTACGCAGGAGGGATCTTTTTCAAACAATCTATTGGAAGTTGCCAGCATAGATTGTCAGGGCAGATTTGAGTCCATGGGAGCTCAAATCACTATGGAGAGGTCTTGTAGTTGAGTTCCAGGAGAAAGCAATGCCAAATACATAGAAACCCCCCCCCCCAGAGAAACAAGAGTTCCTATCAGAATTGAGAACAGATGGGAAACTGATTAGAGCATTTCCTTTGCTAATTGTGTGGCTCTGCCTCTGGTTAAGAATGTTGGGTCAATGAATCTTCAGAGTGCCAACCTCTACTTGCAGAGGGTTTCTGTACCTAGGGCCAAAGTCAGTGGAGTCAAGCCAAGGCTGCAGGGAAAGCCTCCAGTGGCAGACAGTTCAGAGGCGCCCTTGATCCTCTTGGGGCTGGAACTGTCTATACAAAAGTGCCTATTATCCAGTCCCCTGTAAAATTATTTATGGCATAAGGATGTGAATTTTCCAAATCAGCTGGATAGTTGCCAGCTACTAGCATCCATCTAAGCGCTGCCACATATTTGTTTTTCTGACCTCTGCATACTGTTCAAAATGCATGAAGCACTTGCAGCTGCGACTAAGTGAAGGCTTTCCAACTTGTTCCCAACTCTCACTGTGCAAGTGCCAATGGAGCTTCTGTTGTAATTAACCTAGATTTCTTTACAATATCCAGTTACACAGGCATAATCCATGAATATTCATGGACAAAGAGTTTGAATTAGGAACACTCATGAATAAGTTATTTGCCTGGAAATCAGGCTTCCCGTATGTTCTTATCCTTCGATGATTTATCTGGTGATGAAAACAGTTTGTAAAATTAGTTAGTGTCTTTAAGACTTTTAATGATAGCTAAAGTATTATAGAGAAAATGCAAGGATTACTCCTGTGCTTCTAGAAGATTTCATGCCAGTTTAACTATTCAATGCAGAATAGGAATGACCTACTGGTAAATTGTAAGAAGTTACTTGACTGTCAGACTCTGGTTTATGCGAGCTAGCCTGCAATTCCTAGAGGAAGGAACTATCCATCTTTAGGGTAGACACTAAAATTGTTGTTGTTGTTTAGACTTAACCTGACTTTCATCAACTCTGCCAATATCCTAACAAGTAGACAAATACCAAATGCAAAGTATTAATAAATATGCCCTCTGCTTATCCAAGAAAATATTTGATGTGATTGATGTTACCTTCGGGTTGATGTTACCTTCGGGACCGCATCCTACCACATACCTCCCTACGACCGGTTAGGTCCCACAGAGAGGGCCTCCTCCGGGTCCCATCGGCCAAACAATGTCGGTTCCCTCTCTGTGGGAGCCCCATCCCTCTGGAACCAACTCCCACCAGAGATCCGGACTATCCCCACCCTGCTGGTCTTCCGTAAAGCCATAAAAACATGGCTCTTCCGGCAGGCGGGGTGAATAAGAAGATCAGATTCCCCCATGAATGGTGTTTTTAATAATGTTTTAATAATGTTTTTAATTTTTAAATTGTTATCACTGTTTTACTGTACGTTTCTTATCCATGTTGTACGCCGCCCTGAGTCCTATGGGATTGGGCGGCCTATAAGAGCGTTTATAAATAAAATAAATAAATGTTATCTGCCATGAAACTTTCTACTATCCATTGGTTAAAAAACATCTCATTTCATGCCCATAGTCACATCTATCTGTGTTGTTCTCCCCATGGAGGTAAAAATTGGAAAGTTGCACTCTGGTTGCATTGTTCCTTCTTTTTGGCTAACACTTTTCCTTTCCTTCCAGCTTCATGAAGATACTGAGGACAACAACATGCTAAGTCATTCTAACAATAATGGTTTTCCTAACAGGTCAAGTGCATTCAGTTCTATCTGTCTATTACTGTTTGGAGTCACCCAGCTTGCAAATCCAGATATGTGGATGACTCAGTGCAAAGGTGTGTTTTTATTTTATCTAATTATTTATTAAATGTATATTTATATTTATATTTATGATTAAATTTATATTTATATACAATTTTTTAAAAATTGAGTGTTTTACTATCATATGTTTTTAAACCGTTGTCAGCTGTCCGGCATCATGAATTTGCAATGTTTACTTGCAAGGCCAAACTTGGAATACTGCATTCAGTTTTGGTTGCCATGATGTAAAAAGGATGTTGAGACTCTAGAAAGAGTGCAAAGAAGAGCAACAAAGATGATTAGGGGACTGGAGGCTAAAACATATAAAGAACGGTTGCAGGAACTGGGTATGTCTAGTTTAATGAAAAGAAGGATCAGGGGAGACATGATAGCAGTGTTCCAATATCTTAGGGGCTGCCACAAAGAAGAGGGAGTCAAGACTGTCAAGCTATGCTCCAAAGCACTTGAAGGTAGAACAAGAAGCAGTGGGTGGAAACTAATCAAGGAGAGAAGCAACTTAGAACTAAGGAGAACTTTCCTGACAGTTAGAACAATTAATCAGTGGAACAGCTTGCCTCCAGAACTTGTGAATGCTCCAACACTGGAAGTTTTTAAGAAGATGTTGGATAACCATTTGTCTGAAGTAGTGTAGGGTTTCCTGCCTAGGCAGGGGGTTGGACTAGAAGACCTCCAAGGTCCCTTCCAACTCTGTTGTTGTTGTTGTTGTTGTTGTTGTTGTTGTTGTTGTTGTTATTATTATTATTATTATTATTATTATTATTATTATTATTATTATTATTATTATTATTATTATTATTATTATTATTATTATTATTATTATTATTATTATTATTATTATTATTATTATTATGCAGCTTTCTGAGAGTCAGAGTGGTGTAGTGATTAAGTCAGGCTAGAAACTGGCTGACCCCGAGTTCTAGTCCTATCCTGGACACAAAGCCAGCTGGCCAGTCACTTTCTCTTAGTCCTAAGAAGAAGGCATTGGCAAACCATTTCTGAAAAATCTTGCCAAGAAAACTTTGGGGGACTTCTCCAAGTAGTCCCTGAGAATTGGACAAGACTGAATGGAAGAAAAAAGTACAGCTTTAAATTTTATTAGGTTTTCTTTTTACATAAATTTCCATATCCTATGTATCTTATGAAGCACAACTGTGCATTGGAAATGCTATAAAAACACACCTTTATGGAAATATGAATATACTTACATCAAGATTGTTTTTGTTTTTCCACACTACTAAATAGTGATGATGATATATTCCCTCAAGACTGCCCTTGTTTTTCTAAAGTTTTATTTGTGCATTTTGCACCTTAGTACAGGACTGCTAGAAACAAATCTAATTAAGGAAATAACATCATTGTTTTTTTATCAGTGTTTATCTGTGTGCTTAATGTACACCAGACTTCCCCAACACCCAAATACTGATTATTGGTCATGATAATTACCTGAAATAGAAACTGTAATCTACCAACTTCTGGATACCTTGAACTGGAAAATATTTAGAAGGAGAAAAAGGAACTGAAAACCATGACAAAGTGCAAACTTGTAGTGTTGACTGTAACATTTGGAAATGTTAACAATGCAAAAAATGGATATTAATATAGCTTTGGGTTCAATACTGAGGCAATTTAAAATGCCAACATAACCAAAAGGTTTGATATGGAGACTTCTGGAAGAGGCCTAGTGCCTACATTTCACATCACTTTTTTTAGTACATCACTTTTTTTAGCATTCTTGGGGGGGGGGACTTTATTATATTAGCTTATATATTATACTAACTTATATTACTTACAACTATTAAACCAGAGGTGGGTTTGGACGGGTTCGGATCGGTTCTATGGAACTGGTAGTAACTTGGCGGCCTGGGTCACTGGAACCGGCAGTGACCCAGGCCTGCCAGGCCCCCGAGCTGGTTCTCTCGGCAGCGCCATAGGCACCGCCATCTTGTTTTTTGGTTCTGCGCATGCGCAGAAGCTTTTTTTTAGTACTGTGCATGCGCAGAGGGTCATTTCCAGGAAGTGACATGTGTGTGTATGAGCAAAGTGAGCGCGCATGCACAAAACATGCACTTCTGTCGTGATGCGAACTGGTGGGGAAGGTAAGTAGAGCCCACCCCTGCATTAAACTATAATGGTTGATACAAGTGCCAAGGAGGAGTGATAGTTGACGTTTTGGGCTAAGAGTAGATAAACCCAATTTTGATCCTTCTTAATCAAGAAAGCCAGCTTGCACCTGTCATTCTTTCTCACCCGCAAGCCAACATCAGAGTTTGCGACAAGCTGGCTGAAGAATAAAGTCCTAGTTGCCTCCTATCCGGATGGCTTTGCTGTGTGAACTAGGCAAGTACAGTACGATCAAACCTATATAGTAATGATAGTCAAATGCTGTAAAAAAAGTAGTTTATATATGTCTGACAAGCTTATCTATTCCAATAACTTAATAAATGAATGGGAACTATTTCAAATGTTTTACCTAGGAAATCATTCTGATTTTCATTTTTTGTCTTTTGCAACTTCCAAATTGAAGTCATAAAGTTGAAACTGAAAAGAAAAAAATATTAGACTAACATGATATTACAAGACACACACACACACACACACACACACACACACACACACACACACACACACAAATACACCACAGAAATAATCCACGACTTCCTTTGAGAATTGAGACCAGAATTTCCATTGTTAAGCAAAGTGAGTCAAGCCCAATTTTATGACCTTTATGGTATGGTTGTTAAGCAAATCACTGAAGTTGTTAAGTGAATTATGCAGTCTTTAAGTGAAACTGACTTTTCTCATTGACTTTGCTTGCCAGAAGACGTCTGGGAAGGTCATAAATGGCGATCACATGACCCCAGAAGGTTGCAACCATTGTAAATGCATGCCTGATGCCAAACAAATGTTGATCACATGACTGTGGGGGAATGCTGCATTGGTTGTAAGTGTGAGGATTGGTTCTAAGTCATATTTTTCCAGTGCTATAGTAACAGTCACTAAATGAATAGTTGTATGTCGAGAACTACTGCGTTAATTTTAATGTCCTCAGTATTTACAATGGATTGTGAAAATTGCAATCTTCCCAGCTGTTTTATGAGGACTGTGCATTAATGAATTTATTTTCATTTATTCATTTAATCAAATTTATATAGCTGCCCATCTCATTCAAGATGATTCACAACAATAGATAAAAAGCAAGAATATCAAAACAACAAATACCAATGCAAAAGACTGCAGTTAAAAAAATACCCATTGCAAGCCATAGTTGAAGAAAATAAAAATGAATCCTCAGCTAGGTTTCCTGGGAGCTCCAGGCCTGGTCACATAAACAGGTCTTGAGGGTCTTTCAGAATATCAAAAGGGATTGGGAATAATCTAATTTTGAGGGGAATAATATTTCATAATGTGGAAAAATTAACTCCCTCAGAACAGGTCCGCAATTTAGGTGTCCTCCTAGATCTACAGCTAAAATTGGAGCAACATCTTTCAGCTGTGGCTAGGGGGACCTCTGCACAGGTTTGTCTGGTGCACCAATTGCAACCCTACTTGGAGAGGGAGGCTCTACTCACAGTCACTCACACCCTTATCACCTCCCGGCTGGATTACTGCAATGTGCTCTACATGGGGCTACCCTTGAAGAGTATCCAGAGACTACAATTGGTGCAAAATGCAGCTGCGTGAGCTGTTGTGGGTGTGCCTAGATACACCCACATAACACCCATTCTCCATCAGCTGCATTGGTTGCCCATTAATCTCCGGACCCAATTTAAGGTGTTGGTTTTGACCTTTAAAGCCCTACATGGTTCAGGGCCAGGTTACCTTCGGGACCTCATCCTGCCGCATACCTCCCTACGACCGGTTAGGTCCCACAGAGTTGGTCTCCTCCAGGTCCCGTCGACCAAGCAATGCCGGTTGGCGGCGCCGAGGGGGAGAGCCTTCTCTGTGGTAGCCCCCTCCCTTTGGAACCAACTCCCTCCAGAGATTAGAACTATCCCCACCCTGCTGGCCTTCCGTAAAGCAATAAAAACTTGGCTCTTCCGGCAGGCGGGGTGAAAATGAGACTAATTAGATTATATTTGGGTCTCCCCCTTGGTTATGAATGTCAGATGTTTTTTAATTTTTATAATTTTTAATTATATGTTTTTATATATAACAATGATTTTATATGTTGTCAGCCGCCCAGAGTTCCTTGGGAGTTGGGCGGCATACAAATCTATTAAATTAAATTAAATTAAATTAAATTAAATTAAATTAAATCACAGCAGAAAAGGCTTCTCTCCTGGACCCACCAAATGTGCTAGCTGAAAGACCCACAGCATGCTTTCTCTGCCAGATCTAATGGAGGGAGCTGATGTAAGCAATCCCTCAAACAACCTGATCCCAGGCCACGAAGGGTTTTAAAGGTTAAAGCCAGCACCTTCCATTGGATCTGGAAGCAGACTGGCAAAAAAAAAGCAGAGGTGTTATATGAATTGTCCTAGAAGCGTACATAACTGCCTGCCCTGCTGCATTTTCTACCAACGGAACCTTCTGGATAATCTTCAAGGGCAGCCCCATGAAGAACATTTTGCAGTGGTCCGATCTGGAGGTGACTAAAGCGTGAGTGACTATAAGCAGGGTCTGCCAATCAGGAAGGAGTGTAAGTGATGCACAAGACAAATCTGGACAAAGTCCTCCTTGAGCAGACGATGTGAGCCTAGAAGGATTTTCTGACAGTGAGGACAATGAATCAATGGCATAACTTGCCTCCAGAAGTTGTGGGTGTTCCAACACTGGAGGTTTTTAAGAGGCAATTGAACAGCCGTTTGTCTGAAATGGTATAGGGTTTCCTGCTTGAACAGGGGGTTGGACTAGAAGACTTCCAAGGTCCCTTCCAGGTCTGTTACCTCCAATAATGCACATTGCATCTGTCTGGGGTAGTGAAATCCCATCAAACACCAAATATGGCCTAGTCTTCAATCCGTGGGCCTCAAAAAGCGAAGTCCTTGGGTCTTGCCAGGGTTGAGCTGAATGCCTAAAGTCCCCCATCCAGACACATCCAGGATCCAGACACAAGGATAAGAAATTCATGGCATTGCTTAATTCACCAGGGGTAGAGATATACTACTGGGTAGCATCAGTATGCTGATGATACTTCATCCATGACAACAGAGGATCTTACCCAGTGGCTTCATATAGATGTTAAAAAGGAAAGGAGAAGCACCAAACCCTCTGGCAAATATTAAATATAAGGTAAAGGTTCCCCCGCACATGCATGCTAGTCATTTTCTGACTCTAGGGGTGGTGCTCATCTCCATTTGTCTGAAGACATCTCCGTGGTCATGTGGCCAGCATGACTCAATGCCGAAGGCTCACGGAGAGCTGTTACCTTCCCACCAAAGTGGTCCCTATTTTTCTAATTGCATTTTTTACGTGCTTTCGAACTGCTAGGTTGGCAGAAGCTGGGACAAGTGACGGGAGCTCACCCTGTTACGCGGTACTAGGGATTTGAACCGCTGAACTGCCGACCTTCTGATTGACAAGCTCAGTGTCTTAGCCACTGAGCCACCACGTCCCTTAAAAATATTAGCAATAGCACGTAGACTTCTATACCGCTTCATAGTGCTTTACAGCCCTCTCTAAGCGGTTTACAGAGTTCAGCATATTGCCCCCAACAATCTGGGTTCTCATTTTACCCACCTCAGAAGGATGGAAGGCTGAGTCAACCTTGAGCCTGGTGAGATTTGAACAGCTAAACTGCTGAACTAGCAATCAGCTGAAGTATTTATTATTTATTTTATTTTGTGATATTTATATACCGCCTCACAGTGCAAGCACTCTCTAAGCGGTTTACACCATTAAGCAATGTATATTTACATTGCCCCCAACAATCTGGGTCCTCATTTTACCTACCTCGGAAGGATGGAAGGCTGAGTCAACCTTGAGCCGGTGAGATTTGAATCGCTGACCTGCGGATCACAGTCAGCTAAAGTGACCTGCATCACTGCCTCTAACCGCTGCGCCACCTCGGCTCTTATCTCCTAAATATAGATAATAGTTAAGTGGAATTTATTTTAAAAAGTATATTATTTTTGCAGGTGTTGCTGGGTCTTTTCTTCTGATTAAGCAAGAAACCAAAGTAATTACTTGGGTTTTTTTTCTATTGCCTGCCTTATTGAAAACCCCAGAAGAGCTAGCTGCAGTGAATCTGCAAGAATTGCAACACATACAGGCAGCCGGATTTAATTAAATAATAGTATAAGTTCACCAACAGGCTGCATCCATGATAACAATTACATCACAGGTCTAAGGCACTTGATAGACATGTTTATGCTAAAAGGGAGCTGTTATTTTATCTAACGAGGTAATTACTGATCTCACTGCATTAATAAAGCTTTAAAGATTTAAACATTTGGTAGCAACAGAAGAATCATGCTTCAGACAGACCTATCCTTACCAGAGAAGAAGTTTCCAATTTGGGATTCAGTATCCAGGATGAGCTTTCAACTTATCCCAAGAAGAATCAAGGCTGCCAGGTTGGGACCCATACCAAACATTGAAACTTATGCACATTCGTAGTTCACTTACCAGCCTTTTATTTTTCTGTTTCCAAGCACTGCGATTTCAAATCACCTCAACCCACCTGGACTATTTGCTCCCCTATTTTATACTGATAGCCATTATGCTGAAATTGCCTGCTATTCCTTTGTTCATCTTGCAAAGTACAAGGGGTTGGATTGGTTTTGTTTCTTGCCTTTTGATTATACTGCTATATTCTGAAAGCTTTGGTGAGACCCTGGGGTATAGTCATTTTACCTTTGAGAACTTGCTTTTTTTAAAAAGTTATTATATAACAGTGCAATTTTATAGGATTACTAAACTTCGTAATTTTATTTCCCTAGGGCAATTAAATGTACATTGATGTTGTGGATTATTTTCCCCACAGACACAGTCAGATGGAATGGGAATGGGACATTATAGAGTGTCAATCCTGGCAAATTGCAACAATCTTAGAAAATTAAACTGCTTTGTGCTTTGTTGATCTGGTTGTTGTTTCAGGTTCCTTTTCTGCAGATTCAGTTTGCATAACCAAGTCAATCAGCGCTTTACTGCTCATAGAGGGATAGCTAATGTAAAAAAAAAAGATAAAATCCTTTTCACATTTACCTCCATCATTCACCTCACAAGAACAGCTACCAACCCTATAGCTCCTGCCTGTGCTACATGAGCCGTGGTGGTGCGATGGTTAGAATACAGTACACACATTCTGTTAACTCAAAGGCTTAGCATGTTAGCATGTTAAGGACTCCAAACCAAAAGCAGGTTTTGGGAAAGTTCATTCATTTCAAAGGATAAAATGTCTGCCTTAAACATCTGCAAACTTAAAATACTTTGCAATTCCTTCCATACTAATATTGTCTTAAATTTAGAGTTCGATCCACTGTGGGATCTCTTGGGGCACAAAAGTTTTGCTGATATGTGTCTACTAGACAGTGGTGGGTTCCTACCTGTTCAGACCGGCTCTATAGAACCATTAGTAACTTGGTGGCCTGGGTCGCTGGAAACGGCAGCGACCCAGGCCTGCCACGCCCCCGAGCCGATTCTCTTGGTGGCGCCATAGGCACAGCCATCTTGTTTTTTGCTTCTGCGCATGCGCAGAAGCTTTTTTTAGTACTGCGCATGCACACATGAAGCACGAAGTGCGAAGCACGTGCGAGTGTGTAATGCGCGGCCACCCACGTAGTGCGTTCCTGAGCAAACCAGCAGTAGCAGAATCCGGAACCCACCCCTACTACTAGGCATGTCAAAAAAAGCAAGATAGTGTTTGCTGAATTATAATCCAGGCCCCACCTCTTAGCTATGGGCATCCATATTGTATATGTGTACAAAGGGGGAGGACTTTATATTCCATGATCACCAGTCTCTCTCTCTCTCTCTCTCTCTCTCTCTCTCTCTCTCTCTCTCTCTCTCTCTCTCTCTCTCTCTCTCTCTCTCTCTCTCTCTCTCTCTGTGTGTGTGTGTGTGTGAATGTACAATATAATATCAAGTTGTGCTGAAATCATTGCTTAACCTTAAACCAATTTGTTGCTGTGACTTCTGCTTATGTATTCTATGCCTTCTCACATAGAATCACAATACTAGTAGGATGGCCTTTGAATTCCATAAAAGGAAAGGGCAGGATATGTATTATGACGTCAATTCTAATTTGCTTCTGCTGTGAAATCAAAGCAAAATACCACTGAATTGTATCTGACATTATTTTTCCACCCTTTACCAAGTCTTAGCATGCATTATTCAACCAAGCAATTATCTCATGAAAAATAAATAAGGCCATTCCTGATGGATACTTTTGTACCTCTATCAAAACTAGTGTCATACAATGTAAAATTAGTTTCAGGATGATTGGGGGGGAAAGTAAACCTCTTTAAGGAAAAGTCCTCTTAAAGTATTCATCAGAGTTTTTGTTGGCCATACCTGATATATGCACAAAAGAGTTCAAGTATGGATGGAGTCTTTAAAATAATCATAAAATGTTGCAAAAATGAGAGATATAGAAAGGAGGGAAGGAAAAAATACTAAGTGAAAACGAACTTTGAAAGTTTGTCGCTAGCTGTATCTGTTGAATCCTCACTGTAATAAACCAGCAACTTCTCTTTCAGGTTTTCAATTTGGGATGAAGATAAAACAGACAGTGTAACCACACTGGATTATAGATTATCAATTGTCTAATCTTCACATACTCAGAATAGCTTCAAATATAGATATTCCTTTTCTCTGACAAATACTGTCTATAACCACATACAACATGTTCCACAGATATGTTTCAGTATGTTTGATTATATCAATATCCAGCTATTAACAGACACGGTACTTCTGCTTGTTTTTTGCTTTTAAAAAAAGTGGAGGGGTGGGGGAGAAAAGAAGTAATTTGACATAGTTATTCCATTTTTTCTTAGTGCAATATATTAGGTAAAGGAGTCCCTCCTAACCCCCTATATCAGTGATGGCGAACCTATGGCACGGGTGCCACAGGTGGCACGCGGAGCCATATCTGCCGGCACGCGAGCTGTTGCCCTAACTCCGCTCCAGTGCATGTGCACGCCGGCCAGCTGATTTTTGGCTTTTACGGAGGCTCTGGGAGGGCGTTCTCGGCCTCCGGAGGGCCTCCGGCGGGTGGGAAGAGCCATTTTTGCCCTCTCCACGCTACAAGAAAACCTCTGGAGCCTGGGGAGGGCGAAAAATGGGCCTACCGGGCCTACCCGAAGTCGGGAAACGGGGGAGTGGGGGGATCGTGCACGCATGCACAGGGGCGGGGCAGCATGGGGGATCACACACGCATGCGCAGGGGGCCATTGAATTATGGGTGTGGGCACTTGCACGTGCGCAATAGCGTGCACGCGCGTGCTTTTGGCACCCGAGGAAAAAAAGGTTCGCCATCACTGCCCTATAGGGAGTGGTGCTCATCTCTCTTTCAAGGCCATTCAAAGCCAGCCTGTATGAAGATGTTTTCTTCAGGGAGTAGGGAGTAGGGCGCCATATAAAAACAGCAAATAAATAAATAAATAAATAAATAAATAAATAAATAAATAAATAAATAAATAAATAAATAAATAAATAAATAAATAAATAAATAAATAAATAAATAAATAAATAAATAAATAAATAGTCATGTGGCCAGCATGACAGCACTGAGCATTGTTACCTTCCCACTCAAGTGGTACCTATTTATCTACTTGCATTTGCATGCTTTCGAACTGCTAGGTTGACAGGAGCTGGGGTAAGGATGGGAATTCACTCTGTCACACAACTCGTGGGTCTCGAACCTGGGCTGCTGGCTTTCCAGCCATCAAGCCCAATGTCTTAATAGCTGAGCCATCACGCCTCAACATATTATCATTATTAAATTAATTTCAAACTAGTTTATGATCCTCCTCTGAGAAGTAGTTGCACATCAAGTGAGTGAGAGAGCACAATGGGCATGTATCTGATTTTGGATCTTCCAGATACGATTGGACTGTCTCGAGTGTTATAGCCATTGAAATCCAGTACCTCTAGATGACATAAGGATGCATAAGTCTGGTCCATATATATTCACAATTCCCTACTATTCCTCCCACACATTAATATATTAATCTGGCATCAAATAATTATGATTCCCTGGTTAGTGTAAAATATAAAATTTAACATATGCCTGAGAAAGCTTTAAATTTAACTTGACAAATAGTGAAGAGTATAGATTGATTTCTCAGTTATGGCGATGTGACAAACATTTTGGTACCAAGATTTGCAAGGTCATACCTTTTCTCCCAATGTTTAGGTGTGAAGATTCTAGCAGCAGTCAACACACTAACACACTAAGAGTTAGTATCACTAACTCTTTAAGAGCAGAGGTTTCCAATCCACGGGAACCCAGCTGTGCAAGTGGCAACCAAGCTCTCAAGTGTGCAAAGCTCCATGTGTGCAAGTGGCAGGCATGCAAGCCAAACCATCCCCTCTCTTCTCCCACACCCCCGCCACCACTGCTGGTGTGCAGAGCCTGAAATGATGTTGGGGACCACTTGCTTAGAGCAAATATTTGTATTAGACCCTAATGCGTTCACCAAAGAATGTTGCGGACACATATTCATTCTTTGATTTATAACTTTACTTTTTCAGAAAAACCTCAATCCAGATGGAAAAAAAACATAGGGACATGACCACAAGCGGAATAGATTCTCTTTTCTTCACAACTAATTCAGCAAAAAGAGGAGCTTTTTTTGTTCATACATGCTGGTTTATAAGAAATCATATACCATCCATGGAATAACTTAAGAAAATGTTCTTTAATTTGAGCTAAAGATGATGACATTGATTTCCATTTCCATATTTTATTCCACTCTTGTTTCTTAATTTTGTATTGGAATTATTATTCTCAAAGCACTTTCAAGCCAATTAGAAACTGATGTATTTGTTCTGAGACAATACCGTATAATATACAGACAAATCCTTTAGATGAATCTGAAAGATTCATTACCACTACTTCAAAATTTGTCAAGAGTTTATTTGCTTGAGCTTTTATTTCTGAATGAAGAAGAAAGGATCTAAGTTATAATTGAAATAGCCAAGCACATTCTGAAGAAGTTAACTCATTAATTATCAACTCTAAATTAATAGGATTGCCGGAATGATAAAAATCCTTTAGCCTGTATAATTTTTAATTAATCTTTGATTTATAAAATGCAGTAACAAATAGAGGGATTTTAGGATGGCTACAAATAGAGTGGGGGGAGGGAGAACTCAAGTTTTAACCATTTCATCAAGATTTTAAAATTATGATTTCAAAAAGGATTGTCATTGGCTTTAAACCGTTTAACAGCATTTGGTAGGAAAAATATTTTTAGTATCCCAGCAGGTTTCTTCTGAGGCCCCCATCTCCACCCAGATTTTGGTTTCCACCTCTACATATACAATAACCACACAATAGTTTGTAAATGAAAACCACCATAATGGGGGGGGGAAGGAATTCCGAATCTATTTTAAATATAATCTTTTCCCTGCAAGTTTAAAGTTAACAAATAAATGAAAATTAATAAATAGTTTTTGCCATTACCTAAGAGTTAAGGGAAATAAATAAACTGGTAAAACTTGAAAAAACAATTTAGGGAGTTAAACTATCTGAATTTAATTAAATTAAATTAAAATTAAATTATTTATTATAGGCCGTCCAATCCCGTAGGACTCAGGGCGGCGTACAGCAAGGATAAGAACAGTACAAATATAATAAAAAAACAATTTAAAACATTACAGAAGTTAAAACAAAACCATTCATCCATGGGGGAAATCGATCTTCTTCACCCCGCCTGCCGGAGGAGCCATGTCTTTATGGCTTTGCGGAAGGCCAGTAGGGTGGGGATAGTCCGGATTTCTGGTGGGAGTTGGTTCCAGAGAGATGGGGCTCCCACAGAGAAGGCTCTCCCCTGTGGTCCCACCAACCGACATTGTTTGGCTGATGGGACCTTAATGGCTGTAGTTCTTCCAAGCCATGCTCACTTTATATTTTCCTATTTCCTGATTTTTATTTAATTTTAAGAGATTTTAATTAGAAAATACTGTAAAGGGGTAAAGTTAACTCTACAAAGCTGAGATAGTGTTTTGGAAAGATTTGATTCCTAAAAGGCCATATTCTTTTTTGCCCAGTTTTTGGGAATATTAAGGATTTTACCTTAATAAACTCAACTTTGTCTCAACTTTAGAAAGTTTATTTTTAAGTTTGCCACAGCTTCAATTTTTTGTCAATTTCTCTTGTAGCTTAGGAACTTCATGGATAATTTATGCTAATATTACAGCTATGTCATCTGCATAGATATTGGTTTTATGTTCAGATTTGTAGATTAAGAAGCTTCTGATAAGCTATTTACATCTATCAGCTTGAGCTACAAAACTTTTCTTTGATTTCCTTCCTATAATTTAGCCAGCGCCGGGATGAATCTTTCTTTTTCAATCTTCTCCTGGACTGATTCTCAGTTCCTCTTCAATCCAGAGAGCTGGTGGAGAAGGGAAAAACAGGGGGGAGGGAGAGAAACCAGTTTATTAGAAGGTTGGCCAAACCCTAATTTTGCCAGTTGTAACTCATCTCCAGGTGCAGGTAACCTCAGAATCAAACTGCCTGAGACAAACAATGACGCAAAGAATTTTAAAGATGAATATTGCTAAGAAACCACAACTGTTTCTACTAGGACTTTTAGATTAAAAAATACTCATGGAAGATTGATTTTTATATATAAGTAACCACAGCAAGATTATTATACATACAATCAGAGGTGGTATTCACTTACTTTCCCTACCGGTTCGCTAATGTGATCATGTGCGCACACACACACTCACTTTTTTCCATTTTTGCACATATAGTCTTGCAGCAATAATTATACATGTATATAAAAATAATCTTTCATGGCTTTTTTCTAATTGAGTAAGCAAAGTTCTCAGTTAAATGTTGATCTTTAAAATTATATCATTACATGTATTTGAACCCAGAAATATCTGGGATTTTTTTTTTACAAATCTATCAGGCATGACAAAATGATTCTTCAAGTCTACATTTCCAACATAAATTTGAGGTACCTTTATATTCTCTAGACAATTTTTCTGGAGTCATATATCAGTGGTACATCATTTTATAAAAAAAATCACTTCTAGGTTTTAACTACATATTTATTTAATTTATATAGTTGACCATCTCAGACTCTGGTCAGCATACAACAAAAATTTTCCATTGTTTTTCGCACTTTCAGTATATTGTGTCTAAATTTTGTAGCCATTTTATCATACAGTCTTGCACTTGTTAGTCTGTTTCTAATTTGAATTAAAGTGCTCATGTGTTAGCAGTTACATGTTCGTCATTTGTATATAGTTCAACTTCAAATTCAAATGAACGTCTTGAATATTACTGTTCAATACTTTCAAAGCTAAGATAAATAACAATAGTGATAAAAGGCAACCTTGTCTACTCCTTTTCATTAATTCCCCATTAAAAAATCAAAAACAAAAAATCATCAAAAAATATTTTAACTTTTCCATTACCATTTTTTTCTGCAACAGTATTTGTATTTGTATTTGTATTTGTTTATTTGTCAAGCATATATGATTATAAACAAAGTATAAGCAGTAAACATGATTGGATATATATGTAATAGTACAAGCATGAATAAGAGTAAAAGAGGTAAGAATATATGTGAACATTAGGACAGGAACGGTAGGCACGATTGTGCGCTTATGCATGCCCCTTAATGACCTCTTAGGAATGGGGTGAGGTCGATGGTAGATAATCTGAGGTTGAAGTTTTGGGGGTTTGGGGAAGAAACTACTGAGTCAGGTAAAGTGTTCCAGGCATTAACAACTCTGTTGTTGAAGTCGAATTTTTGCAATCAAGTCTGGAGCGGTTTACATTAAGTTTGTATCTATTGTGAGCTCTTGTATTATTGTGGTTGAAGCTGAAGTAGTCATTAACAGGTAGGACATTGAGGCAGATAATTTTGTGAGCTACACTTAGGTCAGATCGAAGGCGGCGGAGTTCTAAATTTTGAAGTCCCAAAATTTCAAGTCTGGTTTCATAAGGAATTCTGTTGTGAACAGAGGAATGTAATACTCTTCTAGTGAAGTATCGCTGGACATTCTCAATTGTGTTAATGTCTGATATGTAGTGTGGGTTCCAGACTGATGAGCTGTATTCAAGAATCGGTCTAGCAAATGTTTTGTATGCTCTGGTTAAGAGTACAATGTTACCAGAGAAGAAGCTGCGCAAGATTAGGTTAATCACTCTTAATGCCTTCTTTGCTATGTAGTTGCAGTGGGCTCTGGCACTTAGATCGTTAGAGATGAGTACTCCGAGGTCCTTTACTGAGTGAGGATCATGATCATCTAGTTTGTATTTAGTATTTGATGTAGCCTCCATCTAAAGGAACTGGTTTTCCTTTTAAATACTAAAATCATTGGATTGTTATCTGGAAAAAAAAGACTTTGGCAGTATCTCCACTTTACAAAACATTAGTAACCAAATTCTTAGATATTCTGTAAATCTACGTTTTCCAATCTGTTGACTGCTATGTTGTTCTCCAGATTTGTTGGCTTAACTTGACCCTTTACTGACTCTTCTTTTGTTTGCTTGCCATTTTCTGTCCACTTTCCATCAATTCCTGCAGCCTTCTGACTTGGTCATGAACAGAATACTCATTAAGCATCATCTTTTAGTGCTAGAGAATATTTTAAGTAAGTAGGAAATATCTTCTAATATGTCCTGGATGTTGAAATCTCCAGTGTACAAAATTTTAATATATTCCATCTTTGTTTGATCTTGGATTCAGTTACTGTCCATTGGCGTCCTTTAGTATACCAGTTCAAGGTTGGAACTTCTTCTGAGTGCAGAGATGTTTTGGAAACCTTTTCTGGTTTCCTTGTTTTTCTGTGTATATAACCTGCCTGGATGGTCCCAGGAGGGGCCGAAAGGCAAAAGGAAGCTGTGGTGTTTCCTTCCATACACCAGGATGACTCGACAGAATAAACATATATAACCCTTTCCTGGTGAAGAGCTGATAGGGAAGAGAACCTTGTGGCCTAGAGGTTAAAACTTCTGCCTTACAAGCAGACTGCCCAGGTTCAATTCCTACTAAGGGTATGGCTATCTGACGAGAGCAAAATAGCTCGAAATAGATCTATAATAGTCTCCCTTTATTTTCATTTATCAGCAAAAAAGTTACACACACACACACACACACACACACACACACACACACACACACACACATCTTCAATGGCTTTATTTATGTCTCTTCTAACAGCTCTGATACCTTTTGTTAAGTTCCTTCCTGAGATCTCTGTCCTTATAGGCTTCACTTTCTCCTCTTTGCAATTTTCACGATTTGTTCTGACACCCAGTTTGCTTTCTTTTGTTTCTTGGTCTTCTGCAGTCTCTTTTCACATTCATCTTTGATGATGTCTTTGATTTCATTGTACAGTTTCTCTGGTTCCCTGTGCATGAGGTTCAGGACTTCAAAGCAATTTTTGATGCCTCTTGAAAATAGAAATCTTATTATGGAAAACTGGTTGGTTTTCTTCTTCAGCATGACCACATGAGCAGTTCATGGTCTGTTTCACAGTCAGGCCCTGGCTACATCTTTGCTATTAGAACAGATCTTCCATCTCCTTGTACCAACAAAATAGTCAATTTAATTTGTCTGTACTCCATTTCATGCCCATCTATATAAAGTATTTTGGATGTTAGAAGTCTGTGTTAGCAATGAAGAAATTGGCAGGAACTGACACACCGTTTATCCTGCTTCTTTTCAATTTTTTTAGGCTATATATTTCAACTACGTTTCCCTCTGTTCTCTTTCCAGCTTTAATGTTCCATTCTCTAACCACAAACAGCAGATCTTGCTTGCATGCTTTGCCAATTCAGATTGACCAAAAAACTCATCGGTTCCTCTTCTTTTACATCAATAATTGGAACAATAAACTTGAGTAACTGTCATATGAAATACCGTATTTTTCGGAGTATAAGATGCACCTTTTTCCACCCTAAAAGAGGGTAAAAATTTGGGTGCATCTTATACACTGAATGAAGCCCAGCCCAGCCTCTGAAATGGACCTTTGCGAGGCTAAAACAACCTCTCAAACTGAGCTTTGCAAGGCTGAAAAAGCAGCCTTTCAAATGGACCTTTGCAAGGCTAATATACCTGTTCCAGGCTGTTTGCTAAGGACTCTAGCCAGATGGATGCTAGTAGGCAGAATTTTTTTTTCTTATTTTCCTCCCCAAAAACTAAGGTGCGTCTTATACTCTGGTGTGTCTTATAGTCCGAAAAATATGGTACTTCTCTGTGAAATCTGGTATTTGGTCATGGGCTGCATTGTACCAAAGTACTATAAGTGCTGAAAAAAGTGACTTATGACCATTTTTCACACTAATGACCTTTGTAGCATCCCCATGATCATGTGATCAAAATTCAGATGCTTGGCAACTGGTTCAAACGTATGACCGTTGCTGTGCCCCAAGGTCATGTGGTCTTCTTTTGCGACCTTCTGACAAGCAAAATCAACGGGGAAGCCAGATTCACTTAACCATATTATTAACTTATCAACTGCAGTGATTCACTTAACATATGTGGCAGGAAAGGTTGTAAAATGGGGCAAAACTCATTTAAAAAATGTTTCACTTAACAACAGATATTTTTGGTTCAATTGTGGTCGTGTTTTCAAAGCCCACCTGTGTAAAATATGATTGTCTGACTAAAATTGTCCAATTCCAGGCCATTTCAATATGCCGAGGCCTAAGAAGTCAATATGAAGTCTATTTATCTTTCACTGTTTTATTTATTTATTTATTTATTTATTTATTTATTTATTTATTTATTTATTTATTTATTTATTTATTTATTTATTTATTTATTTATTTATTTATTCATTCATTCATTTATTTATTCATTCATTCATTCATTCATTCATTCATTCATTCATTCATTCATTCATTCATTCATTTTTGTCCAGTACGTGTTGGTAATATACATAATATACATGTATATGTTTATATACATAAGATGGGTACTGATAAGAGGGAACATTAGGACAGGGACGGTAGGCACGCTGGTGCACTTATGCACGTCCCTTACTGACCTCTTAGGAATCGGGTGAGGTCAACAGTGGACAGTCTAAGGGTAAAGTTTTGGGGGTTTGGTGATGAAACCACAGAGTCAGGTAGTGAGTTCCAGGCATTTACCACTCTGTTGCTAAATTCGTATTTTCTACAGTCAAGTTTCTTCTTGATTCTTCCATGCTTTGGTTTATTACATGGCATGTTCCTATTATGACTCTGTCTTTGCTGCTTCAGATTTTGTTTTCTAGATGGCAGCATCAGAAACTAGATGTCCCAAAGGCTTTAATCTGCTTGTGTCATAAACATCATTAGTACTTCAATAAAAGTTCCTCAGCAATTCTTCAGTTGTATGTTGAGTTCTGTCCAAGCTGAGGGGCCCATAATCTGGTATTATATCATCAATCACTTTATAATAACCATCTATATTGTGTCTTTGCAAAATACAGAAGCAGTTTACCATTGCCTTCTCCTGCACAGTATAATATTATGTCCTGCCACTGTCATTAAAGTGATTCTCTGCCTCTGACATCTTCCTATATTGCTGCTGCCCATTATAGGTGCCTGCTTGCTTTAACTGGGCAACTGGAATGACCTTCATACCTTGGGTGACCTGCTGGGAATATGCATTCTTGACATGCACTCCCAACATTTTTTAATTATCCTTTCTAGGAACACCAGGGAGTCCAAATAAGGCAACTATTCAGGTTACCAACTACATTTTAGTAGTAACTTTAGTTGGACATTACAATAGTGGTGAATATCTGTAGCAGTTAACTTCATCTGTACCCATACCAACACCAAACAGTTTGATTGGAGCAAAACAAAAATTATCGGCCACGCTGCCACCCGTCACGCTCGTGAGTTCATCGAAACATGGCACTCCACGAGCAATTCCATCAAGAAACACATTGACCTACAACCAACCTACAAACCCTTCAGAATCCAAATCAACCACACAGCCAACCCAAGACAGTACGGACTCTCAACCAACCCACACAACCCCACCACCAGCAGTTCACCTCCCAATGACCCTGACCTGACGCAATCTTCTCATCACAAGACCCATCACAAGACTCACTGATGACTCACACCTGACCCATCACAAGACCCTCATTTGATACACCCACACCTGAAGCCCTTATAAACAGAAGAACACTGACATCTCCTAAACTGAGGGGTGGGTTTCACTTAGCTTTGCCACTGGTTCGCGTCGCGACATTTCCCCTTGCACAATTTCACTTCTGCTCATGCTCAGAAGGTGGATTCAGCCCAAAACACAGCTGAGGAGCTCATCAGCTGTGCTTTGGGCGAAGAAATAAAGGTCGAATTAACCCAGGGGCGGGCAGGAGGGCTTTTTTCAAAGCACAGAACGCTGTGAAGCCATCCAAACACAGAAAAATCAGCCAAAAATTCAGAAAAAAAGATGGCGGAGAGCACATACCGGCACAGACAGAACCGGATCCGTGATGCCAAAATTACATCACCAGCGGGTCGCTAACGGTTCGAGCGATCTGGTCCAAACCGGGAGGAACCCACCCCTGCCTAGTCCGCTGAAGATGTTACCTAGTCTGGTAATGAAACGTTTGGAAACCAACCCACAAGCTCAGAGGACGAACCTTCACCCTTAGTTGCACATTTTAAATTGGACTGGACTGAGTTATTGCATTAAATTTTTATGTGTTTTATTATTTTGTACTGTGCCTAGTTATAGGCAGGTGAAAGTAAATCTACTCCTAGATCTGCTAACTATCACCTGAATGATTCTTATACATCCCAAAATACATTTCAGCTTAGGGGTGAGACTTGACTAAGGCAACCTTTTGACCCAAGCTTGATGCCAACAAGGTATTTGCACCTCTTGTCATTTTTTCCTCTTTTATCCTTCAAAATGCCTTTGTTACAATGCTCTTTTCATTTAGAAAATTCTATTTCCAGTATCTCCCGCTTTAAGAGCCGAGATGGCGCAGTGGTTAAATGCAGCTACTGCAGGCTACTCCAGCTGACTGCTAGTTCAGCAGTTCAGCTGTTCAAATCTCACCAGGCTCAAGGTTGACTCAGCCTTCCATCCTTCTGAGGTTGGTAAAATGAGAACCCAGATTGTTAGGGGCAATATGCTGAACTCTGTAAACCGCTTAGAGAGGGCTGTAAAGCACTATGAAGCGGTATATAAGTCTAAGTGCTATTGCTATTGCTATGTCCTTCTGAACATATTGTACTTGTAATGTTCCTGTTATTATGCTCACTTAGCATTAGTTTACAATGTGAGGAAAACCAAATGGTAGAACTTTCTCTGCAGTCTATCATTTTAGAAAGCAGGAAATAACTTTAAATGTATACATAGGCATATGGGGGTGGGATGTGTTATATACATACATAAAGAATATAGTATATAAAGTATAAAAAGGAAATACAATATCTCATTATACATATTCTCACAGCAGCAAGAATTATTTATGCACAATTTTGGAAGAGTGGGGAAATACCTAAGGACGAAGATATAATTAGAAAGATAATGGATTGTGCCAAAATGGATAAGTTAACTAAGGAAATTAAAGAAAAGGAGGAAACTGAATTTTATATCATATGGAATAAATTTTATGAATGGTTGAAAGAATAAATAAATGATGATATGTATTAGTTAATTAAAGAATTAATTAAGATAAAATTTTACCATTTGAATCAACTATGTATAGAAGTAACTAGAATATTGTATATATTTAATAAACAAATAGGAATGTAAATATATTAATTTATGGATAATATAAACTGTGATACTATCTAAGTTTACAGTATATAGGGGATAGAACACCCCTAATTGTTTGTTTTGTGTTGTTATTGTTGTATGTTATATTTTTATGTGTGTTCAATAACAATTTTTTTAAAAAAGAATATATGCACACATATATTAACAAGTGGAAGAATCATTTACCTCCGTATTTATTTTTATTGATAAACACCTTGACTCAACCAATTGAATATTTGATTTTATAAACTGCCTCTTAGCAACTAAATTCCCTATGAATGTAAAATCCATAGCTCTGCAGTACAGCACATAGGCTACACATGAAAGGCCATAGGTTCAATCCACGGTATCTTATATTAAAGTTTTGGGAGAATAGTACGATTAAAGACATCTGCTTTAAGGCAGGAAAATGCACTGGACTAGATGGAAATATATGCTGATCTCATATTTGATTGTTTCTCTGTCCTGTCTCAGCCATATAAAATCATTCTTATCCATACCGAAATGAATAAGATAAAAATCAAGATTAATCCATTTGGGGGGTATTATTGTGCCAAACCTTTATGAAAAGATGGGTTGTTTGTTACTTTCTTTTACTCAACAATGACCTAAACTATGAAATGCTATCAAAATCTATGTCACTCTTCGTATTGTTCTGTTCGAGCTTGAGAGCAATACGGGCAATCATGTAAATTGAAAGTGACTGTGAGCCTAAGAATAACCCAAGGCACAAACCATTGGAGAGAAGGTGGGTAGTGAGGGGGTAAAGGAAAGCAGGAAGGAGAAACAGAAATCTCTCTCATTACTTAGCTATAAAAAAATCTAATTAGTCCCAAAGGAATTATTTTATATAAAATCAGGTGGAAAAGGCACTTTTTTTTTTGTCGGCTAAACATCGAGAAAAAGTAGGACAGCGACAAGAAAGAAATTTGCCAATGTTGCTGATTTTTATTCTAAACTGAAATGTTTTTAAATCTGGAGAAATAACCATTACTAAAACATTTACATAATGCATAGTTTAAAACAGCTTCTTAATTGAGTTTAGCCTGGTAAAATAATACAATTATAGGAAAACTTCCACATAGGAAGAAAAAAAACATAGCTCATTTCCAAAATAATCACTGAGAGATACAGATATATAATTCTATACGTCTATATTTATAAATGTGTGTGTGCCTCAATAAATATAATGTATACTGAGAATGAGATTGTGCATATTTATTTAATTGTGTTGCCATATGGCAGATATTACACCAGAATTACTTCACTTCTGGTATCACTTCAGGCCTCAACGCAGCCAGCCATTTACTGGCAGGCACAAGAGAGCATATATGTGTCACAGAATATTGTCAGATGTGTTTGGAGGTGAGGGGGTAGGCTTGTGGCATCAAAAGTTGCAAGATCGCAGGCACAGAATTGCAATACAAGTTCCATCCCTTTTAGGAGCCGAGGTGGCGCAGTGGTTAAAGTGTAGAACTGCAGTTCAGCAGTTCAGCTGTTCAAATCTCACCGGCTCAAGGTTGACTCAGCCTTCCATCCTTCCGAGGTGGGTAAAAATGAGGACCCAGATTGTTGCGGGCAATATGCTGACTCTGTAAACCGCTTAGAGAGGGCTGTAAAGCACTATGAAGCGGTATATAAGTCAAAGTGCTATTGCTATTGCTATACATTCATCAACATTGTATGCACACACAAAAGAGGTGGGTCTTGGATTTCATCATTGCACCTGCCATCCTGCATACTTTTATCACCACCACTCATCAATGGACTTCTCAGAATCTCATCATTTTCAATGACCTAATGTGCACAACAAAAGTTGGATTGACGACATGAGATGAAAAGAAGCAAAGGCAGCAGATAGGAACATGATTAATTTCATTAGGTCAGAACCAAAAAGGTAAGTTGAGGTAGATCATGGAAAGAAAGAGACAAATGGACAGATATGGCAGATGAGATTCAGAGAACATGTATACAGTGATAGCAGTGGCACTTAGACTTACATACCGCCCCATAGCACTTTACAGCACTATCTGAGCAATTTATGTCAGCATATTGCCCCCAACAATCTGGGTCCTCATTTTACTGACTTTGGAAGGGTAGAAGGCTGAGTCAACCTTGAGATAGTCAGGATCGAACTCCTGGCTGTGGGCAGTGAGCTAGCCTGCAATACTGCATTCTAACCACTGTACCACCAGGACTCTGTAGTGTATTCAGAGTTGTAACAATAAAAAGTCAGAGAGAGAGAGCTCAAGCAGATTCATCTCCCTTCCTTTCTTTAGGCTAAGGATGGAATAATGCAGAGACCACCGGTTTCATGTAGCCTCTGGCCATTCTCTGTGCCATGGGGAAGATCTCTTCAGTTTGATGATAATAACCCATTCTCTGCAGCAAAAAAAGGGGGGGGGAGTCTCAAAGAATTGGTTTCTCCTACTTTAGATGTTAAAGAAAATATCATGATGTGGTACCTCCAGGTCAATTTATACTCTACAGCATAGTGGTGTTGATACTTAATTGTGGAATTGTGAGAAGAAGCCGTGAACCAGCAGACCTCAGTGCCAGGGTTGGCACTTACATTCTCAACAATAGCTCATTTTCATGCCTCCAAGTGCCCTACAAAGAGTCCATAGAATTTTGAGATGGACTAGAAAGAAAGGCTACAAGTCTGAAACACCATAGTTATGGGGTGCTTTTATTTATACTTCTACCACTGGGCCTTAACTATTTTAAGTTTAAAGAGCGCTGATGGTGCAGTGGTTAAACTGCAGCGTTGCAGGCAAACTCTGTCCACAGCCGGGATTCGATCCTAACTGCCTCAAGGTTGACTCAGCCTTCCATCCTTCCAAGGTGGGTAAAATGAGGACCCAGATTGTTGGGGGCAATATGCTGATATTGTAAACTGCCCAGAGAGTGCTGTAAAGCACTATGAAGCGGTATATAAGTCTAAGTGTTATTGCTATTGCTTATGTTATTTGGCTTAATTCCTGTTTGCAGGGAGAATTCTTAGGAAATGAATGTGTTGTATAAGGTGAAACTGTGATTTACTGCCGGGTCCTGGTCTGGGGAGCTTGACAGGGAATATGATTACTCTATTGTCAATCAATTCATTTTGAAAGCTCATTACTTGTGTCTTCCAAACAAATACTCTATTGCCTTTACATGAATCAATGGTTTTTCCAAAATTGAGCATTTCTATTTCTCTCTCTTCAAGAGCATACCATAGAGCCAGGGAAAAGATAATAAAGGAAAATCTGTATAACATTCATGTGGGAGTCTTTATTCCCTATAAGCAAAGAATTAGTTCAGAACTAAGGGTGCAAACATTTTTAATTAAACAGGGCGAGAGATAGTCTTGTCAAGTGGATTTATGACAGTGGGACAATAGCAATAGCACTTAGACTTATATACAGCTTCATAGTGCTTCACAGCCCTCTCTAAGCAGTTTACAGAGTTCAGCATATTGCCCCCAACAATCTGGGTCCTCATTTTACCCACCTCGGAAGGATGGAAGGCTGAGTCAACCTTCAGCCGGTGACATTTGAACAGCTGAACTGCTGAACTACAGTGCTGCATTTTAACCACTGCGCCACCTCGGCTCTGGACACAAAGGGAAATCATTGTAGACCACAAAAGGAAATGGGAATGGCCACATTTTTCCTATCCTTTCTACTCTTCTTGTTCCACTGATTCTTACCACCCTAATTCACCTTCTCCTCCTAAAATGTAGGTTAGATGCCAACCAAGTACTCTAAGTACAAAAGCAGAAGTTTAGCTTGTGGATTCTCTTGTTATTCTTACTCAAAGAACAGAGATTTTGATTGAGCCACAGCTAACTTCCTCCTGTGATTTGTAGCAGCAGCAATAACGGGGGGGGGGGATAGCAATGATAATAAGGAGAAATATAGAAAAGGCATTTCAACATAACAGACTGTAAGAAACACAAGGACATGGAAACAAAAGAAACAAAAGGACATGGAAGCCAGAGGTGGGATTCACATAATTTACCTACCGGTTCTCCCAGCACCAACAATGGGAGCGTGTGCGTGCATGCACTCACTTCAATCGTGTGCGCCCCTTCCACGCATGCGCATGGCCTTCCATGCATGTGCTTTGCTCATGCATGCGGCTTGCACACACGTGCGTGGCTTGAAAACATGGCTAAATAGGACGGCATAGCGCCGGGGTGGGCAGGTGGGCCCACACCCATCCGCAGGTTGCTACTACCAGTTCACCCAAACCGGTCCAAACCAGCTGAATACCACCTCTGATGGAAGCCTTCTAAATTTGGTGATATCAAGGTTCTCCCCAAATTAGTGTCAACAGCAGAGATAGAGATAAATGGAAGTCTTATTAAAAGTCTGCATGCTATCGTTGTTTCAGAATGTAGATTAAAAAGAAAATATCCCTGTGGTGTAAAGAAATATAGAGAATAATGCAGTGAGTGGAGAAAGTGGTCCAATAGATTCCCACTCCCCTTACCTCATGCACTCTAGGGTGCAGGATTCCAATGGGGAAAAAATATTCTGGGCATGGACTTTTCCACCCAAGGCACTATTTGTTTATGAAAGGTACTGCAACAAGATATCAAAATAGCAATGGGTTTCCAGATTGATAATAATAATAATAACAACAGAGTTGGAAGGGACCTTGGAGGTCTTCTAGTCCAACCCCCTGCTTAGGCAGTGATGCAATGACAAAATAAATCTTAGAGGTGACGAATCATTTCCTTTGGAAACCAATCCTTGATAAAATAAAACACGAGCAAAAGTCTAAATAATAAAATATTTATTTCTGTACAAAATAATATAAAAACCTAAGAACTACATCTTTACAATCTAAGAGGTCCTCCTTCCAGGGAGGATAGCAGCAAAGAATAATGGAGAATGAGAATGGAATGTAACACTTGCGCAGTTCACTCTTCATGTGACTGCTTTACTTTGTTAAGAACCTTTGGGTCATAAAGTCTGACATATGAGTACAGCTGACAATCATAAAATCACATCGTGACAGGCAGGAAACCCTACACCACTTCAGACAAATGGTTATCCAACAACTTCTTAAAAACTTCCAGTGTTGGAGCATTCACAACTTCTGGAGACAAAAGGTTCCACTGATTAATTGTTCTAACTATCAGGAAATTTCTCCTTAGTTCTAAGTTGCTTCTCTCCTTGATTAGTTTCCATCCATTGCTTCTTGTGCTTTGGAGAATAGCTGAGGAAGTGGAGTCTCTGTGGGGTCTTTCTGGCCACCTGGGTCGTGTTGATTTTCCAGGTGATGATCTTATGTAGAGCCAAGTACCTTTATGCTCATTGATTTCAACAGGTTTAGACATGTCCATCTTCTCTGTAGGTTTCAAGCTCTTCATTGTGGCTACAATAAGTCATTAGATTTTTAAAATATATATGTCTGTTACAGGGTAAGATATATACACATTCTGAAAGGTGGTGGAATTGGTTTTGGCACTCATTGGATTTTGATGCATTTTTTTCACACTAGCAAATGCATGTTAAAACTACTTCCGTCACCCTTAGAACATATCTCTCTTCTTCATCTCTCAATACATAATTTCCAATTTCCTAGCAGCTCTGTGTTTCCTTGCAAATAGGTATCAGTTCCTGATGGAAAGGTCTTCCCGAAACAATACACTTATATATGGATTGGAAAATAATATTGCCTTTCATTATTCTTTGCCCTTTATAGAGAATGGTAAAATCATAAATATGATACAGAGTGCAATCCTTCTTTGGCCTTTGCCTGCAAAGTATGCTAGTCAATTCACAGTTATCAGAGGACATTTCATAACAGGCTCTGAGGTGTAGCCTCAAGCCAGAAAGAAGTTCTCCTTTCAAGAAACTGGCATGGCTGCTCATCATTTATCATGGGGGTGAGGAAGAATATAAAGAATTTGCCATTTTCATATGCAATATGCAAAATATGCCACATTTCTGACAGCAGCTCTAGGGAAATAATATTTGTCAGCTGAGTAAATTATAAATATTGTGCAACACTCCAGTTGTTCAAACCACCTGCCAAAAGTTACATAGCCTGGGATACTTTTGTTCGAAGCATCAATACTTAAAACCTTTCAGGACACCATTTACAGACACTGAAAGATAATGCTACATAAAGTGCAACTTGGAAGTTATATGGGCCTAGCCAGCAAACCAAGAATCCTCTAAGGGTTACATCCCCCTTTCCAGAAAAGTTTGCTGAGTTTTCACCAGTTCTCCTTTTGCATAAATGGGATTATGTACTGCAGGCTACTTTAGCTGACTGTGATCAGCAGTTCAACTGTTCAAATCTCACCGGCTCAGGGTTGACTCAGCCTTCCATCCTTCCGAGGTAGGTAAAATGAGGATCCAGATTGTTGGGGACAATGTAAAATATACATTACTTAATGGTGTAAACCGCTTAGAGAGTGCTTGCACTATGAGACGGTATATAAGTCTCACTAATAAATAAGTAAATAATATGTGGAAGAGTCCCTAACCATAAAGTCAATTTTCAGATACATTGAGGCAGACTGGGGTGCCATACTAAAATGAGGGATTTCCCATATTGAATATATATTGCTAGTTCTATAGTAATTTTATGGGCAAGCTGGAGAATTTCAATGTACAGATAGTCTTCAACTTATGACTGTGTCCAGAATTACATTAGTAAGTCCCGATTTTATGGCCTTTTTTGCAGTGGTTGTTAAACAAATACCACAGTCATTTAAAAAAAAACATTTTATCCAATGGGCATTTTTTATTGGAAACCAGAAGTAAATGCTGGAAAGCAGCAAAAAATGCCAAAAACTGTAGTCATCTGACCACAGGACATTGCCAATGGCTGCAAATGCAAACCAGTTGCCATGCGCTCAAGATGCATATAATCCTTGTTTCCAAGTAAAGGGAGGGGGATTACAGATGTTAGAACTCTGGAACTTTTCAAGGGTCCATCATAACTTCAAAAAGGTGCTAAGTGACTGGAAGTTAAGCAAGGACTAACTGTATAGTAGAAATGCAAATGAAGGTGACGAGCCTGTCAGTTCCAACAGATGATTGTTTGAAAAGTGAGATGATGGATAGTTTGCAAGAAGTACCATATTTTTCGGAGTATAAGACGCACCTTCCCCCCCCTAAAAGAGGCTGAAAATTTGGGTGCGTCTTATACTCCGAATGTAGCATTTTTGAAACTTTTTTTCCAGCCCTAACGAGGTGCTAACGATCTTCCCAGCTTGTTTTCATTGCTACTCCCTCCGAAAAAGGTTTTTCAGCCCTAACGAGGTGCTAACAATCTTCCCAGCTTGCAGGATTTTTTCATTGCTACGTCCTCTGAAGAAGGTTTTTTTCCAGCCCTAAGTCTTTGCAGGCTTTTTCTCCATAGTAGGCGGAGCCATCCTCCAAGAATGGGTTAAATCTGCCCTCTAGCCAATCAGGACTGAGATTTTCAAAGTATAAATACCACCCTCTTGCCTTGGCACCCCCTCTTTTTTTCTCGGTCCTTAGCCAAAAAGGACAGTGCTTAAAACCATTCTTCGATTTCTCCACCAACTACTGAATTTCTACTACTTCCTGTGAGTTATTGCTTCATTGATTCTTACTAGACAGCTGTCACTCAGAGACTCTTCAATCGTGTCAGCTTACTGGGCATTGCCCCATTGGGCCTTGTCCCTAGCTGGGGGTTGGGACTCCCCAGGGAGGAGATTACCCTTAACAGTTGCACATCTGTTGTGTACTGGGGTTTTCTCACCTTAATCAACCAGTCAAATAATTGCAGCCTTGTCTTGCCTGTCAGGGAGGGAGGTACTCCAGATCGTGATCTTCAGCCACAGAAGCCCTGAGCTTGGGTGGCCTGCAATCGGCTTGAGTTTGTCTCCTATAAGCCAAACTAGCATTCCCCTCCAATCGGCTTGAGTTTGTCTCCTATAAGCCAAACTAGCGTCCTTAATTGACTTTTGGAGCCGACATCAGCTGCAATCGATCGAGCGGCGTCGGAAAAGGGTGCTAGAAATTTCACACCTTGCCTTGCATCGGGAGAGAAGGCCTCGGCAAGGCAAACTGACAGGCAGACTTCAAATCATCTTCGCTCAGATCGGCTGCTTCCTTGCCTCAGAGCCTGCCTTTGACCCCTGCTGCTCCATAGTTCAGCCAGAATGGCTGACAAAGGCCATAAGCAGGGGAAGGCAAAGCAGAAGACCCCCAGGGTCACTCCTGCTGAGGACATTTGCCGGGGGGGGATTAGAAACTATGAGCCCTGCCAGGGACAGGGACAGGTCACTTCTATGCCCATCCTCCCCTTCTGAACGCTCCAAGTCATCCAGCACAGCTGTTTTTTTGCTCTGTCTTGTGCCTGAGAAGCTGGCAATCTGGGTGCTGCTTCCTGAGGGCTTGTCCCCTCTTTTTGTTTGGAACTTCAGAAATCAGTCAGTCTGCTCCAGGAGACCCAGAAAACTGACAGTTAGTGGCTAGGCCTTAGCAGACTCCTTTCTCCTCAGGAGACAGCAAGTTTAGGAGTGCCTCATGGGTGGCCACCATTTTGAATTACACAGGACCGCCCACTTCAAAAAAAATTCTTTTTTTCTTTTGAGGCCTCCTTTATTTAACTTGCCTTCTGTGCAATGGGTGACAAGAGCCAGCAATCTGGCAAGGCTCCTTTGATCCAAGGCCCTGTCTGTACCTGTCTCTAGTGCCTGGGCCGTATGCTTCCATTTGAGCTGCTCTGCATTGATCTGCTTGACTTCAGCCAGGTAAGTGTGTAGGCAGCCTTTGAGAGTGCCAGTGGCCATCTTGAAGCCTCCCACAGGGTGGCAGCCATTTTGATTGCCCTCAGAATTGAAGGCACTAAGGGCGTGGCCATTTTGTTTCAAATACCAAAAGTGGGCAGAGACCATTTTGAAGCCACATCAAGGACGGTGGCCATTTTGGATGCCCTTTCTTGCCGGTGGCCATTTTTAAGGCCTAATATGGGCAGTGGCCATTTTGAAAGACCAACTAAGGGCAACTGCCATCTTGTTGGCCTCATTTAAGGGTGTTGGCCATTTTTAGTGACTGTTTGGACCTACTAATTTACCCAGGCCTTTCTGAGGCCTGCCTTGTTGGCAGAGGCCTTAAATAAATATGGATACTGTTATTTGAATTGAGCTGACAAAAATTCAGACTAGCTGTCTGTAGGTCTGCCTCAGGAGTACCTGTTAAAGCATGTTCAAGTATTCATATATGACAATAACAAGCTAAACGTATCAACTTAGAATGAAGATTCTATCTATATTTTAAAAATGGCTTGAACAAGGGCTTTCAGCAGAATTTAGTAGTAGTAAGTTACAGATCTCACATAAAAGGAACAAATGAGCCTAGTGAGCTCTCATTCCAGTAACAGTTTAAAACCAAGCTTTTTTCTGGAGTCTATGAGCCCAGCATAACTGGAACTATATACAAACTATCAATTTTTCTATATACAAACTATCAATTTTTTTTCTGTATTTGAAAATATCAGTCTCTTATGAACTGAACTTTAAGACAAAGGCAACAGGATTTGTAAATTGGAGTTAATTTTTAAAATGATGCCTTTTACAAAGGAAATTACCCTATCCAGAGTACTCTACCCTACTCATTCGTACAAAGCATCCCCCAGGGAGGGGGACCTAGTGGACGGGAGTTCCCTGGATGCCAGGGAATTCTCATTAGCTCACTCTGGCATTTGGAACCAGACAGCTCCATTCACAAGCCAAAATCAACCTGCTGCTCAATCATCATCAGCTCAAGCGGCTGTCTAAGCCAGGTCAATGGGGTCCACCTCCAGATGGACGCTTGCTAGGTGGAGCTGCCTAAGGTTTTTGCCCTGAAGAAGGACTTGTGTCCCTCAGCAGCCTTGTGCCCCTCTGAGACCCTAGCAGTCTTGGGGGGAGGAGGAGAGTTTCTGGTCAGTGGTGACCTGACCCTTGCCTCAGTCAGTGTGCCAGGGGCTGACTCCCCATTAGGGTCTTCTGTGGGACGTGGCTTATGTGATTTTGCCTTACCCTTTCCCGATCTACCTTCGGGCGGGTGGAGAGCCATTCTTGATTTAAAACGCCTCAATAAATAGGTCATCTACAAGAAATTCAAGATGCATACCCTGCAATCAATTCTGGCGGTCATTAGGCAAGGCGACTTTCTCGCCTCAATTGACCTTTCGGAGGCTTACCTCCACATTCCAATCAATTCATCTCACCGCCAATTCCTCCAGTTTTGCCATGCAGGGGTGCATTACGAATATCTGGCGTTGCCCTTCGGCCTGTCTTCAGCACCTAGGGTGTTTACCAAAGTATTGGCCGCCTTGACCGCCCACCTGCGGGCTATCCCCGTGCGTGTCCAGTGCTACCTGGATGACATTCTCATCCAGTCTTCCTCTCTGTCCCAGGCAGAGCAGGACACCCAGGTAGTCCTTAACTCCCTTGGGCACCACGGGTTCCTAGTCAACATGGAAAAAAGCCAATTGTCACCTTCTACCAGGATGACTCACTTGGGGGCCATCATTGACTCTCTGGAGTGCAGGGTGTACCTATCTCAGGAGCGGAGACACAGCCTATCGGATTTAGTCCAGCGTGTTCTGGCCCAAACAAGGGTTCCCCTGAACCAGCTGTCCTCCCTCCTGGGGAAGTTGATATCAGCCATTCACATCACTCCATGGGCTCACCTGCATTCCAGAGACCTCCAATGGTTTGTTCTCCCTTTCCAGAGATCCGGTCGCAGCAATTCCCCAGCCAGGGTCCACCTCCCGACAGGGGTCCAGAAATCCCTCAGATGGTGGTCTTCAGCCACTCTCACCAAAGGCACCGGCTTCCTGGAACCACGGAGGCTGACTCTGACCACGGATGCCAGCACCACAGGTTGAGGGGCCCACATCGAGTCCCAGGTTGCCCAGGGCACTTGGTCCAGTGCCGAGCAGAGCCTCCCCATCAACCTGTTAGAACTGAGAGCAGTCAGGTTGGCCCTAGCTCACTTCCAGGGCCGTCTGTCGGGCAGTCACATGCTTGTCTTGACAGACAATGTAATAACGAAGGCCCATATCAATTGCCAGGGCGGGACCATGTCCAAGGTCCTCATGGCTGAGGCAATGACACTGGGGCTCTGGGCAGAGCGGCATCTGCAGTCCATCGCAGCAGAACACATCTCCGGGGTGAGCAACTCAACCGCAGACTGGCTCAGCCGGAACTCCATCGGCCTAGAGGTAGAGCTCTTGCCTCACAATCAGGAGGTTGTGAGTTCAGTCCTAGGTAGAGGCAGATGTAGGGTCTCCTGCTTGGGCAGGGGGTTGGACTAGTTGACCTGTAAGGTCCCTTCCAACTCTGTTAATCTGACCCGGCGGAGTGGTATCTTCATCCGGACATTTTCCAGCAGCTGGTCGGTCGGTTCGGTCTGCCAGTCATGGACCTCTTCGCCACCCCGGAGAATGCCAGGTTGCCCAGGTTCGTCACCAGGTTCCGGACACAGGGGGCAGCGGACACAGACACTCTTCAATGCGACTGGCCGCAAGGGCTACTATATGAATTCCCTCCCCTCCCCTTGATCCCCAAGGTCATCCGGAGGGTCCTGCAGCTGAGGGTGGAGGTGCTCCTTCTAGCTTCCCACTGGCCCAGATGGGCCTGGTTCACGGACCTTATGTCCCTGTCCGTGTCACCTCCTTGGCGGATCCCGCCGACAGAGTGGTCTCTTGCCCAGGGGTCAGTCCACCATCCAGAGCTGCCGGTCATCGACCTGTTCGCCACCCCGGAGAATGCCAGACTGCCCAGGTTCGTCACCTGGTCCCGGACAGTATTGCCTCAATCATGTTGGCCTCCAGGAGGCCCTCCACTGACCGTATTTATTCCGCCACATGGAAAGCGTTTTGCCGCTGGTGCGCACAGGTGGGTTACTCCCCCGTAGAATTATCAATAATCAATGTCATTCAATTTTTACGCCAGGGGCTTGCTAAGGGGCTCTCGCCCAACACGCTCCGCCGGCAGGTGGCGGCGCTATCCACGGTGCTTTCCTGCCAAGGTTTAGATTCCCTTTCTGCTCACCCCCTACTGAAGCAGTTCCTGAAGGGGGCTTCGAACCTATGCCCTCCGGTGGTCCATAGGTTTCCTACCTGGGACCTCTCGAAGGTGATTACTGCTCTGACGACTGGGCCGTTCGAGCCACTCTCTACGGCATCTCTAATTCACTTAACGTACAAAGTGGTTTTCCTTGTAGCAATAACATCTGCTCGCCGGATCTCTGAACTGGCGGCCCTGTCCGTGAGGGGGGACCTGTGTGTCTTCCATTCCGACAGGGTGGTGCTGCGCTTGGACCCCACTTTCGTTCCGAAGGTAAATACGTATTTCCACAGGGCGCAGGAGATTGTTCTCCCTAGTTTTTACCAAAATGCAATTAATGACTCTGAACGGACATGGCACCTGCTGGACGTCAGGCGTGCCCTGGACATATATGTGCAGCGTACCTCCAGCTTCAGGGGCACTGAAGCCCAGTTCGTATCGTTTCGTCCCTCCTCCATGGGCTCCAAGGCATCGTCTTCCACGGCGGGCCGTTGGCTACGGGCAGCCATTTCCTTGACTTACGAACAGCTGTCCTTGCCCCGGCCCCCCGGACTTACCGCGCACTCCACACGCAGCGCGGCCACCATGGCGGCCTGGAATGTACGAGCATCCATCACGGAGGTCTGCCGGGTGGCTACATGGACTTCTCCGACCCCATTTGTCCGGCACTATAAATTAGACTTATACGCCTCGGAGGAGGCGGACTTTGGTCGGAGGGTGTTACACCAAGGTGTGGGGGACGGTGGCAGCTCCAGTCAAGTGTAGGTCACCCGCCCTAGGGACAAGGGTCTTTGGTATGTCCCATTCTTGGAGGATGGCTCCGCCCACTATGGAGAAGGGACGTTGTTACTTACCTGATACGTCCTTTCTCATAGGGGGGAGCCATCCTCCAAGTCCCTCCCTGGTCTGGGTTTGGTCTGGACTGCCACACTGATGTAAATATGTTCATGATTCTTGGTTCCAATGGTTGACTTATCTAAATTTGATTATCCTATTAATAAAACAGTTGGCTGATGGTTAAGCACAGCGAGTTTCACCTTCTTCCCTCGAATAAAAGAGGGGGTGCCAAGGCAAGAGGGTGGTATTTATACTTTGAAAATCTCGGTCCTGATTGGCTAGAGGGCAGATTTAACCCATTCTTGGAGGATGGCTCCCCCCTATGAGAAAGGACGTATCAGGTAAGTAACAACGTCCCTTTTCATTGCTATTCCCTCCAAAGAAGATTTTTTTTCAGCCCTAACCAGGGGATAAAATAATGTGCTGAAGCTGACTAGACTAAGGACGCTAGCCAGATGAATACCTGGTAGTAGATTTTTTTCTCCTATTTTCCTCCCCCAAAACTAAGGTACGTTTTATACTCCGAAAAATACGGTAAGTAAAGTAAGGTGAAGTAAAAGAGTTTAGGGTTCAGTTGGCAAAGACAGCTGTTGGTCCTAGAAATCAAATCTTGATAATATTTGTTGTCAAAACTAGAACATGATATCACTCTGGATTCCCTTAGATCAAGTTGTTCCAAGGCTTAGCTAATCACCAGAAATGTGTGCTCTAAATGGCAGTAAAACAGCTATTACAATATATTAGGAAATCAATACAAAATAGAATAGATTAAAGTGTCTGAAGGACATGCAGGCTAAGAAGCAACAGAGGCAGAACACGGAAATAATCTTGAACTTCCTTATAAACAGCATAACCTTAAAATGTATTTAGCCAGAAGTAATGCTCACTGAGAGCAGAAGTGACTTTCCAATCTGTTCAGAATTGCAATTTTCAGCCTAAATGTAATTTTAAATAAAGCATAAGAAATTAACTCCAGGGGAAAAAAAAGATCAAGCCAAGAATGAATATTAAAGGGAAAAAAATAAATAAAATGCACAGAGAAAATAGTTCTTTAAATGGATAAATCCTATTCTAGGCAGAAAACAAAGCTGGGGAAGAAAGCCCCAAGGAGAAATAAAAGGGCTATTTGGTTCTCTGTGTGATACAATATCGTTGTTAAAAGCAACTGAATGCTGAAACGAGAGATTGTGTAAAGGGACATTTGGTTGGCAACAGGGCCAGAAAGTTGCAGAGAAGAGGACATTTGCAGTGTATCAAGAGGATTTGGTTCTCACTCCAAATCTCAAATGATTTTAAGCTTCCTGAAGTGTGGCTTCAAAGTACATATTTGCAATCCACTACAATTTATCCATCTAGCTTGTTGATAGAACTATATTGCTGGCCACTCACATCCTAACATGTCCCGATGTTTGCCAATTCACACATTGCTCTCCACTGAGGTTTGATGTTGTGTCTCTTAGGAGGCACTGAGCAATCTGATTTAATACAGCCTGTGGCTTCAGTAGTACTGATTGTCCCCTCTCCCAGACTTCGTGATTTGGAGCTGTGTGCTGAATATTTATCTTTGAATGCTTCAAACAGAGGTGGGTACCTCCCGGTTCGGACCGATTCTATAGAACTGGTAGTAACTTGGAGGCCTGGGTCGTTGGAACCGGCAGCGACCCAGGCCTGCCACACCCCCAAACCAGTTCTCCCGGCGACGCCATAGGCGTCTTGTTTTTGCTTCTGCGCATGCACAGAAGCTGTTTTTTGCTTCTGCACATGCACAGAAGCTCTGTTTTTAGCACTGTGCATGCATGCCCGCACAATTGGTCTAAATGGTTCTACCATTTGGTCAACCAATGGTCAAACTCACATCATCACGTTGCCATCACGTTTTCCCCTTTCACTAAACTGGGGGTGGGCATGGCCAGCGTGTGATGCATCTGGCCTGCGGGCCATGAGTTTGACACCCCTAATTTAGACTACTGAGTATATCACTCGGCTCAGGGTATCACGCTGGGAGGAAGCATCCATCATTCCTTGTCCTCAGAAATTCAGCATGGCTGCTATCCTGGTAAAATATCTGTTTCTCAGTTATGTTTGTTTTTGCATGGATATTTCATATATTAATTGGCCACAATCAAGAATTGCTGCATAATTATGAGAGAATGGAACTGAATGCTTTCAGAATTAAATTCAGTGGCTAGGCACCTTGGGTGAACCAAGAAATTGGAGTATTGACAGTTGTTTACCTGGACTATTTAGAGCTCAGCCACTTTAAGGTCTGTGGACTTCAACTTCCAGAATTCTCCAACCATCATACTGTGAAATCCACACCCTTTAAAGCAGTGGTGGGTTGTAAATTATTTTGCCACCAGTTCGCGCACGTGTTCGTGCAACACTTCTGCACATACGCAGAAGCGTCCCGGGCGGGTGGGCGGAGCCTCCCACCACTGGCGCAACCGGTTCTAAGAACCGGTCCAAACCAGGAACAACCCACCGCTGCTTTAAAGTGACTGAGATTGAGAAGTACTGATTTAGAGTAGGGCGGCATATAAGAATCCTAAATAAAATAAAATAAATAAATAAAATAGAGTATGACTACTGTAATAGGTATATACTGTAGGTGAATCTTCTAATCTATAGGGCCCATACTCCATTATCCTCTTTCCATCATGTTATTGTTCTATAGGAAGGAAAGAATCATTTCTGAAAATGGGAGGAACCAAAGAGAAGGCGGAAGAAAATTGCATTTTTTTTCCTGGCTAAAGTCCCTTACAATTTTTCAAATCCTTTTCCATTTGAAGTATGAATGCTTTATGCAGTAGTAACTTTCTGTATGAACTGATTTGATATATGCCTCCTAGAGCAATAAGCAGGTTGGAACTTATCCATTTGTTTTCACTCTTCCAGAATACATCTATGCAGCTTTGGACTCAAATTAATATTTCTCTTAATATATTTAAATGCATGCATTTTATGCAAAATTAACTTTTAATATGTATTTAGTACAAATAAGCATAGCTTAAAAGGCATAACAGGCTTGTGATGAACATATCCTAGTGGGACATAGATTGGAAACAAGCTAATTTTTTTAAATTCCTATCTGAATCCAGTGTCCAAGAGAACAAAAGCCTCTCAACTGACTGTTGACTTCTGTCTCCATTGGCACAGCTGCCACAGCTGCTGCACAATAAGCTAATGCTCACCTGTGGCCATTGCTGGAGGTCCAGCAAGACTGAATCCGATCGAACACTATTAAGAATTTACATCAGATCTTATTTAGTGGCGATAAGGGCGGCAAAACGATCCCATTTTTCCACTCTTATTGCGTCCGCAGATTCTCGCCCAGCCGCCTTGTTTAGGGTGACTCGCTCCCTCCTTGCTAAAGGGGGGAGCGAGGAACACTTGCAAGGTAGAGCTGAGGAATTTGCAGAGTTTCTGTCGGATAAAGTCGCTCGGATCCGGTCGAACCTGGACTCTGGCTGGGCAGAGTCCATGGAGTTGACTGGGGCAAGTCTTAGTCCACCATTGTGGGAGGAGTTTGGGCCTGTTTCTCCTGATGATGTGGACAGAGCCGTGGGGGCGATGGGGGCCTCCACCTGTTTATTGGACCCGTGCCCCTCCTGGTTGGTCTCGGCCAGCAGGGAGGTGACACGCGGCTGGATCCGGGCGGTGGTCATCGCTTCTTTGGGGGAGGGATCCGTACCGCAGTCGTTAAAAACTGCGGTGGTGAGACCCCTCCTGAAGAAGCCTTCCCTGGATCCAGCTGATTTGAAGAACTATCGTCCTGTCTCCAACTTACCTTTTTTAGGGAAAGTTGTGGAGAAGGTGGTGGCTACTCAACTTCTGCGACTTCTGGATGAAACAGAGCATCTAGATGCCTATCAGTCGGGTTTCAGGCGCGGGTACAGTACAGAAACTGCCTTGGTCGCTCTGATAGATGATCTCTGGTGGGCCCGGGATGGGGGAAACTCCTCTATCCTGGTGCTACTTGACCTCTCAGCAGCTTTCGATACCATCAACCATGGTATCCTTCTGCATCGTCTCGGTGAGTTGGGAGTGGGAGGCACCGTTTTACGGTGGTTCTCCTCTTATCTCACCGATAGGATGCAGTCGGTGTTAACAGGAGGGCAGAGATCCTCCCCTAGGCCCCTGTTATGCGGGGTGCCTCAGGGGTCGGTTCTCTCGCCCATCCTATTTAACATTTACATGAAACCGCTGGGTGAGATCATCTGCAGACATGGGGTGCGTTACCACCAGTACGCTGATGACACCCAGCTGTACATCACCACCCCGTCTGACTTCAGTGTGGCAGTTGATGTAATGTGCCGGTGCCTGGACGATGTTAGGATCTGGATGGGGAGGAACAGACTCAGACTCAACCCCGACAAGACTGAGTGGCTTTGGGTATTGCCTCCTAAGGACTACGACAACTGTCCCTCCTTGGTTTTAGAGGGAACGAAACTGATTCCCTCGGACCAGGTCCGCAACTTGGGGGTCCTCCTAGATCCACAGCTAAAATTGGAGCATCATCTTACTGCTGTGGCTAGGGGGGCCTTTGCACAGGTTCGCCTTGTGCACCAGTTGCGGCCATACTTGGAGAAGGAGGCTCTACTCACGGTCACTCACGCCCTTGTCACCTCCCGTTTGGACTACTGCAATGCGCTCTACATGGGGCTACCCTTGAAGAGTATCCGGAGACTCCAACTGGTACAAAATGCGGCTGCGCGTGCTGTGGTGGGTGTACCAAGGTACACCCACGTGACACCTTTACTCCGCCAGCTGCATTGGTTACCCATTTGTCTCCGGGTCCAATTCAAGGTGTTGATCACCATCTTTAAAGCCCTTCATGGCTTAGGGCCGGGTTATCTCCGGGACCGCATTCTGCCTCATACTTCCCTTCGACCGGTTAGGGCCCACAGAGTTGGCCTCCTCCAGGTCCCATCGGCTAAGCAATGCCGGCTGGCGGGTCCTAGGGGGAGGGCCTTCTCTGTGGCAGGCCCCGCGCTCTGGAACCAACTTCCTCCAGAGACCCGAACCATCCCCACCCTGCTGGCCTTCCGAAAAGCCGTTAAGACGTGGCTTTTCCTGCAGGCAGGGGGCAGAGCTTAACTCCAGCTGAACTCTCCCCCGGGTATGCTTGGTTGTTGCATGGTTGTTTTTATATTGCATTTTTAATTTTTATATTATGTTTTTAAATTTTGTTTATTGGTTTCTTGTATTTTCCTATGCTGTACGCCGCCCTGAGTCCTTCGGGAGTTGGACGGCATATAAGAAAGCCGAATAAATAAATAAATAAATAAATAAATAAATAAATAAATAAATAAATAAATAAATAAATAAATAAATAAATAAATAAATAAATAAATAAATAAATAAATAAATAAATAAATAAATAAATAAATAAATAAATAAATAAATAAATTTGACTACCATCTCTGCATTTGCCCTTGGATTTTGCCATTAAGTATCTCATGTTACTCAGCTGATCCCCTATTGCCTCCTGCAGCAAGCTGAACATTGCTATTACAAAGCACGCTAGCACCCTCTGTGTCATGCCCCCGTTGGAGTCTGAATCTGGGAGTGGGGGAGATGAGCTGGAACAAGAACAAACAGAGATGAAGAGGCAGTCTCCGTTGGCCTTGGAGGAAACTAGGGAATGGCAGAGTCGGTCCAGGCAAGGCTTTTCTGAATTAGTAAGGCCTGCAGACAGGGAGAACTCAGGAGAAGAGCAAGGACTATCCTCTCCTGATCTGAGAGCAAGGAGGGAGGAGAGTGCCCCGCCCCCTCTCACAAGGCACACCTGGGGACTGAGATGTAAGGAGGTGCCGGTGGGAGGGGCATTTGTCAGGAACAAGCATTTTGAATCTGTGTAGCCTTGTGTGCACTTACCAAAGCCTGGAGATTGCTGTACCCTGTCTTGTGGGGCTTGCCAGTTTGTCTGCTTCACTGAACTTCTTTAGCTAACCTGGCTTATTGGACTGCTGACCTTGGTTAATGTTTGGGCTAACCTGGCTTATTGGACTGCTGGCCCTGGTTGCTATTTGATTAACCTGGCTTACTGGACTACTAGTAGCCAGAGGCTTCTGAAGGTGCATGTAAGAGCTTTGCTCCAGGACTTGTGGTGAATGTGGGAACGTTTGGGGGCACAGTTGGAGCAATAAAGGGGCATTAGACCTGTTCTCTGGTTGTGTTGCTTTCGTGCCACATCCTGGGTCCTCACACTCTGCCACTGCAAAACTCTTTAACTTCTGCCTCAGATTGAAGGACTTTGGCACATCAGGAAGGACGTGTTTTATGAAGCTGCATCTGCTTTAATTCTTCACTCTCATAACTCAGAGGTAGGGCTGACACAACTGTTGTCAAATCTTCAAGGGAATTAATGTATGGTATTGCCTTTTCTTACTCTGGCAAGGATTCAAAGTACAAGGCCAAAGGATATTACCAGACAAAGTCCAATATAACAAGCAGGAAGAAACCTCCTAGTCTGATCAATCAGAGTTGGAGGAAGAGCCACAAAGAATTATTGGAGTATTGACGGGGATATTTATGAAAAAGAAAATAAGGACAAAAATTGGGAGTAGCTTGATACAGGTACATTAATTTATTACTAAAAGTCTAGTGTGTACCTGTTTTGAGAACACCCAAGTAGAAAGTGGGTGTGTTTAATTTCATACATCCATTCCTTTTATTTGCATTAGTTTAGTGTACTGACTTTCAGGGAACTATATTTGGCAATATATCTATGTCAGATGTTGATTTGGGTAAACTGCTTGTCTGCTGATTTATGACAAGGAACACTGTCCATAGGCTGGTGGATTTTAGTTCCCTTTATTGATAGCAATAGCAATAGCACTTAGACTTATTTACCACTTCACAGTGCTTTTATTATTTATTTATTTATTTAAATGGATTTATATGCCGCCCAACTCCCAGGGGACTCTGGGCGGCTCACAACATGTCCAGTCCATTTATTTAGCCCTCTCTAAGCGGTTTACAGAGTCAGCAAATTGCCCCCAACAATCTGGGTCCTTATTTTACCCACCTCGGAAGGATGGAAGGCTGAGTCAACCTTGAGCCTGGTGAGATTCGATCTGCCAAATTGCAGGCAGCTGACAGGCAGCAGAAGTAGCCTGCAGTACTGCACTCTAACCACTGCGCCACCGTGGCTCTGATCCAAGGTGTTGACTTCCTTCGACTGCATAAGACTCGAGAACTGGCTACCAAGATGCGGCAATGCTGTTTATTTTTAAAAGACATGAATGTAGCCCAACAAAAGAATGTGTATGTGTGCATTTGTTCGTTTCAGGGTTAGAGTCTTCCCCAAACCCCAAAAACTTTAACCTTAGACTGTCTACAGTCAACCTCTCCCCGTTTCTAAGAGGTCTGTAAGGGGCGTGCATAAGCGCACCACTATGCCTACCGTCCCTGTCCTACTGTCCTACTGTCCTCTTTTATCATTACTTTTTACTTATGTTTATACAAACTACTACTATCCTATACATGTTTGACAAATAAATAAATAAAATAAAATAAAAATAAAGAGTCAGGTCTACAAATTAGGAAAGGTTTTAATGTTTTGACCTGATCACCCTTCCCCATCCTTTCCAATTTCTTTTAGTATATCTCCATTTAGGATTAATTAGATACCATAAATAAGCTTTATGTTGTATATAAATTAATAAGTCATTAATAAGTTTTACATTACATATCACCATCATCATCTGTTGACCTACATCTAGAGACTACAGGTAGTCTTCGACTTACAACAATTCATTTAGTGGCCGTTCAAAGTTACAACGGCACTGAAAAAAGTTATTTAGGACCATTTTTCACACTTATGAAAAGTTGCAGTATCCCCATGGTCACATGATCAAAATTCAGACATTTGGCAACTGACTCATATTTATGACAGTTGCAGTGTCCTGTGGTCAAGTGATCCTTTTATGCGACCTTTTGACAAGCAAAGTCAATGAGGAAGCCATATTCATTTAACAACAGTGCTGCTAATTTAACAACTGCAGTGATCCAGTGGTGGGTTCCTACCGGTGCGGTCCACTCTATAGCACCAGTAGTGGCCTGCTGGTGACGTCACAGTACCGGTGAGGTCGGTTGCCGGTGCCTGGGCGCCGCTATTTAAAAAAAAATTTCTTCTGCGCATGCCCAGAAACCGTGCTTCTGGCACTGCGCATGCGCTGCCTTCCTACCCCACAGTGAGTCCAAGCAGGGGAGGATGGCTGAGGGAGCGTGTGAGATGCTGAAAGAACGGGCGGCAGGACCTATCTCAGTTCCCCTCTCTTCAGCAGTCTGAGAAGCCACGAACACGCGGTGATGATCCTAGGCATTTTTGCATGTTCGCGGATTCTCGAGCTGCTGAGGGGAGGGGGAATGGGTGGCAGGACCTATCTCAGTTCCCCTCCCTTCAGCAGTCTAAGAAACCATGAATGTGCGGTGATGATCCCAGGCATTTTCGCACGTTTGAGGCTTCTCGAGCTGCTGAGGGGAGGGGGAACGGGCGGCAGGAGCCTAGGATCATTGAATGGGGAGAAGCATTCAGGCTGGACGGAGCCTCCTAGAAGAACCACTGCCGTGGTCTTGCTGCTCCCACTGCGGGGGGGCTGCATTGCGGGTGGGCAGTGCCCCCCCTGCTTCTCCGGCCACTGCCAAGCACCCAAGGCCCACAACCACCCGGTCACATGGCTGGCAAGGCACACCCACAAAATAAGCCACGCCCACAGAGTAGTAGTAAAAAAATTAGGAACCCACCCCTGCAGTGATTGCTTAACAACTGTGGCAAGAAAGGTTGTAAAATGGAGCAAAATTAACATAACAGCTTAGCAACAGAAATTTTGGGCTCAATTGTGGTCATAAATCAAGGGCTATCTGTATTTGTTTCAGGGTTAGAGTCAGGTCTACAAATTAAGAAAGGTTTTAGTGTTGATGGTTTTAGTGTTTATTTATTTATTTATTAGTGAGATTTATATACCGCCTCACAGTGCAAGCACTCTCTAAGCGGTTTACACCAGTAAGCAATGTATATTTATATTGCCCCCAACAATCTGGGTCCTCATTTTACCTACCTCGGAAGGATGGAAGGCTGAGTCAACCCTGAGCCAGTGAGAACAGCTGAACTGCTGATCACAGTCAGCTAAAGTAGCCTGCAGTACTGCACTCTAACTCCTGCGCCACCTCGCAGCTCAAGGTATTGTTGACCTGATCCCCCTTTTCACATTTTATATGAATTAATGTCATTAATACGTTTTACACTATATATCACCATCATCATCTGTAGACCTACATTTAGAGACTATTAGATCATCCGACATCAGTGTAATAGACTATTAAATCAGCACTGATCAGTCTTTCTCAATTTGATATACTCCGGCAGGGATTATGTCCCCATATGTAAAGCTGCAGAGTGAGACAAACTATAAAGGATTATAGATTATATTCTCCAGAAACAAATCCTACCATATAAGCAAAATTCAGTGCATAGCTTTATTAGTGAGAAGGATTACTGTGTGTCTGCGTGTGCACACACCTTCTTTCCCATGTGGAATAATACAAGTAATGATTGTGAAAGGATTAAGCTTTCTCCTTGCATTGTTAAAGTGGTGTTGTTGTTTTCCCCGCTTGCAGTCCTAAGGTTACTCAGTGTAGGCATCCACCATTTGTGGCATTACACATTTTCCTCATACAAATACCTTCTTGAGCACAAAATGTAATCTATGAAGAGGCTAATGTTTTTCAGGTGACTGAGCTAATAATTCCAATCTTCAGAAAACCACAGAGGCTTAAATGGTGTTAATTCCAATGGCACCTTGAAGCATTGTCATTGATAGAGTTTCATAGCACACAAAAGCTTGATTATATCTTCTTCCATTACATGGAACAAATCAACAATGGAGGTTCCCCCCCTCCCCCAGTATCCTAGAAATAGCTCCAGACTCATAACATTGATGATATATTCTTTTGAAATGAAGTATCATTACGCACTTTACCTGTGGTGAAATACCTTCCCCATTGCCATTGCCTTCGTCTTCACTGGTTCAAAGCTTACCTCAGGCAAAAGGAGGAGATTTGTTTTTTAAATTTCTGGAGCTGCCCACTAGCCAATGTCTCTGGGTGGTGTACATGGCAATAGCAGTTATTCCTAGTTCTCCACCAGAGATGATTTTTTAGGGGTGTCTGGAAGGACATACATTATGGTTGGAAGGATACTATATCTTATTTTTCCAAGCCTTGGAAGACATACTTTCTTTGCTTTGCTCACAGTTACTCATGCCCTTGTCACCTCACGGCTGGACTACTGTAACACGCTCTACATGGGGCTACCCTCAAAGAGCATCCGGAGACTGCAATTGGTACAGAATGCAGCTGCGTGAGCTGTGGTGGGTGTGCCAAGATACACCCACGTAACACCTAGCCTCCGCCAGCTGCATTGGCTGCCTATTAGTCTCTGGTTGCAATTTAAGGTGTTGGTTTTGACCTTTAAAGCCCTACATGGCTCACGGCCAGGTTACCTCCGGAACCGCATCCTACCACATTCCTCCCTACGACCAGTTAGGTCCCACAGAGTGGGCCTCCTCCAGGTCCCATCAGCCAAACAATGTCGGTTGGCGGGTCCACGGGGAAGAGCCTTCTCTGTGGGAGCCCCATCTCTCTGGAATCAACTCCCACCAGAGATCCGGACTATCCCCACTCTACTGGCCTTCTGCAAAGCCATAAAAACATGGCTCTTCCGGCAGGCGGGGTGAAGAAGAAGATTGGATTCCCCCTGACTGTAGGTTTTTAAATGATGTTATGTTTTAATTGTCATTTTTTATTGTACTGTTCTTATTCCTATTGTACGCCGCCCTGAGTCCTACAGGATTGGGCGGCCTATAAGAACTTTAAATTAAATTAAATTAAATTAAATTACTTTCGACTTTGTCCACTGCCCAATCTATACTTGTAGATCTCAGAATGTCTGGCTACCAACATTTTAGAAATTCCATTTCACCCAGGAATTCAAAGCGCCCTCCTTCAGCATAACAAACTGATCAGACTAAACTGTATTGCTTTTGGAGAAGGCAGCGCTTCTTTTAACCTTGTGATAATATTAATTCAAAATCTGGAATGTCACTAGTCAGGTTACTTAACTAGGACTAACTAATTATCAGAGGAGTTAATGTCCAAGTGGCTATCATGGCCATGGTATAATTGGGATATTCTGTGCCAATGGGATAGATCAGGGGTCGGCAACCTTAAACACTCAAAGAGCTGCAAAAGTTCTAACCAGAAGCCCCCTGTTCAATTCTGGAGCCGACCGGAAGCCCGGTTCCCCCACCATAGAGTCTCCTCCTAGCACAGCATCCTTTTTCCTCTACCTGTCCTAACTGAAAGCCCTATCAATTGTGGAGCTGACCAGAAAACCCACCCTTTGCCATAGAGTCTCCTCCTGGCACGCCCTGCTTCCCCCCACAAAAAACCGGAAGCTCCTCTCAAAATTGTGGTGTGGCCCTGCAACAGGGAGCCGCAGCAGAAGGATGAAAGAGCCACATGTGGCTCCAGAGCTGCAGATTGCTGACCCCTGGGATAGATTAATTACTAACCTACAGACCAAGAGGAAGAAAAGGCAGAACAATGTTTGATTCAAGAACTTCTAATCCAGGGGTGAAATCCTCCCGGTTCACCCGGGCCAGTCCTTCGGCGTATAGCCGATGGAACTGGCGGCGGTCGCGGCGCGAAGCTTCTCCTGCCCGCTTTCCCGGCCCGGCTGAACACAATCACCGCTTTCCCGGCCCGGCTGACCACAATCATTCGGGTTATTTTTCCCTCTGTGCATGCGCGCGCATGCACAGAGGGAAAAATAACCCGAATGGCGGCGTTCAGCCAGGCCGGGAAAGCGGGCGGGAGAAGCTCCGCGCCGCGACCGCCACCAGTTTCATCGGCTATACGCCGAAGGACGGGCCAGGGCGAACCGGGAGGATTTCACCCCTGTTCTAATCCTAGCCAATAAAAGGTTTTGAACATATCATATATTTTTATTTCAATTTCCTAATGCATAACTTTAGCATATTAATAATTAATAATTAATAACCAAAAACATAATATCTTTTCTCAAGCAAAATGTCTACTGAATTTCAAAGGAAGGAAATGGATTTTCTAAGAGGGAGATGTAGAAAAATCTAATAAATACAGAGGTTGGCAGAAATAGTTTACATGTTTCTTTGAATATTCCTCTCCTTAAATTTACAATACTACCTTCATTGTTATCATTAACTCATTTTCTAGAACCTGATTGTAATGTCACAAACAAGATGATATAGTGTTATATTTTTAGGAGGGGGGAGACAGCAAGCAGCTAGAAAGGCGGGGGTCTTTATCCCCAAAAGTCTTGATTTCATGAATATATTTTCTGTGTCTCTCAATAATATATTCATGTACAAGTGATATTTTCCTGGAGGCATGAAGATAGCACCATCAGAATGCTCATGAGTCACTTCCTCATTACAATTACAATACACATTAATAGAACATTCAAACACCAGTTTCTAGCTAACATGAGAATACAGGAAGAATCCTGCTTAGATTATACTGAAAATATACCCTACACTCACAGTATAAAAATAAGGAAAAAATCACAATGACATGGCTGGTTCACTAAAAGATTTTCCCAGCCACATGGGAATAAGAAAGAACTCTGGGATAGAGTTCTTTCCAAGAGAAATGAGAAACCTGGGCAAATATTTAATTTATAGACACTGCCAGCCTGTCTTGAAATATACCACACCTGGAATACTGCATCCAGTTTTGGTCACCCTGTTGCAAAAAAGATGTTGAGACTTTGGAAAAAGTGCAGAAAAGAGCAACTAAGACAATTAAGTGCCTGGAGACTAAAACATATGAAGAACGGTTTCAGGACTTGGGTATGGCCAGTCTGGAGAAAAGATGGACTTGCGGGGGGCATGATAGCAGTATTCCAGTCTTTGAGGGTCTGTCACAAAGAATAGGGGTCAACCTATTTTCCAAAGCACCGGAGGGCAAGACAAGAAACAATGGATGGAACCTAATCAAGGAGAGGAACAACCTGGAATTGAGAAGAAACTGCCTAACAGTGAGAACAATTAACCAGTGGAACGGCTTGCCTTCAGAAGTTGTGGGTGCTTCATCACTGGAGTTTTTTAAGAAGAGATTAGACTGCCATTTGTCTGAAATGGTATCGGGTCTCCTGCTTGAGCAGGGGGTTGGACTAGAAGATCTCCAAGGTCCCTTCCAGCTCTATTCTGATCGGTCAATTTATTGATTGATTGGTCAACCCCAAAGCTGTATTTCAGAAGGCTACATTTGGAAAAGTTGCAAAGAAAAATGTATTTTGTATTTGTGAATGAGACACATACGTATATCTGCATCGGTTAGAAAAAAATACAAGGTTACATTTTTTTTCTGCACACACTTATGAAAAATAAAAGGATGGAACAGAGTAATATTTGGATGAACACTGGATGATACTGATAGCATTTAAATTGAACTGCACCTCCCCATGTGGGAACCACTCAAAACTGCAGCTACAGCAACAAGGCCCTTAAGTTAGGAGATATGTTCTGCCAATAAATTTTGTCAATGCCATAATTCCTAGGACCGAGTGTGAAATTGCTACTGATTAATGTAAGAGTCGAGTCCAAATTTTAGAATTTGGGGAAGTGAGAAAATCACTATCTTTTCTCACCATGCTTGCTCTAATTTTAAGCAACATTTATCACTGATTTTCCCTTCCTATATTTTAGAAGCCCCACATTTCTTAGCTTTTGCTCATGAAGCAGTATTTCATACACCTTGATCATTTTGATTGCCCTTATCAATATTTCCTATAAAACATACCAATTGGGAAAAAATGCTGTACCACATTAGAAAAGTGTAATGGAGAGGGGAAATAATCCTGAGCTTATTTATAGTAATGCATGTGAGATTCCTGCCTTAATGTAGAATTAGCTCAGCCTGGGCAAGTCTTATAATGTTTGCACTTAGATAGTTTCACATCTATACCTTATCCTATTCCTAAAACAGATGAATTTAGACACAGTTGGGCACATGCATCAATAAAGCAGTCTGGTGAACTAGGAAATTGTATGGATGGAAACTGAATTGAATTTCCAAGCTCAGTAGATTAAATTTCTTCAGGGAAATGAGGCAAGATTGGTTGTATGGTCACAAGCATCACAAGCAGGATAAATCTACAAATTGTAGATGTCGGTGAGATGATTGTTAATGATGTCTATCTAAACTGTCTTGGTTAAGACTCACTTGGTTGAATCATCTAAATCACCTTTTACCAACTTGAACTCTAAGGAACAGTTTCCATTTGTTTATTTATATCTCTATTTCCTAATCTGTTGCTCCTAATTATTATCAGTTCTATAAACAAATAGAACCTTACCAATGAACGCATCTGAGAATGAAGTATCATTATCCAGGGCTGCACATCACTGGTAATAAATGTATGCTGTCCTCAAATGACTAGTGGTGCTATGCTGTTTTCTCCTCTAGTCATGTCCAGCAGTAAATTCTTCCTTGATACAAACTAGAACATACTAGTTCTGTTATATTATTTTTCACTTTATTGTGTAGATAATTTGAGACAGACCTGGTTTAAATTCCTATATGACGTGTCTATTTCTGATATCTTGGCTCTTGACTGGATCATAAAATAATGGCACTCGAGGCATGAGGATTCCATCAGAGCATTATTCAACATCTTCAAGCCAGCTGGAAAATGTGGATCGCTTTCCTCAAGACAAATTTAGGCTTTGTCCTTGCCAGTTAAGATTAGCTTCTACTGTGGTCTTAATTTACCTCACTCTTCATGTTTTGCTTCTTCATTACTGGTTATGTTGTTAACATTTGTTCCATGGAACATTAAACAATCATGAAGGGACAAAAGGCAATTGCTATCATCAAGTCCAGGTAAGAATTAAAAGGCATTACAAATGCAAGAGTTAAAATAATCAGCATTCTAAACTGATAAATGCCTACATGCGGGTACAAAAGCACCCGCACACTAAAATATATATATCTTGTTATTAGTCAGAAAATAATACTATTGTAAGAGCCGAGGTGGCACAGCAGTTAGAGTGCAGTACTTCAGGCTACTTTAGCTGACTGTGATCAGCAGTTCAGCTGTTCAAATCTCACCGGCTCAAGGTTGATTCAGCCTTCCATCCTTCTGAGGTAGGTAAAATGAGGACCCAGATTGTTGGGGGCAATATAAAAATACATTGCTTAATGGTGTAAACCGCTTAGAGAGTGCTTGCACTTTGAGGCAGTACTGTATATAAGTCTCACTAATAAATAATAAATAAATAAATAAGAGAAACACCTTCTTATAATAAATAGCATTATGACAATGGTTGTCTAATGGGCCTTTTATTTGCTAACTCCATCACTAATTGAGACCCATCGTATTATACTTATTTCTTCCTATTATTGCTCTTTTCTCACTTTCATTCTTTTTGGTTTGCTCGAGAAACATGGAATGCCAATATAAATTTTAACAAAGCTAGTTATTATTTTTCACATTTGTATTCTATGCTTTTTCATCCAGAAGCTCAGACTGGTTTCATGGAATTGTCATGTTTCATCTCCCAAGAACTCTTAAATGTGCACATGATGTAGAGACAAGGATTTGCTCAAGGACATCTTTAAAATATTGCAATGAAAATGCAATTTAGCACACATCTGTCCAGAACTTTTATTTTTTATGAAACTTAAATGTGAATAGGGGAGGACTCAGCAGAATTCTATCCTCAAACTCCCCATCTTTGGATCCAAGAACTTACTTAAGTACCTGACTCTAGTTTAGTTTAATTTAGATTATACTTGACTTTACACCTTTCCATTTTGCGACAATCACTTTCAGAGAAAGATGCTATCAATCATCATAGCACTGTTTGCATGCTTATTTAGCTAGTTTATAATTAAAGGCAGTTAAAAATATCACGCATGAATATAAAGCAGGTTTTTTTCTCCCTTCTCTCCTTTTGTTTTTAAAGAAAAAGAGCCAACGTGGTGACTTATTTCCTTCATGTAAAAGACACAAGCACCATCAATCAAACAGTTGGTTACTAAAGTCATTATGACTAAAAATTAAGACAATTATATGCAAATGAATATTAATGATGCTTCTAGTCTTAATTAAGGAATTAATATTTTTTTTAAACAAAAGATGTTACAAACCTGCTCCCTCTTTTGTCTTTGTTAGGAAATAAAGGAGAGGGCTTACCTTTTACACTGAAAATATCCAAGTGGATTATAGTTGAAGACAATTATTAATATTAATTTTCTTATAGGGAGTAATTTGATGAGTTAATCAAGGCTGTCTATTCCATCATTGGGTTGACTTCGGTCTATGTGTTTATATTAAATGGACTATTCCAAAGCATATATGGCACACTCTTTATTTACTAGGCAATGGACCATCTCAATCTGAAAAGTTAAAAAAAAATCCTAGTAGCAACTAAATTGCAGTATTTCTGCTTCCAATTCTCTGCTGAAATTAAAATGACAGGTCTGTTTCCAACTGTTGCGCTGTTGTACTGCAGAAAGGAAAAAAATGGAATTTGTACTGAACCAAAGGAAAAAGGAGAAGTTCTATTCATATAACATAATCCCATTTCAATCTTCCTCTGTTCCCATGACAGTTTGCAGAACAGCATTCTGTACTGTGATTCATTACCAGCATCTTATATGGCCCTTAGTCTATATCTAAAGGATTAGAGGTTAGGTCTATTTATATTCTGATTTTGCATGGATGAAAAATACATGCTACAGAGGTATGGTGAAAGCCATTTGAAACTGTCAGATGTGTTAGGCTGTAATTCCCCAAATTCTCAACAAGTGTTTTTTTTTTTACTCAGAAACTCAAAGCTATAGTCCAAAAGATTTTGATATCATAAAGCTGTACTAAAAGGATACAGTATTTGTCTTGATGCCTAATTCCTACTTGTCATATTTTGTGACTAGAGCCACATTTCACAGGTAGTCCTATGAATTCAGTCCCATGAAGCCAATTTGTAGGTTGGGTCAGGCATTTTTAATCCCAGTGGGTGCTGGACCAATATAATAATTATTGACAATGGCTTGCTGGAATTGAATATTGTCACTGGTAGCCTAGTTGTTAACGATCTGCTTCCCACTGAGACAAGAACATAGGTGGTGATTGTTTCTGACAGCTCAGTTAAAACTTTTAGGGCTTTAAACCTGAGCAAGGTATTATTGATATGAAGATGGAGTGAACCCTCTGAGGAAGACTTCAAACCACAGCTCTGCAGTATTTTTTCTGCAGTAGCTTTGAAAAGAACAAACTCTGGAAATGCTAGAAAAACAGAGACTCTGTTTGCTGATCCTAGACTCAAAGAATAACTTGTCTTTTAAGTGCAATTTTTTTTAGATAGATCTCTGATATGGATTTACAGCCAGGTATACGTCAGGGTTTTTGAGTTCTGCTTGAGGAGCTTTTGGATACAACTATTGTATACAACTATTGTATACAACTATTGTAATACTACTACTACTACTACTACTACTACTACTACATCATCATCATCATCATCATCATCATCATCATCATCATTATCATCATCATCATCATCATCATTTTTTTCAGAACCTCAAAAACGTGGTTATCAAATACAACGACTCTGGCATAAACCAATACAGATGGTGCCAGTGGTAATCGGCACACTGGGTGCTGTGCCAAAAGACCTTAGCCGGCATTTGAAAACAATAAACATTGACAAAATTACGATCTGTCTGTTGCAAAAGGCCACCGTACTTGGATCTGCGCGCATCATACGAAAATACATCACATGGTCCTAGACACTTGGGAAGTGTTCGACTTGTGATATAGTGATACGAAATCCAGCATATAAATCTGGTTTGCTGTGTACTACTGCCTTTTGTGAATAACAACAACAACAACAACAACAACAACAACAATCATCATCATCATCATCATCATCATCATCATCATCATCATCATCATCTCCTAGTGAGGTGCTACCTTGAAGTTGTGGGGCTTGTGTGCACCAAGGAAGATGAGAGCTATGCCAGAGGTTGTGCTGTCCCGCTCAATCACATACAAATGTAACTGTGGTTTAGTGAGTTTATTAATATTCCCCAGCTATTCCATTTACCCAATTAAGTCCAGCCACAAGCAGACCAATGCTAGTCCGCAAAGCAATGGCCAAAGAGTCCACAAGGCACTTGAAAGTTTCTCAATCAAAATAAACCCACCAACCAAACTTAAATCCACAACACAAGAGGGTTCACGAGACAAGAAAAGCTCAGAATTTCCAAGGCATGATCCAAGTCAAGGCACAGTGTAAATCCAAAGCAAGACAAGAATCACAATGACCAGAAGACACAGCTAGGAAATGAACATGTTGTTTCCAGCATCGCCACCATCTGTCTGCTGTGCTAAATAGCCAGCTTCCATTGCAGCCCATCAAGAAAGGCGAGGCTTTCTCCTCACGAGTAATCTGGCTGATCTTCTCTGCTCCTGGCTTTTCTCTGCCCTACATGTTCTTGGATCAGGTGCAGAAGGCAGTTCCTCTTCTTCATCATTGACCAGCTGCAGCTGCATGCTTTCCTCATCTGAAGCTTCAGGGCTGTTCTGCTGCAGTTGTTGCAGACAGTTGCTCAGAGCGTTCAATCAACTCAGCTCTTGACATGCCAGGAACTGGTTCATCCTCCCCAAAACTGACATCTAGAAAGGTATCTGGGGAAGCACCCAGGGGAGTCATCACAGAGGTTCAACTACACTGGACAGGTCTCATCAACACTAAGAGTACCTCTCCCATAAACAATATGGTGAGACATAAAGTACAGAAACACATACTAGATCAACCATTGGTCAGGCCAACAAGGGCTGCACTAGGTGTTGGAGTTCATGGGCATTGTTGACCACTAGGCTACAGGACTCAGGACTGTTGGCTGAGCAATCAGAGCTAGCAGCAGCAGGAGTACTGGAAGAAAATGTGTTTACCTGTTGCAAATATACAAAAATGCAATTTTGATAAAGGAGATGGATAAGAATTTAAAAAGAAGCTGAAATGAAAGAATTTGTAATAACAGCAGAAATAATGGAGAAAGGGGTAAGGAAGATAAAGAATTAGTTAGCACCAGGTGAAGATGAACTACATGGTTTTGGTTGAAATATCTGACTGCTCTATACTTATTCATTGCCAAGCAGTTTAACAACATACTGCAAAGAGGTGAAATTGAAGATTGGCAAACATCTGGCACCATCTGCCTGATAAGATCCAACAAAAGGGGCAGCATCAAGCAAGTACAGGCCAATTACCTGCGAAGAAACAACTTTCAAACTACTAATTGTTGTGGTAGTGATGCAGTCCAAAATGTTTAGTTGAAAACAAGCTCTTTCCACCTGAGCAGAAAGGAAATTGACCAAACAGCAGAGGAACAAAAGATCATTGACATGATGACTCATGATGAAAACTGCAGGAGAAAGAAGACCAACTTGAATGTAGCTTCTCAAGGAAATGTTCAACTCCATGCCACATGATTGAATAATCAAGTGCCTAGAAATAAGAGGATTCAGTACAAACATTAGAATCTTTGTACAAAGATTCTCTATGTTCTCTATGGCACCAGAAAGCCAAACAAGGAATAACGGATGGAAGTTGACCAAGGACAGATTCAATCTGGAAGTGAGGAGAAACTTTCTGATGGTGAGAGCGATCAACCAGTGGAACAGCTTGCCAGCAGAAATTGTGAGAGCCCCAACACTTGCGACCTTCAAGGAGAGACTGGACTGGACTGCCATCTGTCTCAAATGGTGTAGGAACTCCTGCTTGAGCAGGGGGTTGGACTAGATGATCTACAAGGTCCCTTCCAACTTTCAGCCACCCTGGCCAAACAAGGAATAACGGATGGAAGCTGACCAAGGAGAGATTCAATCTGGAAGTGAGGAGAAACTTTCTGACGGTGAGAGCGATCAACCAGTGGAACAGCTTGCCAGCAGAGATTGTGAGAGCCCCAACACTTGTGACCTTCAAGTGAGAGACTGGACTGCCATCTGTCTCAAATGGTGTAGGAACTCCTGCTTGAGCAGGGGGTTGGACTAGATGATCTACAAGGTCCCTTCCAACTTTCAGCCATCCTGAGTCCCGCGGGAGTGGGGCAGCATATAAGAACGATTAATAAAATAAAATAAAATAAATAAATAACTCTAATAATAAATCTAAATCTAAGTCAATCACACAATGGAAGACATATTTGCTGGTCAATGGTGATAGACTGGGAGAGTTTAATATCAAGAGTCTTCTTTCAAGTAGACTCACCAGCACCACTAATATTTGTTATTGCCCTGATTCCTCTGTCAACAATACTGAACAAGTCAGGCCATGGCTATCAAATACCCAAAATATACATCAGGCTATCCCACCTCCTTTATATGGACAATGTGAAGTTGTAGAGAAAACTCCATCTGAAACAGAATCACTACTCAATACCATCTGTATATGCAGTCAACATATTGCAATGGAGTTTGGACTAGACAAATGTACCACCCTCACCATCAACAGGGGAGAAAATTGTGAAGATTGAAAGAATCACAAAGTTCTATGGAAATAACATCAAGAGTTTGGATGAAGATGATCACTACAAATGCATACAAAGCCAGAATTGAGAAGATAGGACCAGAAAACAAATGCCGTAGCTGCAAAGAAAGTGAAGAAACAGTGGATCACTTAGTTAGTCATTGCAAGAAGTTCACACATTACAAAGGCATGACAAAGTGCATTGGAATATCTGTAAGTGAAACTATTTGCTTGGAAGCAAGAGCTGGTGGAACCATAAAAGAGACAAAATAATAGAAAATGAAGAAGCTAATGTGCTCTTGGACTTTAGAATTCAAACAGTCAAATCTTTGTCATATAATACCCCAGACTTAACATTTGTTGATAAAGAAGTAAAAGACTGAACAGTGGATATTGCAGTACCTGGAGACAGAAGAAGAGAAGAGAAAGAACTGGAGAAAATAACAAAATACAAAGAACTGCAAATAGAAGTAGAACAACAGTGGCAAATATCTGTAGCTCGGCTGTAGGATGAGGGTGAAGGTTCATTCTCCAAGCTTGTGGGTTGGTTTCCCAACATTTCATTACCAGGTTAGGTAACATCTTCAGTGGAATTTAGGAGATGTCAGTGTCAGTGTTCTTCTGTTTATAAGGGCTTCAGGTGTGAAGTCCTTGGGAAGGACCCAACAGATGGATAAAAATGCCATATCCTGTCTGAACATCTGGCTGACTATGCAATGAACCATAATAATAAAATTAGTAAACAACTCAAAACCTGGTAATGCAGGTTGTGTGAGAGCCTTCCCATGATCTGCTTGCGAAGGCAATGAATTTGCTCCGTAGTTTGAATAATTGGCTTCTTGTTGATGTTCCAGTATAGCTTTCTGAAGAGAGGCCTTCTCAGTGCTGCTCATATAGTATGGTATAACCTTAATATAGGCACAGAAGGCCAGGAATTTAAATGATATGGTCATTGTTGAATATTTATTGTTAATGTCGCACACTCTTTCTCCACCAGCTAATTCTAATTCATATTTTCATACCCCATTTAATATATTCTATGGAAAATGTGTTATATGTTTCTTTTAATTGTTTTTAAATTGTTTTTAATGATTTGTTTGGTGTTCCTTAAAAATGCTGTACATCGCCCTGAGTCCTTAGGGAGTAGAGCGGCATAGAAGAACTTCCAAATAAAAATAATAAAATAAAATAAATAAAACATAAAATAATAACAAGATAAAGATTACCAAACAAAGCATTTCACAGAATGCTAGAATTTACAAGCCAAGAAGCCACAAGATCTATAAAAAATGATTGAATATGAGTGAAAAAAGATTATGGGTAAAAATAAACTTGGTAAGGAGAAAAGCAGTGAAATTAATTCATTTGTGTTTAATTCCTATAATGCTTGTTCTTCCATGTTGTTCTCTATTTCATTCTTTGCCACATTCTTATCACTGGATTTAATTTTATATGGATTAGTTATACAGTTCGGCTTTATTCTGCAGGTAGTATGTAATCTGAAACTTAGAAAGAGATTGATAGGTGATGGGCAGGAACAGTGAGCTGGAAGAGAAATCAGATGATGGCAGATAGAATCTCTTTATGTCCAAGAAGTTTTAAAAGGATGAACTTGTTCAGATGGGATCTCCTGATGTATTTTCCATATGCTAAAACTGATACACCATATAGAATCATAAAAAGTATTATTAACAAATATTGTACATTCTCTGCTGAAGAGAAGTACACATCTTTAATCTCAGTACTACATAGTTATATCTTGAACTCACAAGAATCAAAGCCCATCTTGGTATATTTTAATATACAGTACCATGGTATGAAATTTATCAAGTGACATAAAAAAACAGATCTCTCTGTGTATATATACATACACACCCACACATACCCTACACCAACCCATATACACACAGAGAGGTATGGGTATAGGTATAGGTATGTACATGTTAATGTATACATTGAAAAATGTGTGTGTGTGTGTGTGTGTGTGTGTGTGTGTGTGTGTGTGTGTGTGTATACACACATACATATATACACATATATACACACACGGGTGTGTGTGTGTGTGTGTGTGTGTGTGTGTGTGTGAGAGAGAGAGAGAGAGAGAGAGAGAGAGAGAGAGAGTGTGTCCTTTTCAATTTGATAGGATTAACATATTTCACATTTTGCACCTGAGCTCAAAAAGGTTTTACCTGAACTAATTTTAAAAATAATTTCAGCTTGACAACATACTGTAAACATATGTATTTTTTATTTTGTTGTTTAGTTTCAGAATCTTGATCTTCTCTTAAGATCCCCCCCTAACAGGCGCCTTGTTTTAGTTTGTTATGGATGGCTTCATTGTTCTTAAAATCTATTGTATACTAGCGTACCCAGCCACGCGTTGCTGTGGGCCAGTATGCTTAGATGGGAAAGAAAGAAAAGAGAAAGCACACGTTTCTAATATGTTTAATTAACATCTCAGAATTATGGTAAACATTAATGTCAATTCTTCCCCCTTTATTTTTGGAGGTTTAAATTTGTGTTTAAACCTCTGCTATCTTATCCCTGAGGTACTTGCCAGGGGTCACGCGATGGGGTGGTGGTCAGCCTCCTCTCAGCAGGCATGTCATGGTTTCCCCATAAAAGCCTCTGCTATTCTATTCCCTTATTTCCCTCAGCTTGGCTCATGCCAGGGTCACACGATGGGGGGATGGGGGTGGGCAGCCTTCTCTCAGCAGGCATGTCATGGTGGGTGGTATTATGCTCATTAACACCTCAGAATTATGGTTAACATTGATGTCAATTTTCCCCCCTTTATTTTTAGAGGTTTAAATTTGTGTTTAAAACTCTGCTATCTTATCCCTTTATTTCTCTGAGGTACTTGCCAGGGTCACGCGATGGGAGTGGTGGTAAGCCTCCTCTCAGCAGGCATGTCATGGTTTCCCCATAAAAGCCTCTGCTATTCTATTCCCTTACTTGTTTCCCTCAGCTTGTGGAGTGTGTGTCCAGCAGAGGGCGCTGGTTTTCAACAAAATCATGTTGTTACCAGTTTTTTTACCGGTTTTTCAAGGAAATCATGTGTGTACCTGTCACAGGTGTGACATCTATATAATATAGGTATATAAAAATGGTCTCGTATTCGAATGCAACGTTCTGTCAAAATTTCAAAGCAATCGGTGAAGTACTTTCGGAGATCTTAGATCAGTGATGGCGAACCTATGGCACGGGTGCCACAGGTGGCACGCAGAGCCATATCTGCCGGCACGCGAGCCGTTGCCCTAGCTCAGCTCCAGCACGCATGTGTGTGCCCACCAGCTGATTTTTGACTCACACGGAGGCTTTGGGAGGGCGATTTTGGCCTCCGGAGGGCCTCTGGGATGGCAAGGAGGAGTGTTTTCGCCCTCTCCAAGCTCCAAGAAAGCCTCTGGAGCCTGGGGAGGGCAAAAAAAGGTCCTACCGGACCCACTGGAAGTCGGGAAATGGGGGAGTGGGGGGGGTTTGCTCATGCATGTGCAGGGGGGTGGGGCGAGTGGGGGGCTTTAAATTATGGGTGTGGGCACGCACGCACGCGTGATAGCACGCGCACGCACTATTTTGGCACCCGAGGGAAAAAAGGTTCGCCATCACTGTCTTAGATCATTCCCAAACGAACACATACATTTTTATTTATATAGATTTTTTTTGGCTGCTAATTTAGAATCCAATTCAAGTAACTTTAAAGATAATTAGAGTGTTTAAAGAAGCTATGTTCATTTGGTGTACATTCTGAAGATATTAAGGCTCTTCCTATAAAAATATATGAGATGGGAAGGTAGTTTCCATAATATTTTTGGGTGCTATGATTCAGTAAAAGTAGCAGTTGCAACAGTTTGTACTTTTAACAAATTTGGAAGGCTGTTGTTTTTTACTTTTTACTCAAGAGAAATTTAGTCATCAATTCTGAAATTCTGAAAGTATATCACTGCTATTGTATAAGTTTAAATACAAATTAAACTCATATCTTTCTCCTGTTTTCTTAAAACATGAATATCCTTTTGGATATGCAGTGTTGCTGAAAATGAAGGTGCCAAGAAGGGATAAGGAATAAAACAGATTAAATCTGAATGAACCTGGTTTCAGTGTTTGAAGATTGAGTGTCCTTTCCAGATTTTTCTTCCTTTTAGTTAGATGAATAAGGGAGATAGATAGATAGATAGATAGATAGATAGATAGATAGATAGATAGATAGATAGATAGATAGATAGATAGATAGATAGATAGATAGATAGATAATAGTGTGTGTGTGTGTACACACACACACACACACACACACACACACACACACACACACACACGGTTAATTTTTTTTTCTGAAGGCAAATTCGGTAAGCTAGTTTGGGACGAATTTGATTACATGTCCTCAAGTAGGTGTTGACTCTTAATGACCCCATAGATTTTCTCTATGATGACCTGTCCCTAACTTTGTCCGTCAGGTCTTTCAACAGCATACTCATGGCTACTATAATTCAGTCCATCCACTTTGCTGTTGGTCATCTTCTTGTATTTCCTTCAATCTTTTCCAGAACTGGAGACTTTTTCAGAGAACTGGGTCTTTGCCTAATGGGTCCAAAGTGAGATAATTTGAGACTGGCCTCAAGTGAGAACTCTGGACTGATTAGTTTGATGATTCATTTGTTTGTTAGCTTGACTATTCATGACTTTTTAAGGACTTTCTTCCTCAACCCCCCAAAGTTCAAGAGTTTCAGTACTGTGCCTTTCCTGCTTCTTCAGTCTAACTTTTGCTTCCATAAATTGTCACAGGAAATCCAAGACTTGAACTAATCTGATCTAACTCTGGGACTAGAGGCTCCTTAAAGGAGGTCATGCATGCAAGTGATCAATAGAAATGTGTGTGTGTGTGTCTCTCTGTGTGTGTGTGTGTATGAGGAGAAAACAGTATGTGTATTTATCTGTGTTTTAAAGGTAATTTAATTTTTTAAATAAAAAAGACTCAAAATGTTATTTTATGACATAAATTTTATGTTAGAAATATTTTCTTCTTTTTAATATAGATTTAGAAATTTGACATTTGGCTGATATGTGACATACAACGACAGTTTTCCCTTTTCCTGCTTTGATAATTTGGGAACCTGATTTTTTATATATATATTTATAAATTTCATATTCTTTTTCTATTTTTTCCTATAAATCTTTGCGCTCTCTCTCTCTCTCTCTCTCTCTCTCTCTCTCTCTCTCTCTCTCTCTCTCTCTCCTCTATATAAGTATATATATGCATATATGTAATACATATGTATATGTATTGTGTGTGTGTATATATACACTCCACACACACACATACATATTCATATACACATTCACACACACACACACACACACACACACATACTGTATATTAAGGGTTATTGCTCTCATATAATAATTACAGAACATTTATCAGTAATTGCTGCTATTTTTAAACAATAAAGGGTTTTTTTGTTTTAATTTACTTGCTTTATAGAGATATTGTAGAGACATATAGCAAACTGTACGGGTTAAGCAGTAAATAGCTGATTAAAACTAGAGCTCAAATTCTCCAAAACCTGAAGTTGAAAAAGCCAGTATTAAAAAAGCAATTTGGTATAAAAGTTCAATAACAAGAATCTACGATTAGTTTTGGGAGCCAAGGACAATCATGCTTGATATTAGAATCCAAGAATAACATTAAATATTTAAGACTAAGATATAAGCCTAAAATCACAGAGCTGGCCCCAACCTCTTGGAGGAACTTATTCATTAAGCCCAAACAGCATGTGTAATACATCTGTTTATATAATTTTCCTATAGAAAATGGAGTAGGCTAGTTGAGAACCAGGGAATATATTTAGCCAAACATTCAGATGCTCCAATATCCAGTTCTCTGTCTCTCCACTTGGGTATCTATAAAGAACTAAATGTTCTCAATTCTTTGTGTAGCACTTTCTGACACAGAGTATGTTACATATGCTGTTATTTTGGTATAATCTGTAGAAAATGGCCTACTGCAGTGGATCCTTGCAGTCGATTGGAAAGACATTGAAACTGCTGCCACACTGGAGGCCAAACATTTGCTGGGTGAAGGCAGACTAAGTCTGATGACCCCAATTCATGGATTGGAAAGGAAGAAAGAGGAAATGGTGCTTTAGCAAATCTTATTTAAAGTTCAATATATTTTCACTGAGAAAACATTTCTCAACTATAAGCTGAAATAATAGGGGGGGAATCCAATTTTAACTTAAGTTAATAATAGGACCCTGACAGTCCTCTTAAAAGTTTATAGTTCAGTAGGTTTCACTGCTAGGAAGATATGTAAGCAGGGGTGAAATCCAGCAGGTTCTGACAGGTTCTGGAGAACCGGTAGCGGAAATTTTGAATAGTTCAGAGAACCGGCAAATACCACCTCTGGCTGGCCCCAGAGTGGGGAGGGAATGGGGATTTTGCAGTATCCTTCTCCTGCCACACCCACCAAGCCACGCCCACAGAACCAGTAGGGAAAAATGAGACGTTGTACTTACCTGAGATGTCCATTCTCGTAGGGTGGAGCTAGCCGCCAAGAATTGGGTTTGACACTGCCTTCTAGCCAATCAGGACTGAGTCTGGAAACAATATAAATAGTGGCTCTAGGGCAGTGATGGCGAACCTATGGCACGTGTGCCACAGGTGGCACGCGGAGCCATATCTGCTGGCACGCGAGCCATTGCCTAGCTCAGCTCCAGCGCGCATGTGCACGCCGGCCAGCTGATTTTTGGCTCGCACAGAGGCTCTGGGAGGGCGTTTTCGGTTTCTGGAGGACCTCCGGGTGGACAGGGGAGGGCATTTTTGCCCTCCCCAGGCTCCAGGGAAGCTTCTGGAGCCTGGGGAGGGTGAAAAATGGGGCTACCGGGCCCACCAGAAGTTGAGAAACGGGCCATTTCCAGCCTTCAGAGAGCCTCTGGAGGGGGAGAAGGCCGTTTTCACCCTCCCCAGGCATTGAATTATGGATATGGGCACTTGCGCATGTGCGATAGCACGCGCGCATGCACTTTCAGCACCTGAGGAAAAAAAGGTTCGCCATCACTGCTCTAGGGCCTAGTTCCCCCTCTTTTGACGAGGAACGAATGCCAGACTCGACGTGCCAATGACAAACCAACAAATTTATTAAAAAAACAAACAGTCAAGAACAATGCATTAGTGCAACACTGCTAAATACCTAGAAGTCTAACTACCTATTTACAGAGACAGCCCTATGGAGCTAATGCCTACATACCTAATTACACAGAACAGAAATACAGCCCAGCCAGAGCAAGGAAAGAAGGGAGGGACTTGGCGGCTAGCTCCACCCTACAAGAATGGACGTCTCAGGTAAGTACAATGTCTCATTCTCCATAGTGGGTAGAGCTAGCCGCCAAGAATTGGGACATACCAAGCCACGCCCACAGAACCGGTAGGGGAAAATTTTGAATTTCACCCCTATATGGTCTATAATGATCCTCTCTTAGGGTAAGTATAATTGTTTCCATTTCTTCCTTTATCTAGCACCTCAAGCATATTCCAGAGAGATTTTCGATGCAGTTTCTGAAATATTCATGAACATAGCTTTAAGATGTTTGGGAAACAAGGAGGAAAATACATTAACCTTCAAAGTAATTTATGTGCTTTTCAGGTTACTGATTTATTAAGACACTTTGTGCACCTGTTCCAGTCATTAGTGATAGATTGTTCCATGATAAGCCCTCACTCCATCTTAGTTAAATTACTTTTGCTGGTTGGATGGATTATTGGGTTACTTCACAACACACTTCTAATTTGCTGTCTGCTATTTGGAAGCACGTGATATATGTATCAGGTTTGAGACACCAAAGTTAAACAAATAAATGGCCCTGGAAACAATTCTACAACCTTTGTCTTACCATGAAATTGTGCCCTATATCTTCAACAGCTACACAGCTAGCATTCACCACTTCTGTGCCCAAAACACCATACAGAACCTAGTTCCCATAGCCTTTAAGTATTTGTATTCTCCATGAACTCAGCCATTTCCCTCTCCTTTCTGTCAATATAGGGCAGCCAGCGCAATTTGGTGAATAACCAATTCAACCATTTTTCATTTGTAAATTTGGTACATGATATTCTTTTGGTTCACAAAAGAATATCATTTTGATGGATTGCAAAAGATCTTTCTTAAATTACCAGTGGTTCCCAGCTTTGGATTAGAGATCTTGGAATATATCATCCTCAGCCCGAATGGCCAAGGGCCATGAATGATGGGAATTATAATTACTCAGAAGACTGAATCTTGAGGTATGTGATCTTTAATTGCTTGAACCTTCTATACTTGGATACTCATTGAGTTAAATGGAGTTTACTTCCAGGAAAGCATGCATAGGATGACAGACTTAGTCACCAGTAAATACATTTCTTAATACGAGTATGAGGCCAATAAAGAAACAACATGATGTTTATTAAGCATTAAGAAATGTAATAAATAGAAAATTAATAAAATTTATTTTAAAAAGAAAGAAACAAAAAAACCAGTGCCAGAATGTGTGATCAGCATAAAATTCTCCAGGAAAGCAATTTCTGCAGAAGGAAAAGAAAAGGGAAAAAACTGGAGAATCACTTGGGAGATAGTGGAGTGAATTAAGAGCTATGGTAGTGCAGTGTTTAGAATGCAGTATCGCAGGCTAATTCTACCCACTTCCAGGAGTTCGATCCTGACCAGCTCAAACCTTCCATCTTTACAAGGTCAGTAAAATGAAGATCCAGATTATTGGGGGCAATATGTTGACTCTGTAAATCACTTAGAGAGTGCTGTAAAGCACTATGAAGTGGTATATATGTCTAAGTGCTTGCTATTGAATGGATCTTTGAATCTGTTAGAGTTAAAGCCTTCATTTGTGATCTACAAATCTATATATTATATTTGAATGTGTGTGTGTGTCTATTTTATATAAATATAATAGCAAACAGTTAATTTTCCTTCTATGAGCAGTAATTTCTCTTGCATGCAATTTTTAGCCAATCAACAGAATGATTTAGCCAACTATGGTTGCAACTACTGTCTCAAAGGCCAGTTTTCTATAATTCTTTCTTAGGTATAAGCATAAATGTTTCCCCATTTCCGTATGGCTGAGTTCTTAACAGGTTATTTTAATTTCTTGTAGAATCACAAAACAGTACCTTAGTGGGGTTTTTTTACCTCCCTTTTATCATTCACATATCAAATTATGGAGGAGCTTTTGCCGAGCGAGAGAGCGAGAGTGAGAGCGAGAGTGAGAGAGAGAGAGAGTGAGCGAGTGAGCGAGCAAGCGAGCGAAAGAGAGAGAGAGAGAGAGAGAGACTTTTCCACCCAACAACTCCATATGTGTGTGTGTGTGTGTGTGTGGCGTGCACGTGCACGCACACTCACACACACACCAAATATGTCCTTCAGAGATGCATCTCAGTCCACGCATTAGAAATTAATCATACACACACACACACACACGCAAACAGCCTAAGGACAAATGAATGTAATGAACTCTTCTGACATTTCCTGGAGAAACAGAATAGGGTCTTCAGCATATATATATATATATATATATATATATATGACTGCATTAAACAAAACTAATCTCAACTGTTTCAGTTGCCGCTTCCCTTGGGATGATGTCATTCCTGGGCTACATAGCAAACAAAGCAATTCTTTTTCAAGCTATGTCAACAAAAGGCCAGAGGGATGGAAGTGTTGTGTTTGTGTCAGCCATGTCACCTTGTTGCATCTCTTTTCTAAAATGAAAGAGGAAAGAACATGAAATTATGTATCTGGCTTTTCTGTTTTCGTGGTCTTTGTGAAACAATATTCAGTCGGTGATTTGCTCAGTTTTGTTTGCCGCCAGTAACCAGCCAAGGATTATATTATGTGGATATATTCAATTCCCTCTCCCTCCTTCCCTCCCCTGCTTCTCTTTCTCTCGCCAGTCTCTTTTTCCCGAAGCTCTGGTGAAAAGGAAGCAAATGGAAAAAGGAAGAGAAATGGTTCCACTGTCTAGAGATAAATTCTTTAATCTTTCAGGCCTGAAGGTAAAAAATAAACTTGGACTGAACAGTTTACTCTGTAATTAGTTTTGCCAATGCAGCTTCTCCAGCTGTCCATAGTGAGCAGAAACTCAAGTTATAGCAATGCTGCTGGTTTGAATGTAGCAGCAAATAAACATCCTTCTTACTGACAAGATGACAAAAAGCTGCTTTCTGCTACAACCAAGCTCTCTTGATTATGGTTTCAGGGTCCAGTTGATGCCAGTGTTCAGATGTTCCATTCCTGGCCCCCTTTCCCTAGAATGCTTGATATTCCAGATGGTGGAGGGCACTTCTTTTACATGCCCGGAGCCTTATTAGAGAGGCTTGCAAAAATGTGCATTCAATATCAAATAAATACAATGGGAGAGAACTTTGGTGTAGTGGTTGGACTGGCATCACGGAAACCCAGCATCTAGTCTACCTTGAGCCACAGATGCTGACAAGGTGATTTGGGGCCAGCCATTCTCTATGCTCAACTGACCTGACAGAGGGGAGGGGAAAATAGGAAGAGGAAGCAGTAGGTGTGTCAATTTGAGGTCCCAAAAGAAAAGCCTCATATTAAGCAAATAAATAGATACATAAAAAGGGGCCATGGCTATTGGTTGTTGATTTTAGAAATGTCTTCTACTTTCTTTCTAGAAGTAGAAGACATTTCAAAACATCTATGAAATTTCACAAAATTATGTAAGAGGGATATTTCTCCATCTCCATCATCTGGTGGAAGAATTCTATAGAAGTACAATTGAATTAATAAACCCTATAAATACATAATTGAAAAGATAACAAGTTTCCGGTGGTGACGTCAGCATGAGTGGGAGCGAAGAAATGGGCTCCATTTTCCAAGCTCCGATTTTTCCAGCCTGGAAGCCTTAAAAAGGCACTATCCTTCCCGGAGAGGCAGATAGAAAAAAGGGAAAATTCCAAGGACCTCGGGGAGAAAGGCAATCTCCCCGAAGGTTCAGGAATACTCCCTTGATTCTGGCCGGGAAGAAACCAGCCATTTTGGCAGGTTCAAAGTGCTGACAGCTGAAGAGAAGGAAGAGAAGATTAAGAAATCAACATAAAAGCGTTGGTATGAGAATAGATCCTCAAAAAGGAGGTACAAATATTGGATTGAATGGAGGAGCGGAAACATTGTAATTTGAGGATTTGAGGCAGAGTGATTGCCTGACAGCGGCAGTGATCGGGAGGAGGAAAGAGTGGAAAATTTGGTTGAAAAGTGACAGCACAAAGAAACAAAGTAGCAAACAAGAAGAGAAAAGAAACTCCAATCAGATAATTAAATTATCTACCATCGACCTCACCCCATTTCTAAGAGGTCGGTAAGGGGCGTGCATAAGCGCACATTCGTGCCTACCGTTCCTGTCCTAATGTACCCATATATTCATACCTCTTTTACTCTTATTCATGCTTGTACTATTACATGTATATACAATCATAATTTTACTGTTTAGACTTTGCTTTAATCATATATGCTTGACAAATAAAACAAACAAACAAACAAACAAACAAACAAACAAACAGATACAGTTGGTGACTATGTGGATTGGTGACTATAAGCTTCATTTATTTCCTTAATGAAATTTATAAATCCCTCTAAAATTTCAGTGGAACTTAAGGGCTGATATTGTTGGATCAAACAAGTGGATTGATTGACTGGTGAACTGTGATGCAGTGGATTTACAGGCTGGCCTTACAGAAAGAGACAGTAATTAAGAGAAGTGACTACCAGAGACGTTACATTTGGACAATTTGGACATTTTTGGAGAAGAGGCAACTTTTGAAATTGAAGACTATAAAAGGATTGCTATAATTCCATAACTTTATAACTTTAGAAGTCCAGAAACTGGAAAGTAGAAGAACTGTGGTGTTAAGTATAAATGATGCAAGACTGAAGGAAGATGGCATAGAGCTATGAAAATAATATAACATAAGTGATCCCACTAAAAGATAGTGGATAAAAACAGTTAATAGTTAATAGAAAGATAAGTAAATTAAGAGGAAGGGGTGGTTCATAAAAGCTGAAATAATTGTGTAATTTATAATATTTACAATATTTAATATTTAAGATATTTAAGATAGAAAAATTATATATTTATATTATAGTATATAATCCAGTGATGGCGAACCTATGGCACGGGTGCCACAGGTGGCACGCAGAGCCATATCTGCCGGCACGCGAGCCGTTGCCCTAGCTCAGCTCCTGTGCGCATGTGCGTGCCCACCAGCTAATTTTTGGCTCGTGCGGAGGCTCTGGGAGGGCGATTTCGGCCTCTGGAGGACCTCCGGGGTGGCAGGGAGAACGTTTTCGCCCTCCCCAAGCTCCAAGAAAGCCTCTGGAGCCTGGGGAGGGCAAAAAACAGGCCTACCGGGCCCACTGGAAGTCAAAAAATGGGGGAGTGGGGGGGTCGTGCACACATGCGCAGGGGGGTGGGGCGAGTGGGGAACTTTGAATTATGGGTTTGGGCACACACACACGTACGATAGCGTGCGCGCGCACTATTTCGGCACCCAAAGAAAAAAAGGTTCGCCATCACTGATATAATCAAATACATAGAATTTATATATTTATGAAATTATAGTGATATAGTTGATTATTTTTGGATTGAAATTTAAATTGGATAAAATATAATATTTTATTATTTTACGTGTTAATTATTATGTAACAAATGTATAAAAATCAAACAGATAGATTGATTCTGATCACTACAAAATAAGGAGTTGAAATTGGAGATTATAAAAGGATTGTTATAATTCCATAACTTTATAACTTTAGAAGTTCAGAAATTGGAAAATAGAAGAACTGTGGTGTTAAGTAAAGATGATGCAAGATTGAAAGAAGATTGCATAGAGCTATGAAAATTAATATAAGATAAGTGATCCTACTAAAAGATAGTGGATAAAAACACTTAATAATTAATAGAAAGATAAGTAAATCAAGAGAAGGGGTGGTTCAAGAAGGTTGAAATAATTGTGTAATTTATAATATTTACTATATTTAATATTTAAGGAATTATAGTGATACAGATTGATTATTTTTGGATTGAAATTTTAATTGGATGATATATACTACTTTATTATTTTAGATGTTAATTATTATGTAACAAATGTATAAAAATAAAACAGATAGATCTGATCGCTAGAAAATAAGGAGATTAGCAAAATATGTATATTTTGAGAGTGGTATATGAGCAGATATATTAATATTGAGATAACAAAATTAGTACTGCTATAAAATTAACAGTTAAGATAGCATATGACATTTTGGAATAACATATTCAGAATAGGAAAAATGATGAGCACCACAACAATGATGAGCACCACAACTTAACAACAAAGTTAAGTAAGAAGGTGGTCCAAAACCCTGCATCAACATCATCCTCGTCAGCACAACAACGTTCCATAGATAGTATGTTAGGAATGGAGAAATCAGGCTCAGCACCGAACATACAAAGTATCCAGGCCACCTTACTAATGATTCAGAAAGGAATGACTAGAACCCAAGAAGCCATAGCCAATACCCATGAGGAGGCAAAAAGAAACAATGCCGAAATTAGAAGCGATATGAGTGAAATGGAAGGGGATATTAAGAATATGGATATTAAAATAGAAAACATACAGCAAAATATTCTCATAAATGAGCAGAAAATTAAAATAGTGGAGGAAAAAATAGAGCACACAGATAAATATGGAACCTACGGAACAAAAATATGTAATAATAAATAGAGTTGGAACAATCAATGTTTTTAGAGATAGAGAAAGCATCTTTTTTCCTAAGATTTAAAAATATTATCGAAAATAAAGAGGAAGAGTTAGGGGAAACTATGGTGGAAATATTGGCAGTGGCACTACAAATAGACAAACAAGATGTATTAAGAGATTAATGAAGTTTATAGGATACACACAAATTACACACGTAGACACAAATTACCAAGGGAAATACATGTATGATTTATCAAAAAAGCAATAAGAGATGAAATATACAAAAGGATAAAAGAGGAACCAATATCATATAAAGGAAGGGAAATTATAACACTTAAACAAATACCGAGACAGGTGAGAGACCAAAGAAGGAATTACCAATTTTTAATATCACAATTAAATAAAGAAAATGTAATGTTCCGATGGTTAATTCCAGAAGAAGTACTGATCACCTGGCAAGAGAAAAAGATGGATACATTAGATAAAGCGAGATAATTTCTGGAACAACATTTTGAAATAGAAGTAGAGCAAGAGAGTAGGGAAGAATAGCAATAGCACTTAGACTTATATACCGCTTCATAGTGCTTTACAGCCCTCTCTAAGCAGTTTACAGAGTTCAGCATATTGCCCCCAACAATCTGGGTCCTCATTTTACCCACCTCGGAAGGATGGAAGGCTGAGTCAACCTTGAGCCTGGTGAGATTTGAACAGCTGAACTGCTGAACTGCAGTGCTGCACTTTAACCACTGCATCACCTCGGCTCTTACCACCTCGGCTCTTACCACCACCTCAGAGAATAGAAGTCAAGAGGAAGATCAAATAGAGGAGAAAGAGGAAGAACGAGAAGAAAGAAGAGAACAGGAAAAAGAAAGAATAGTAAGAGAAGGAAGAAGAGAAAAAGTATAAAGAGAAACAAGGTATACAAGGAGATTAAGAACAACTAATAAATAAAAAAGGAAATGGAGGAGGAAATAAAAATGGTCTCAATAAATATAAATGGATTGAATACACTAAATAAAAGAACAGATTTTTTTAAGATTGCAAAAATTGGATAGGGATATTAATAAACAACAAAGTAAACTATTGGAATACTCAAGATTAGGTAACTTATATGTAGCAGTAGCGCAACAAGAGAAAAAAGAGAAATAGCGATTTATATTAGAAAAAGATGAGGAGGGAAGGACATTACTGAATGAAATAAAGACAGAATGGAGAAAAAATATATCACTGGTTTTCGATAAGAGAATAATGTATGAAAGAAGACAATGGAGTTATCGGGTGGTATGAAATATAAAAAAGTAGAAGGGAAATAGAGTATAAGGTAGAAATAGAATACACTACTATATGTTGTACACAAATAGAATTGTGAAATATATGTATAAAATGAAGGGAAAATTGAAGAGGCAAAAAATTGTAAAATTCAAAATGTCTAGCGGCGTGAAATTGTTAAAAAGAAGGAAATTTTAGAAATTTCTGTGTTTGTCTGTAACTTAAAAAATGTTCAATAAAAATTATTTTTTAAAAAAAGAAAAGATAACAAGAAGGTATTAATTTAAATCCATCCTTCAGTGAAACCCATATGGACTTTATTTAATCATAGAAAGAAGGATTGCAGAGAATAAAGTCATTATTCCATTCATTTATTTCAATTTTTTTTAAAAAAAATCCAATACCACGTATGCAAGACCTCTATGCTAAATTGTTCAATGTAACCTCCTGTTTCTCACACAAATAACAAAGGAACATTGCTAGCTGTAAAATGAGGCTTTATTATCTGAGGGTCTGTCCCCTGGAAAGAAGGTAGGGGCTACCCCCTCATAAGAGGTTTCCATGCAATTGTCATAAATCCTCCTTTATCCCCAAAATGGAAACACCCTATTCTAGCGTGTTGTGAGGTTTTAGATGTGGAAATCCCTTTTGCCAATTTAGCGATGTTACACAACTTTACCACTTACTGCAATATTGCGGCTGGGTTAGAGCCCCTAATCTGTTGAAGCACCAACAGAGAAGCTGATAGAGTATTATTTTTATTGACCTTTTGGTATTACCCCAAGAGCAATGCACTGTCCTGTGTATTCCCACTTCCTAACACTTGTTTCCCAATTTGCTTCTCCAATTTTCAGTCACAGGATGGGAAATCATTATCTATTTTAGATTAAAACCTTGCAGTGATAATAGCCACTGCTCCCTTAAACAATCCAAAGTACTTTTTTTTAGGAGTTACCTCTGGAAATTAGATATTTGGTGAGAGCTCTGATGCATGACCTTATAATCACATTGAGCTTTTTTCAGGCTAGAAAAATATAATGCTGCTGTTATTGCCAGAAAAAGATATTTTATCAGTCACTGCTGTTCTCTGTCTGAAATACATACAAACATATCCAGATTGTCAACCTCAAGTACTGAGTTATCTTCTCTGGAACATGCCATATTTATGAGTGGTGCTAAATGAAAAACTCACTTTGTTCTCATGTTTAAGTCAATCTACCTAATTTTCTCTTCCTGAATTCATACCCCAAATATAATCCCTCACTACATTGATATACCTTTTTTGTTTATTTCACAATAGAATTCTCTGCTCAAAATGTCTGTATGTGGGGAAAAATGAATGAGCATATAACAGGAAAAGATGAAAACAAAACTACATTCTGTGAAAGAAAAATCACTGGCAGAAAAAAAAAGTCTAAGTTAAGAAATGTCTATACAAAATTGTGTGCATTTAGGGGAATATCCTAAAAATGTAAATGCTTTTTTTGAAGGGGGGGGTGTCACAATGTGATTTAGAAACAAGCCAAATTAAACTTTTTAAAAATGAGAAACTGAAAGAAACAAAGTATGTCAGCTTTACCTTCTACTCATCCTTCAAATGTCAGAAAGGTAGGAATTCAGTTCCAGAATGGATGTTGATTAGACACAAAGAGGGAGAGGGAGACAGACTCAAGGTTGACTCCGCCTTCCATCATTCCGAGGTCTGTAAAATGAGGACCCAGATTGTTGGGGACCATTTGCTGACTCTGTATACTACTTAGAGAGGGCTGTAAAGAACCATGAAGCAATATATAAATCTAAGTGCTATTGCTGTAGAGATACCCACACACATCCTGGAAGGATGTACAATATATCGATATGGTTTCCCTACCTATGTAGTGCTCATGACCCTGGGTAACTACCATCAGGTTAAAGCAGACACACACCCCCCTACAAAACAACCAAAATAAAAGCATGTCATGTTTTCTGAGATCAGAATATATGTGACCCTGAAAAGACCCTGAAAATCATATTGAGATTACCAGCCTAAATAGTACAATAATTTGATTTTCAGATTAAGTTTATTTATCGTCCTTTCCATGGTTTTCTAGTTTAAAGAAACCATGATCATCTATTCATACATTGTGTTAAGCCATTAATCAAATTTTAATAGTGTGAAGAAAGAAGGCTACTGAATAATTTAATTATCCAGCTTCAGAAACAAGCATGTATCTAGCTTGTAGACTAATTGCTCAGGATCATGAGAATGACTAGGATGGGAATGGTTTTAGAAGGAATGGTGGGATGGGTACTAGAGCTTGAATCTTCTGTTGAGGTGGCTATCTCAGTCTGCCTAGTGGAGACACTGAACTTGTGGGAAAAGACTGTTTCCTTGTCTCTAGACAAGCTTCTATCTTTAAAAAAAATCCTTGCAACTAAAGGCCAATGGTATATTTACTCTCTCAAAATGCATTATTGTGAAATTGCAGAAAGTGAAAACATCAATTGTTTAGGTTTTTGTCTCGGTAACTCCAAATTAGTATTCCTGATAGTGTTCCTGACAAATGAGGTTATTACCAGCACATGCTGTAAACATAAATCAGATTGATATCAATAAAATTGCTTCTCTTTCTTCCTTCCTTCCTCCCTCTCTCTCTCTCTCTCTTGTTTATGGATTCTCTGTCACTTTCTAAGTAACCCATAAATACTTAGAATGTGTTGAGGAAAGCTGCCACTCAATTTACTCCCTTTCCTTGACTAGGAGTAGTAACCCTGATCATTTTTCACAATGTTTTCCAAGTCAAAGGTGTCCCACTCATTAACCTACATTGCTCTGGCACTGCTTTATGACCGTGAATATCTTACACATTTCTTTGCCTCCAGACAAATGGAACTAAGAAAGTACTTTGTTCAAGGAACTGATGCATATTGCGGATATGCTCAGTGGCGTACTGAGAGTTAGATTGCCAGCAGGAGAGATTTCTGATATTGAATGGTGATCAAAAGGAAGAAGGCAGAATACCTTTGCCAAGGGAGAGGCTGTAAGATGGTGTTTGACACATGAAATCTCCCAAGCCAGCAGCATGCAAATGTACGCAGTCTTATGTTCAGGAACAGGCTTTCGGCGATTGAACCCTTGAGTCTCCAAGGAGTCTAACTTCTGAACATTGGGTTTGCAATTGTAAAATGAAATAATTATAACATGTAATTAACAGTAGGAGAAGGTTCTTAATATGTGATACCGCTACCAAATGCAAAACAGCTGGCGATGGGTTCTCTAAAGTGCCACAGCTTCTATTAAATATGGAAACTTGGAGCATCTGTGACCTTTCTGGAGCCAAATATGGTAGAAATTTTCTCTACCCGTGACTTACAGTCCATTGAAACTTCCCAGGCTATGAAAGATCTAATGATCAATTGTCATAATTACCAGTCCTCTTATATTCTGTTTTCCCCATAATAAGCCAGTTTGGTGTAGTGGTTAAGGCACCACAATAGAAACCAGGAATCCATGAGTTCTAGTTCTGCTTTAGGCATGAAGCCAAGTGGGTGATCTTGAGCCAGTCACTTTCTCTCAGCCGTAGGAAAAAAAGCAATAGCAAACCACATCTGAAATTTTGCCAAAAAACACTACAGGAATTTGTCCAGGCAGTTGACAGGAGTCAATACTGATTTGAAGACATGAGCACACAAAACTTTAATACATCATTGTTATAATATAGAATAAGCCATGAAATTGATGAACAGACACAAATAATATTTTTTTATTCAAAAAGTTTTATTAGTACAAAGAACAAACATTTTTTATTTTTCTCCCCCCTACCCCCCTCACCCTAGCCCCCCCTCCCCCCTCTCCCCCCCCGGACTTCCCAGAGAAAATACGGGGCATAATGTCAATAAAATAAATTTAAATTTAATTTAAAAAATTTTTTTTTTATTTCCACCTTATTTTTTAAAACTTCAACTCCGAATTGTACACTGATAAAAATTCTTTCCTCCTCCTTTCAATCATCTACCCTACACAGCATTTCTTCACTATTAAACAAAACTTAAATGAATATTAATAATGACTAGATATTAAATACAAAAACCTTAAACTTATCAAACTTAACCACTATATAAATGACATATATTACTATATATCAGATTATTAACTTCAGAAAAGTTCTAAATCTCTAAAAAATATTAATAATAATAGTAATTATATATATATATATAAAGAAAGAAAGCAAAGAGAAAAGAGAAAAGAGAAAAGAGAAAAGAGAAAAGAGAAAAGAGAAAAGAGAAAAGAGAAAAGAGAAAAGAGAAATACAGTCTATCCCATAAATTCAACACTGACTCCAAACTTTGAAAAAAACGGCCTCTCAAACAAATCTCAAATCCAATTAAGATATTTCACAACTTAGTAATTTTAAATAAAAGTTCCAAATCTTTCTCAAAATTAAATAAAACTTAAATAAATATTACACAAGTAATAACTAAATATTAAATACAAAAATCTTAACCTTCATCATAAAATCAACCACTATATTAGTAGCATAATATTACTATATATCAAATTGTTAGCTTCAAAGAAGTTCTAAATCTTTAAATAATATTAATAATGATAGTGAAATAGAAAAAAAAGAAAAAAAAAGAAAATACAAGAAGTAAAGAAAGAAAAATAGAGAAAGAAGGAAAAAGGAAATACAATCATATTAGCCACCATCCGTCCAATAAATTTCAACACTGCATCTTGTTGTATCTTGATGGTTGCATCTTTTTGTAACTTGATAATTTTATATTTGTCAGCTCTCCTCCCATCTGACCCTGATCTTCCATCTCCTTTTCCACACTGTAGACATCTGTCTGGCTCTGCCAATCACTTGGATTCTGTAAAGCTGTTTCGGTTTGAACAGGAAGGGATGGCTTTCCCTCCTCCTCCTCTTTTATTTCCATATATCTTTCCTCTGGAATCTTGGATATATCAGCCTTTAAAACGTTGACATAAAATTCAGTAGCTTTCTTTGTCGTATTAAGCCAGTATCTTTTTCCCAAGAATTTCACCACGACTCCTGTTGGTGCTTCCCATTTATATTGTAAGTTTAGTCTTTTAAATTCATCAATCAGAAAGGTATAATCTTTTCTGGCTTTGAGCATTTTAGAGGGAATTTCTTTCCATATCTTTAATTCCTGGCCATTCACCTGAAGGTTGTTCTTAAACGTCGCCTGTATAATTCTATTCCGTAAGGCTCTTGTAGTAAAATATATTACAATGTCCCTTGGTAGGTGTTTTTGTTTTGCATACCAGGAGTTGATTCTATATATCTTGTCAATTTGCGTGGCCAGTTCCTCTTTAGACAATCCAGACACCAGCTCCAGAGCATCCACCATCCTTCCTTTCAAATCATCATATAATCCCTCTTTCAACCCCCTCACCCTTATGGCAAATTCCATAGATCTGAATTGCATCAGTAACACCTCTGTTTCAAAATTTGCAATGTCATTTTGTATTTTATCTATGTATTCCACCGAAGTTGTCAAAACGTGTTTATTTTCTTCAATACGATTTGCCAAAACTTCAATATTTGTTGCTAAACCTTTGCATACCTCCAAGACGTCGTTCCTAATTTGTTGTTCAATATTCTTTAAAGCAGCCTGCATTTTGTTATCTATTTCATTGATTTTTAGGTTAAACTCCGCAATCAATTCATTTTTCATAATCTTTAAGGTACTTATTAAGTTTTCAGGTGTCAAAGACTGTGGGGGTGTTAACTCAGTGATAAGTTGCATTTTGGAAATATGACCAGAGGAATGGTCAATTCTTTTATTCAGAACAGTCTTTCCAAATTTTGAAGCCATTTTAGTATTTCCAGAGGAGAACAAAGAAAAAGCCAAGTCCCTAATTAAAGTTCTTTTCCAATTCCAAAACCAGATAGTCTTTTATCAGTTGTTATTTTAATCCAAAATCGGGAGACAGAGAGAGAAAAGCCAGTTTTCAAAGTCAAAAGTTTCCATGAGAAAAAAAGCCACTAGCAAAATGCAAGTTACTTTCACTTCTCCTCCCACTTTCTCCGATCGCCATATTGTTGCTTATTAACTGTTACTTTGTTTCTTTCCGAAGTGAAAGTCAGCAGTAGAGTTGAAGGGAAAAAAAAGTTCAATACTTGCCCATTTAAAATCCTGTTTCTCTCTGTCTGCTTCTTTAATCCATTAAATAGTTATAATCCCATTTAGGAAGCAGCGGTGGTCAAGGCATCTTGCTATGCAAAAGCGGAGGTTTCCAAATCCCCGGAGCAGGAGACAGGCTGGCTGGGGAGCCCTCCCCCTTCGCGCCCCTGGCTGGCTCCTGGGGCACTAGAGGGGCTCTACCCCACCTGTCAGGATCTCATCTCTCCCCTTTGCCCGGGGCAGAGATTTCCAAGCCGCCAGACAGCTGTTCTGGTGGCTTTTACAGGGAATTGGAAAGGCACTCAACGAGGAGCGTCTGCGATGCCGCGAGCCGGAACCGGAAGCCAGACACAAATAATATTTTAAAATATTTCTAAAGATAAGACTTTCATCCAACATCATGTGACAAAGTACCACTTGCACAGTGTTTTTCTTATTCCCTCCCAGTACACTACCTGGACCCTAAATCTGCACCATAGAGTCAGTAACACCAGAAAGAGTTAACGTATGAGGGTGAGTCAAAAGGTAATGTCATTTTCTTTTATTTCAGGTGAAGTTTTTGATAAAAATACCTGAAATTTTTCCCAGTTATAAATGATTATATCATTTACGTTCTGAAATATTTTATTTCTAACTTTTCAGGTTTTTAGACTCACAAGGAAAATTCAAAATGGCTGCCCCCTTAGAGTTGCATCAAAAACAAAGAGCAGTGATTGAATTCCTTGTTGCTGAGGGGGAAACCCCTGTGAACATTCACAGACGATTACAAAATGTGTTTGAGGACAATACTTTAGATTATAGCCCCATGAAAGAGGGTTCGAGAGGCAAACATTATTCCAGTGACGAGGAAGTGAAAACTGCAGTGAAGAAGTGGCTCAAAGAACTGTCAACAAAATTTTACGAGGCAGGGATACATGCTCTCATTCGAAGGTGGAACATTGCTATTGAGAGAAACGGTGACTATGTTGAGAAGTAGGGATGTGATCCACAGAGGACCAGCTTCATTTGAAGTAGAAATGAAAAAAATGATGAAAAGAAAAACTATAACTCATTTTTTTGCAATTTAAGATAAATAACGATGTATAAATTAGCGGAATGTAAATATGTATACTGGATTACGATTCGTCATGTACTTGTTTTTTATGTTTATTGTATGTTTTGTCTTTTATCTGTTTTATAAATAAAAAACTTTAAAAAAATTCAAGTAAAATGAACAGTATGCTGAAGCTGATGACAACATTCTTTTCCTCATACTTCTTTGCTTTGAGGGAAAATAAATCCTCTTGGGTGGATCCTCCATGCTGTGAGTCTCCCAACTGACTATTCTAAATATCGTTTGTCCCAATAAACATTAGATTTTAAAAAACCTGATTTTCATTCTTTTCCAAACTTGCCTCCCTCCCTTATTTTTTTTTTTAAAAATCATTTTTTGAATGCATTTATGAAGGACTGGATTGTCAGCAGCTATTAATCTAGATGGCTATTTGTTACTTCCAGAATCGAGAGTTTCATGTTGGTTCCAATTGGCTAGAGAGCAACAGTTAAAGTGCCCTAGCTTGGAAAGTTTTCCAAATGCATTTGACTAACTACCGTGTAGAATGTAGACAAGATAAGCCGAATATAGCAATAGCAATAGCAATTAGACTTATAGACTGCTTCATAGTGCTTTCACAGCCCTCTCTAAGCGGTTTACAGAGTCAGCATATTGCTTCCAACAATCGGAAGGATGGAAGGCTGAGTCAACCTTGAGCCTGGTGAGATTCCAACTGCCGAATTGCAGCTAGCAGTCAGCTGAAGTAGCCTGCAGTGCTGCACTCTAACCACTGCGCCACCTCGGCTATAGACAAGATAAGCTAATCCAGCAGGGTGTTTCTTCTTTTGTCTTTTGTTCATGTGTGTGTTCTTTTGATGCTGATTTTAAGTTTCATTTCATGAAGGCAGATGCTTTTCTCTGTTCATTGGTGCACTTCTCTTCATTCTCATTCAGAATCCAGTTGCCCCAGGCATGAAAAGAAGGAATTTCCTCCTGAGACTATTTACCCAGCAATTCATTGAAGTAGGGGAAGCCAAGGAGATGGCAGGACACTTGCAACAATCAAATTCAACATCGGCCACCACATATTGAAGGTAAGTGCCGAGGTGGCGCAGTGGTTAGAGTGCAGCACTGCAGGCTACTTCAGCTGACTGCTAGCTGCAGTTCAGCTGTTCAAATCTCACCAGGTTCAAGGTTGACTCAGCCTTCCATCCTTCTGAGGTCGATAAAATGAGGACCCAGATTGTTGGGGGCAATATGCTGACTCTGTAAACCGCTTAGAGAGGGCTGTAAAGCACTATGAAGCGGTATATAAGTCTAAGTGCTATTGCTATTGCTAAGTGCAAGATCTCCATGCTTTGATTTGTGAGACTTTTGAAGAAATGTTGGTTTCTTGGGAGAATACTGGGAAACTGGGCCAGGGATTTTTGTAGAATAGTTATGAATTTTAGAACCGAAAAGAGTTACTAACGCTTCTGTCGGACCCAGGAAATATTAACTGCTCTGCTGCTGAAGCAGTAACGGGCCACCAAAATACAGAAAAAAGCTATGATGAACACATTATGTGTGCAGTTGACATTACTCTTTTTTAAGGACACCAAATAAATCAATAGCCTGTAGGCTCTTGTACCATGTAAAAGTAAATGACATTTCAGCAAAAATTGCAGCTTTGCAGCCAAGTCATTTCATGCTTTAGAACTTTTTGCTGTCTCAGAGACCAAAAAGGTCTGAACCTGAGCACTTGCATTTGAAATTTCTTGAAATACAAGTAAATGAGTAAGTGTAGATCACAGCCTACCTCAGCATTCCGTTTGGCAAAACCGTTAATAGAGTGTTTTGCTCATATGCCTGAAACAGCGTTATGTTATGAAGCTTGAAATGCACTGAAGCATGTTTTTTATTCTTAGTTTGGTCTCTGAAAACATCGGTAAACTTTTGCATCGCTCAGGGCTAAGATAGCCTGTTCTGTGTCAAAGTATGACAAAGGAGGTTGACCAGCCCAATCCTTGTCCAGATTCCATTTCCCCTCTTCTTTAGATTTTTTTTCTTCTCCTCCTATGGAATATTTTGCTTTACTGTGATTGCTTTTTCCTCTCTGCCTTTCAGAAAGTCTCCCTCAGATTTCTGACTAATTTACTAAATTATCTTGGCGTTAATTGGCTACCATTCAAGCCTGTGATTGGAAGTAGCTTTTTAAAGAAGGCGTTTAAAAGTACATTGAGTGTTCCCTTGCTTACTCTGAGTCACCTTTTCCCTTCAGGCCCAACAGAGGTGGGTTTCTGCCAGAGCTGCCCAGTGCGCAGCTCCGGTAGGGAGCGGCCGATTGTGCAATTTGTGCGCAACCGCTACGGAGCCCTCTCTGCCAGTCCACCGCGTGTGTCGCTATTTTTTTCGTTAATTTTTGGGTGATTTTGCTTCTGCGCATGTGCGGAAGCAAAATTGCGCCAAAATCTCACACGTGTCCCCTCGCGAGATTTCGGCGCGATTTTGCTTCTGCACATGCACAGAAGCAAAATCACATGAGGGGGCACTCGCGCATAGTGAGCACGCCCCCCCCCCAAAACTTGGAGATGCACGTGCAGCTCACCAGCACCGGTAAGACACCAACCCGCCACTGAGGCCCAAGTGCTATATGTCCATATACTGTATTTTTCAGAGTATAAGACGCACCGGAGTATAAGACGCACCTTAGTTTTGGGGGAGGAAAATAGGGGGGGAATCTACCTACCAGGTATTCATCTGGCTAGCGTCCTTAGTCTGGTCAGCTTCAGCACATTATTTTATCCTCTGGTTAGGGCTGAAAAAAATCTTCTTTGGAGGGAGTAGCAATGAAAACAAGCCTGCAAAGACTTAGGACTGGAAAAAAACTTCTTCGGAGGAAGTAGTAATGAAAAAATCCTGCAAGCCAGGAAGATCGTTAGCACCTCGTTAGGGCTGAAAAAACCTTTTTCAGAAGGAGTAGCAATGAAAACAAGCCTGCAAAGACTTAGGGCTGGAAAAAAAGTTTTGAAAAAGCTACATTCGGAGTATAAGACGCACCCAAATTTTCAGCTTCTTTTAGGGGGGAAAAGGTGCATCTTATACTCCGAAAAATACGGTAACCTCTCAGTCTGGATTGCCTGGTTGAATTGTTGGTCAAAATGTTGCTTTACAATGGTTCGAGACTAGCTATCAGATTGTGTCTGAAAGGTGATACAGGTACTCCTCAACTTACGACATATATGTAGGATTTTTTGCTGATAAATGAAAATAAAGGGAGACTATTATAGATCTATTTCGAGCTTATTTTGCTCTCGTCAGATAGCCATACCCCTTACTGGGATTTGAACCCGGGCCGGCTGCCTTGTAAGGCAACAACTTAACCACTAGGCCATAGGCTCTGTTCTCAATCAGCTCTTTCACCAGGAAAGGGTTATATATGTTTTTCTGTCGTGTTATCCTGGTGTACCCAAATATGGGAGAGAAAGCATCACAGCTTCCTTTTTGCCTTTCAGCCCCTCACTGGGACCATCCAGGCTGTTTTTTATATAGCCGACACACTATTCTATATGTGTAGGATTTTTTGCTGATAAATGAAAATAAAGGGAGACTATTATAGATCTATTTCGAGCTTATTTTGCTTTCGTCAGATAGCCATACCTATTATATTATCCTCTGGTATTTATACCTCTCTATATATATCAGTTACAGGTAACCACAAGCAGGAGAGTTAGTTTCATTTCAGCAGAGTTCAGAGTGGAAAAATACAGAGTGGAGAAAGGATAGAGCCACGCCCAGCCTTAAGCTTAAGTTCCAGTTTCAATTCTCTGCACAGACTCAGAAGTGGTTAGTTCCTATTGGCTGATTCAGTTGCTATGGCTGTTCATTGACTGACCTTGTTAACACTGGCTCTCCCAGTTCATGAATATCTTAACACATTCTAACCACCTTATTGCTGAATTTAATCTCACCAAGTCCCTCATCTCCCCTGGCTGCCCCTAGAGGCCATTGTTAAGAATTCTGAGAGCTGAAGTCTCTGAGCTATTTAATCTATATATTTTCAGACTTGCAAGATTCTTTTGCAAGATTTCATTACTGAAACCTTACAATAAAGTTAGTATTAGTACCCATCATTGGTCCTTTTTCCCCTCTGACATCGAGGGGCTCTCAAGGAATCTGAAGGACTGACATCAAAATTGCTAGTCTGAAAGTACCTCTTACTTTTACTCTCCTCAAACCTAGAGAGGGATCCTTACTGAAATGTTTTGCTCCACCATCAACCTTCCTTTAGATTCAGATTTTGTTTTTCAGATGGTTATGTAAGTTACAGCTCTTCCTCCTGTCTCCCAAGGTCATTCCCACATACCATTACACTATCACAATGTTATGTGAGACTAGCATGAAATGATTTTTGAAGCATCAGATCATGAATAATGCAGCTCTGATTCATGATGATCACAACTCATGTTGATGGTACTGCATTGATTGCTAGTTGGTTGCCAGGCATAAGTTAAGGATGGAGTCTTAATTTAAAACCCTAAATTAACTGAGATGCCACACTAAAAGGGATCTCAAATGGGAACTCTGATTTTTCAGAGGGTGTGTGTCTCTATGAAGCAAATTTCCAAGCAAAGCAATGCCCCTCATAAAAACAGCAGAATGCCCCTTTCTGGAGACCTAAGAATCTTCTGGTAATAAAGCATAGCAATTTTGCTCTGAGATACTTTTCAGCAAGCAACCCACACCGCATATCGGACATAAATACATTAGAAAGTGTCCAGAGATACTTTACAAGAAGAGTCCTCCACTCCTCTACTCGCAACAGAATACCTTACGCAACCAGACTTGAAATCCTGGGCTTAGAAAGCTTAGAACTACGTTGCCTTCGGCACGACTTAAGCATAGCTCATAAAATTATCTGCTACAATGTCCTTCCTGTCAACGACTACTTCAGCTTTGACCACAACAATACACGAGCACACAACAGATACAAACTCAAAGTGAACCGCTCCAAACTTGACTGGAGAAAATACGACTTTAGCAACAGAGTGGTTAATGCCTGGAACTCACTACCTGACTCTGTGGTTTCATCACCAAACCCCCAAAACTTTACCCTTAGACTGTCCACTGTTGACCTCACCCGATTCCTAAGAGGTCAGTAAGGGGCGTGCATAAGCGCACCAGCGTGCCTACCATCCCTGTCCTAATGTTCCCTCTTATCAGTACCCATCTTATGTATATAAACAATGTTATATCTATGTATATTACCAATACGTACTTGACAAAATAAATAAATAAAAATAAAAAAATAAAAAGGTAGATCTCAACATCCACAATCCTAAGCACTTACCTTCTTGTGAACTTTTGTGGTCTTTAAGATTTATAGAGAAATCCATTTGGAAGATGTCTTTTGTCAGAGGCCCATTGACTGGGCATATCAAAGAAGACCATCTCCTGTGTCTGTCTCAGGCTACGGGATTCATTCTTCAAGGAATTGTTTTCGGCCAGTACACTCCCAACTTAGAAGAACAATTAAGGTATGTTTTTAAATGTTAATGATTTAAACACACCTTTAAATTAGAATGAGTTATGCTTTCAATCGGATTATTTTTAATCTTTGTTTTTAGATTGCAGCCATACGCATGTGTTTATATCTATATTTATACCTCTATAAATCCACCTTGAATGCTGTACAAATGGAATAAAATCGTACAAATAAATCATACTGATAATTTTACAGTATATCAGGAGAATGATTTTGCCACTTATGTGAAGGGAGACATCCTACCTACTATTGCACTACTATAAATTTTTCTACAACAAAGGGGATATAGAAAATAGGGAATGTTGCATTGTGGGCTCCAGGAAGTTTTTTTTTAAAGTAAATTTGCCCTTAAGTTGACCTCAGCTTCTTGTGACATCATAGAGATATCTGCATATTTTCTTGGTTAGCCACTGTCTTCTTACTTTATTCCACAATTGTGAAATGTTCTGATAGCCTGCCATCCAAATTCTAATCTGATTTGGCCATTTTAGCTTTTTGAGATTAGCCAAGGTTAACCAGGTCCTGCCACTTTCCTGTGATATCATAGTTAACAATAATCAGAATGACAAGTATTTGGTGCCTCACAGTGTACAAACACAAATCCTATTCATTAGGTATAGACAAATCTTTCTGAGTTTTGCATATTTTCCCAAGTACAAATTTGCAGTAGCCACATTCCTGCCACTATTGTCTTTCAATTATCTGGCATTGCTTGCAAAAGGATCACTCCTCAGGAGAGGCAAAGAAGTCAGATTTGTTTTAGATGGAGAGAAAAATTGTTCTTCTATCACTTTTTCTTTCTCCTTTCAAGTAAGTAAAGTATTAGTTCAATAGTGTCAATCCTAGTCATATTAAACCCCATGTGAATTTCCCAAATGCAGTGAATTGGTAAGAAAGTGAGCAAATGTGTAGGATGACATTTAGTTTGACAATGCAGATTTCACTTCAGTTATTTGGAACACTTCACACTTGTCAATGCACTGCACATACATTTTTGAAAAAAATAATAATGAAGGCAAGTGTTATTATGATTTCTCATTTCAGAGGCTCCTCTGTTAAACCTTGGTGACATCTGAAGGAGAGAGAATGCCATTTTTAGTCACATCTCAAAGTGGGAGGGTTCCTTAAATGCAGATTAGCAAGGTTAGCTTGAACAGCATCTTTGAAAGTGTTCTGTTAACTCTCTGAGTTGTGATGTTACCCCTTGGCTCAGTGTCTTTGGTCCTGGCAAAGGCAATATCCTTTTTTGCACTATGACTCTCACAAGTCACGAACACTGAGATTATGCCAATTAGAATTTATGGAGCTCCAAAACATCCCAAAGGCATCAAGTTCTCCTATGCATTGTCCATGCATTGTTCTTAGAACTTCTAAAGCTATGACTGTTTCGCTAATCGAGCATAGCAGAAACATTGGGAACCTAACACCTATTTTTAAAGTTGCACATGTTATAAGGAAAAAATCTGGTGAAAAAGAGCCATGGTTAAGGAACCAACGTGATCTTCAAAACATTCTGGGTACGAACAGCCGATATGGTGGTCCATGCCAAGAATTAAATAGACCACATTTTTCAGAGTATAAGACGCCCCGGAGTATAAGACGCACCTTAGTTTGGGGGGAGGAAAACAAGGAAAAAAGACCTCTGCCTCCAAACAATTTGCCAAACAGCAAACAGCACAGATGATATACACTGTTTGCTGTGTATTTCTGTGCATGTGTGCCTGATCCATAGAAATAGCAAAGAATTAGAGAAATGTACATTATGCCAGAAAGTTTTCTTAAATGTAGTCACATTAACTCCTCCCAATTATTTTTAAAGATCTATTCCAATGTAAGTCAGGATTTAACTCTAATACTAAACAGGGCACTGTTACATTTCAGACTTGTATGGAGCTATTAAAATTAATTAAAATTTCTGGAAGTATACATTATTCTCTATTATTTAAAAAAAGATACAATAGCACTGGGCCTCTTCAGAGCAAGCATTTATTTTAAAAAGCTTCTTTATTTTGTTAAGTTGTCTAGATTTACAGGGATCGCCAACCTTGGCAACTTTAAGACTTGTGGACTTCAACTCCCAGAATCCCACAGCCAGCAAAGCTAAAAAAGCTGGCTGTGGAATTCTGGGAGTTGAAGTCCACAAGTCTTAAAATTGCCAAGGTTGGAGACCCCTGGCTCTAGAACAATAATAAAGCAGTCTTTAAAAAATAAGCCTAATAATTTGAACATTCTACAGACGTTTACTTACCCCCTTCCATCCAGTTCAGCAGAAAATAAAAATCTGCCTGTCTCTCCCAGCTATTTGCCTCTGCAGCTAGTTTCACTTTCATTTTAGCACATGGCAAATCAGCTGTAGGTCGAGAAGCTGCTAGTGACTTGCTTGGCTTACTATGTTTATAAAGAAGTTTATGAATCCAGCTGAATCGGTCATCTGTGTGTGCTTCTGGTTTTGATTTTTTCAACAAACTTTAATATTCTCCAAAGCACAAGAAGCAACGGATGGAAACAAATCAAGAGAAAAACAACCTAGAACTAAGGAGATGTTTCCTGACAGAACAATTAACTAATGGAATGGCTTGCCTTCAGAAGTTGTGGGTGGTCCATCACAGGAGGTTTTTAAGAAGAGATTAGAAAGCCATTTGTCTGAAATGGTACAGGGTTTCCTGCTTGAGGAGGTGGTTGGACTAGAAGACCTACAAGGTCCCTTCCAACTCTGATATTCTGTTGCTTTGAATCATCTCCAGCTGAAATTTTTGTTCCTCTCTTTTTTTTGTTTGCTTGCTGATTAAAGGTTGCTTTCTTTTCTATGTAAATCTGGGCCTCTTAAACTTTGTTCAGCTGTCTTATCCCAAGTACTTATTTTTCTGCTTTTATTTTTTTAAAAAAAGTCATGTTTCTGTGATATACCTGTATTGGGTTGGTGCTACAATAGTGCCACACTCCAAAAGCAGCTGAACCTGATATCCTGATTAAAAAGGAAAACTAGTTATGTGAAAGTTTAGTTTTGGCTAAGGAAGAATTTCATGCAGATATCCGTTGAAGGGAGGGCATCTTCCCATTCAAGAACTGCCAATGACAAGTTCCTGCTATGAGTGGAATTGTTTTCACCAGAAGAAAAGCTACACACAGAACACAGGAGAATCCCATCCCGTTGTAGTAATTCTAGGAAACTGCTACAGCTGTTGCACAAATACATCACAATAAGCAACTGAGAAAATGCGGTGATTCAAAATATTGCAAGTGGGGGAGGCGAGCGAAAATAAAGTATTTTGCAAGGTATTGTAGTGAAAGTTGGTTTTTATTTTACAGCGCAGATCCTGCAGAAATGTGAAGGAGGCTAAACAGGCAAACCCTGCTAAATCAAAACAGAAATAATCACGAATCAATTTTTACAGTAGTTCAGTCAGGCACTTTTCTTAAGGCGGCCTGCATTGCAAGGTGAAACGCAATCCCGTCACGCCAGATCCATGTTTGGGAAGACCAAGGCAAATTATCCTCTGAGAGGCTCTCTTCTCTAACATGGGTGCAGTGGAACCACTCCAGCCGTGTTTTCCATAACACTTGATAATGCATTTACACAAGATCATTAACATTGTAGGAAATGAAACAGTGTATCTAAGATAGGGTTACCAGATATCTGAACAAGCAAAGAGGACACAGACCACTGAAAAGGAAAGCAAATGAAGGGGAAAGCTGGACATATTCATTTTTTACCTTTCTTAGCATCTGTGACAAAAATTACAGTAAAAATTGCAAAAAAAAAAAGAGTACTTAGGCCTAACATGTATAGGAACTTATTTTTTGTCCTGTATTGGAAAGACTGAGTTTTCAATTGCAGGAATGTGCTAGAGCAGCCAACAATGGATTAATGTCAATTTCAAGCAGCAGCACAACTCAGCTTGAAGATACTAATTAACTAATTAGGGTCACAGAGCAGAGCTTGTTAACTTGTTGTTAGCACTTATTAGGGAAGCTCTTGTTGGAAAGCAACCATATCTATCAGCAAAGGGGTCAAATGGAGAATTAGCCTGGAGTTGTTAAAAAGAAGCACAGGAGGGCAAGGTCTTCTCCCCCCCCAAATGCCATTGCACTTTATCTTGTGTTTCCCAGGGGCCAACTGCCCAAAAGGGAAGATTCCTGTGAAATAGGCTTTGAGCAATGAAGTAGCTAATTTGTACTCTACACGTGTGGGTCTGGTTGTTCATGCCTGCTCCATGGAGAAAAGCTGCTCAAGAAGAAATACTCAAGATAATATTCCATTTAGGGCTATTCCTCCCAAAGGAGGACAGGAGGATATCTTTGCTAGATATTTAATAAGGAGATCCAGGCAGCCATGAAACATGGTTGCCATGATCCTGCCGATATATTAAACATGAAGACTTGCTCAAATATACTACTGTATTTTTCGGAGTATAAGACACTCTTTTTTACCCCCCAAAAGAGGGTGAAAACTTGGGTGTGTCTTATACATCGAATGTAGCCCCACCCAGCCACCCCCACCCTTTGGCCTCTGCCTCCCAGCAATTTACCTCCTTGCAGCAAACAGAACAGAGCCTGTTAAGCCAAGCAACTCATTATCAGCTTCCCGACTCTCAGCTGAGAGGCTGGCCACGTGCTAAACTGAAAGTGAAACTAAAGCTAAAGCTGCAAGGAGGCAAATTGCTGGGAGGGCAGAGGCAGAATTTTATTTTCTTGTGCTAATCAGACTGCTGAAACTGGATGCAAGGAGGTAAGTCAATAACTATGTCTATAGAATGTTCAAATTATTAGACTTATTTTTTAAAGACTGCTTTATTATTGTTCTAGACAACTTAACAAAATGAAGAAGCTTTTTAAAATAAATGCTTGCTCTGAAGAGGCCCAGTGCTTTTGTATCTTCTTTTAAATAGCAGAGAATAATGTATACTTCCAGAAAGCCACATCAATTTTAACAGAATCTGTACAAGTATAGTCTGAAATGTAACAGTGTCCTGTTTTAGTATTAAGATAAGGCAGCTGAGTTAAACCCTGACTTAGTCATGTTCGGAGTAGATCTATTTAAATAATTGGGAGGAGTTAATGTGACTACATTTAAGAAAACTTTCTGGCATTAATATACTGCCATAATGTACATTTCTCCAATTCTTTGCTATTTCTATGGGTCAGGCACACATGCACAGAAATACACAGCAAACAGAGTATATCATCTGTGCTGTTTGTTGGGAGGCAAATTGCTGGGAGGCAGAGGCAGAATTTTTTTTCGTTTTCCTCCCCCAAAACTAAGGTGTGTCTTATACTCAGTGCGTCTTATACTCCGAAAAATACGGTAAATGCTGATAGACAAGAGGAGCCAAGAGGGCAAAGAGCAAGCAGTTCTGCAGCTAAGCTCCTTAAATCTATTTATTTTTATGTTATCCCCGTTATTATTATTTTTATCTTTTGAAAACTTTTTACCTTATACCTTTCTTACATTTTACTGCCTAACAAATACGGTTGGGAAAAAAGACTTTCCTGGGAATTTTCACTGAGAGAGCAAGAAAGATCATGAAAAAAGAAAGAAAGAAAGAAAAATGTCAGAAGGTGAACAGTTGTCCGCTAAATAAACCAACAAAGGATAGAAAATTTTCTGAAAGCTGATAAAGCAAAAGTTATGTAATCATGAAGTAAATTCTGGGCAATTGGATGTGTTGAAATGGGACTTGCAAACAGAAACTGAGTATCAGTAACTGATAGAACTGTCCTCTCTCTGAAAGAGAAATTGGATTTCCAAGACTCTTTTAACTCTCTAGGGCCAGCTACATCATCACTTTTGTTTGCTGCCATGTGTTCAGTTTCTGCATTGCTGTTGGAAAAAAGCCAGGAGGGAGAGCAAAAAATGGAAAAAAATCATATATTATATCTAGGCAATGCACATTATCAACCCAGGCACTAATATCAACTTTCAATTACTTATCAGCAATTAAAGAAAGAATAGAATCCTTGAAACAATCCTTTATAACTTATTAAACTAAATTCAAGTCTGTAACAACATAAAGTTTTGACATAGGAATAAGAATGAATGAAAGAGGCCAAGAAAATTATTGGAAATTACCTCTAAAATAAATACAAAGGATATCCAAACCCAGAGACAATCTGCTAGTCCAAAATCCATCCAATATCTAGGAACTAGGAAGGCTTAAGTTAAGGACAATCATATGTTTCAAAATAGTCTGCCTACACATCACCCAAAACAGGTTTAATGGAAACCAATGGGATTCAGAGAAAGCTGCTCTTTTGTCTTTTGAATCAACTTTCCCACTGTCAACAATACATGATCAACTTATTAGAAGTAGAGGATGTAAAGCAAAATTGATAGTGAGAAATATTCTACATTAACTTTCATATCCAAACTACTTTTTTGCATCCTGCGGTCTATCAAATATTTACTTCTTTTTGCATCAAGCAGTATATCAAATATTTGCTCAAATATTCAGGTTCTAAGGCAGGGCTGGATCCAGCCGCAGGGTGCTTAGATCTGGCCCAGAGGGCTGCCCTGGAAACAGCGAAGGACTGGTCCATGGTGCTTATGGCAGTGAAAATGGAGCTCAGGAAGGCTGCACATGCCCCCCTCCCCCAGCTCCATTTTTGTTGGCAGAGGGTTGCAGGAGACCGTCGCAGCTAAAAACAGATTTTGGAAGCCTGTTTTCGCTGGCAGAACATTCAGGCCACCACAAGTGCCCCGACACGAGTGACATCGAGTGGGCCATGCCCACCCCAGCCCCCCAAGGTCAAACACAACCCTGATGCGTCCCTCAATGAAATCGAGTTTGACACTCCTGTTCTAAGTCATCATCTCTACATAAAAGTACATCATCATTCAGATTTCCAAGCAATACACCTCTAATATCTCTCAAGAATTTGGTATGCATTTGTCCATACCATACATGAAACAATAGAGGCATTATACATCCTTGTCTGACTCTCAACTTTATTCTAAACCATTTATTTTTACAATACATTATTTTCATTATTTACCACGCTTATTACTGTATCTAGTTATCAACTCAACTCCATATTTATGCCAAATGTTCAAGACAATTCAGGTAGGTATATATTTTTCCTAAATCAAGAAATCTATACATATAAAACAGAAAACCACTCACGCATTAATCATGAAATCTCCAGAACCGTAAAGGCTACAAGCTTGAAATTTGCCATGTATATTCCTCTTGCCTTCTAGGTGCTCACTAAGAAAGGATTTTTCAAAATGACAATTGGAGCATTAGTATTTCCTATATTATTATTAACAATACTCTGATGCTAAGGAGTTCTACTCCCCCCTCCCCACCTGAAAAGAAATCTGATCCAAATGCAAAACACAAGCAGAGGAGTTTCAGTTTTGCTTTTGCTTTCACAGCAGCAAGCACCTTTACTACAGAACAGTTGAGCTAAGCCATGCCCAGGCTCCTTCTTGTCTCCTTGCTCACACAGGAAATACTGTTTGAGTTTCCAAACACCCCTCAATTCTCTCACACACTGACAGAACACTAGCCACATGAATACTGATGGATGCTGGTAGGCAGAGGCAGATTCCCCCCCCCCATTTTCCTCCTCAGTTTAGATGAATCTGTTCGTTCTACCGTAACATCAGTTAAAGGGAAAAGAGGCAAAAAACACAGGAAAAGATTTACCGATGCAATTAGGAAACCACAAGTAAGGGAAGCTGCACACAGATATCTTCAAACTCATCCCCAAGTCAGTAGACAGGCTGTAAAAAAGTATACATCTAATAACCCCTACGTTAATCAGTCACAAATGAGATCTATGCCTTGGACTAATAAGTATTTGTCTGGTTTTAAATATGAACCTCAGATTGATTACTCCAGGGACAAGGTTGTTGATCTCAGACCCCGGTTACCCTGTGCCTGGTGCCATGCTCTAAAGTGGCAGGATGAGAGTCCCGGGATGTGCTGCAGTGGCAGTAAAGTCCACCTCCCTCCCCTTCAGCCCTCCCCTGAACCCTTACACAGCCTTCTCACCCAGCAGCATCCAATGGCAAAGCACTTTCTTTCTGCTGTCCGGAAGTACAATGGATGCTTCCAAATGACGTCTTTTGGAGCCAGAGAGGTGAAAGAGGGAAATTTTATGCCAACATTCAAAGTGCAGGGGCAGGTCTACCACAGGATAGGAAGTATTATTTATTTTATTTATTTTGATGGATTTCTATGCCGCCCAATCCCTAGGGACTCAGGGCGGCTCACAACATATTAGATCCATTACAAAATAAAAACTATCATTAAAATATATAACAACACAAAATGCAATAATTAAAATACAGAAAATACAAAAGTTAAAAGAGTATCTCATTCACCCCGCCTGCCGGAAGAGCCAGGTTTTTATTGCTTTCCGGAAGGCCAGTAGGGTGGGGATGGTCCTGATCTCTGGAGGAAGTTGGTTCCACAGGGAGGGAGCTCCCACAGAGAAGGCCCTCCCCCTTGGCCCCGCCAGCCGACATTGTTTGGTCGACGGGACCTGGAGGAGGCCGACTCTGTGGGCTCTAACCGGTCGTAGGGAGGTATGCGGCAGGATGCGGTCCCGAAGATAACCTGGCCCTGAGCCATGTATCATGGCGGGGCTTCAGCAGCAGCCTTCATTTCTCCAGATATACTTTGTTGGTGATGATAATGAGATGGACATCCGTTGTGGAAGCTACCCAGGCATTAATCCACAACTTGTTAGCCAACTGCAGAAGTTACTGCATGAACACAAATATATTCTGGAACTTAAGGCTGCTGTTGATTCTGTTCCTAAGGGCCACAAGGACTTCCAAGTGGTGGTTAATGCTGATAGGAAGCCTTCTGGAGAGCACCAAGGTCATTTCAATGCCCCCATAACTATAGAAGTGGTTGTTCTCATTGTCGGCCAGGATTTTGAGAAGAGAGATATCGTTCTTCACAGAGACAACAGGTTGTTATGAATCAGTGAGAAGCACTGTGCCTATGATGCTCTCCAGTACCCTCTGATGTTCTGCCGTGGAGAAGATGGCTATCTATATATATAAAAGCAAAAACCACTCACGCCATAATCAGGAAATCTCCAGAACCGTAAAGCCTTTCTGATAGTGAGAACAATCAACCAATGGAACAGCTTGCCTTTGGAAGTTGTGGGAGCTTCATCACTTGAGACTTTCAGGAAGAGATTGGACTGCCATTTGTAAGAAATGGTGTAGGGTCTCCTGCTTGAACAGGGGGTTGGACTAGATGACCTACAAAGTCCCTTCCAACTCTGTTAAGCTGTTAAAAGCCTACAAACTTGAAATTTGCCATGTATGTTCCTCTTGGCTTCTAGGTGCTCAGCCCTCTGATGCTAAGGAGTTCTACTCCCCCTACCCACCTGAAAAGAAATACGTTCCAAATGCAAAACACAAGCAGAGGAGTTTCAGGTTCAGTTTTACTTTCACAGAAGCAAGCAGGGGATAGGATAGGGGAGGCTTCTGTGGGGCAAGGCTGAGGGAGAGAAGGGAATAGGATAGGGGAGGCTTCTGTATGGCAAGGCTGAGGGAGAGAAGAGATAGGGGAGGCTTCTGTGGGGCAAGACTGAGGGAGAGAAGGGGATAGGAGAGGCCGATCGTAACTACTCATTAATTTTCAAGCTGTGTCGATTTATCAAGCCCAATCACATAGTTCCGTAGTGGAGCACGGGTATTTAGCTAGTATACAATAACGTGTTTTTTTCATATTAACATATTTTGGAACAATTGCCAGAGACAAAAATCTGATTTGCACATCTGGCCAAAGCAGAACTACTCTTACAAAATTTTATTCCCTGTCACCTGTTATACCCTTTCAGTTAGAATTCTTTTTTTATTTTTTATTGTTTTATTTATTTATTTGTCAAGCATATATAAGATAACAGATAAAAGTATAAACATGATTTTGAATACATGAAAAGGATACGAATAAAAAGGGACATTAGGTCAGGGACGGTAGACATGGTGCGCTTATGCACGCCCCTTACAGACCTCTTAGGAATGGGGTGAGGTCAACAGTAGATAGTCTAAGGTTAAAGTTTTGGGGGTTTGGGAAAGAAACCACAGAGTCAGGTAGTGTATTCCAGGCATTGACCACTCTGTTGCTGAAGTCGTATTTTCTGCAGTCGAGTTTGGTGCAGTTTACCTTAAGTTTGTTGTTCTGCCAAACATCTTTCCAGGCACACTTAAAATGATGATGATGATGATGATGATGATGATGATGATGATGATGATGATGATGATGATATGATGATGATGATGATGATGATGATGATGATGATGATGATGATGATGATGATGATGATAATAATAATAATAATAATAATAATAATAATAATAATAATAATAATAATAATAATAATAATAATAATAATAATAATAATAATAATAATAATTTTTGTTTTCATGGTTATTTACTTTGTATAATGAAACAATAATTACAATATATTCTTCTGATCATGAGAAAGAGGTTCAGTCTTCATACATGGTTTAAACAAGTCAACCAACCACTCCATAAGCAAACCACATTTTCAAGCTGTGTCGATTTATCAAGAGGGTGAAAGCTTGGGCGCATCTTATACACCGAATGTAGCCCCACCCAGCCACCCCCACTCCTTGATCTTTGCCTGTCAGCAATTTATCTTTTTGCAGCAAACAGCAGCAGAGCCTCATTAGCCACTGATTATCTGCTACCCGACACTCAGCTGATTTATTGAAATTGCCAGCAACCCCACGTGCTAAAATGAAAGTGAAACTAAAGCTGCACGGAGTCAAATTGCTGGAGAGAGAGGCAAAGATAGAATCTTATTTTCTTGTGCTAACCAGACTGTGCTGAAACTGGCTGTTTTTTGCTGCAAGAAGGTAAGTCAATAACTATAAATGCCTATAGAATGTTCAAATTATTAAACTTATTTTTAAGGATTGTTTCATTATTGTTCTAGACCTGGGGTCTCCAACCTTGGCAACTTTAAGACTTATGGACTTCAACTTCCAGAGTTCCTCAGCCAGCTTTGCTGGCTGAGGAATTCTGGGAGTTGAAGTCCACAAGTCTTAAAGTTGCCAAGGTTGGAGACCCCTGGTCTAGACAACTTAACAAAATGAAGAAGCTTTTTAAAATAAATGCTTGATCTGAAGAGGCCCAGTGCTATTGTATCTTCTTTTAAATAGCACAGAATACTTCCAGAAAGCCACATCAATTTTAAAGTATAATCTGAAATGTCCTGTTTTAGTATTAAGTATTAGTATTAAGTATTAGTATTAAAATAAGGCAGCTGAATTAAACCCTGACTTAGTCATGTTTGGAGTAGATCTATTTAAATAATTGGGAGGAGTTAGTGTTATTATATTTAAGAAAACTTTCTGGGATTAATATACTGCCATAATGTACATTTCTCCAATTCTTTGCTATTTCTATGGGTCAGACACACATGCACAGAAATACACAGCAAACAGTGAATATAATCTGTGCTGTTTGCTGTTTGGCAAATTGCTGGGGGGTAGAGGCCTTTTTTCCTTGTTTTCCTCCCCCAAAACTAAGGTGCGTCTTATACTTCGGTGCGTCTTATGCTCCAAAAATATGGTACTTATTCCAACGTTTTCTAATTATACTGTCTCTGACTAGAACCTTACCACTGGTTCTATAAGTTACTATTTTCATATCTATCCTCAACAGTCTAAAATGTCACCAGTTTATATTTTCCGACACTTAATGAGCCTTAAACCCATACTTCAATTGCATGTATGTATTTATCAAATCTACCTCACAAGATCTGACCACTTTAATTGAGATTTATACCCTTCAGAAAGGGAAAGATCTTTCATTCCAGTCTTTCCCTTTCACTTAATTTCACAGTCGCACAGCATACCTATTTTATGTATGTACACACATATTTCGGACTGCCATCTTCCTGAGCCTGGAGTGCTAAGTGTATCAAGGGCCTGGTTCCTGGCTGTGCAGGTAGTCCTCGACTTATAACAGTTCATTTAGCGACCGTTCAAAGTTAAAATGGCACTGAAAAAAGCGACTTATGACACCTTTCCAGCATCTCCATGATCACGTGATTTACATTCAGACGTTTGCCAACTGTTCATATTTATAACAGTTGCAGTGTCCTGGGGTCATGTGATCATCTGTTGCGATCTTCTGACAAGCAAAGTCAATGGAGAAACCAGATTCATTTAACAACCATGTTACTAATTTAACAACTGCAGTGTTTCACTTAACAAATGTGGCATGAAAAGTCATAAAATGGGGCAAAACTCACTTAACAAATTTATCACTTAGCAACAAAAATTCTGAGCTCAACTGTGGTGGTATCTACCTATATTGCTATCTGGCCAAGTATCTCAGCTGCTAGGTATACTTCTTTTGGATGTTTATATTGCTTAAAAATACTTTCAGAGTCTTAATTGTAATATGTATTTGAATTGTAAGCTGCCCAGGGTCATTGATTGAGATGGGTGGCTATAGAAATTGAATAAATGAATAAATAATTCCTAATTTAATACATGCATGAAAGAAAACAATAGAAGGAAGTAAAGAATGTTCACCTACTGTTCAAAATACAACAATGCACATCGATGTTATACAAGAATGGCAACTTTTATTTCATATGCATGTAAGAAATGTATATTTAACTATATCTCCAGATCCTCAATTAATAATACAGAACATATTTTCTGAATATACTGTATGAATACAAATAATAATAACACCATTGGCATAAGTCAGCAATTATTATTATTATTTTGCCACAGTTTTTTTTCCTAAATGCCAGGTTACCTCATATGATTAGTGTATATTTCTGTTTGGATTTGAAATAACATATTTATTCTATTCCATTAGCGTATTTTAATAAGCCTTGCTTTGGGGAGACCATGTCTGCCAATTTAACTTTATCAGACTGTCAACAGAATTTACATGCTTAGGAAAACGTGATGTAAAGTTGCCAGAGTGGTTGCTGCCTGTCAAACATGGCTGACATGGAGAAATGAAATCCATAAAAGCTCATATCAACAATGGCAAGTGGAACTGGAGAGGCAGGACTCCTCCCTCTGTCAGAAATGTGGGAGGGGTGGGGCAGGGGTGGGTTCCTAATTTTTTTACTACCACTCTGTGGGTGTGGCTTATTTTGTGGGTGTGGCTTGCCGGCCATGTGACCGGGTGGGCCTGGCTTCTTGGACTGCTGAAGGGAGGGGAACTGAGATAGGTCCTGCCGCCCATTCCCCCTCCCCTCAACAGCTCAAGAAGCTTCAAACGTGCGAAAATGCCTAGGATCATCACCACGCGTTCGTGGCTTCTCGGACTGCTGAAGGAAGGGGAATGGAGATAGCTCCTGCCGCCTGTTCTTTCACCATCTCACGCGCTCCCTCAGCCATCCTCCCCTGCTTGGACTCACTGTGGGATAGGAAGGCAGCACATGTGCAGTGCCGGAAGGTCGGCTTCTGGGCATGCACAGAATAATTTAAAAAATAAAAATAAAATTTTTTTTTGTAATGGCGGCGCCCAGGCACCGGCAACCGATTGCACCGGTACTGTGATGTGACCAGCGGGCCGCTACCGGTGCTATAGAGTGGACCGCACTGGTAGGAACCCACCACTGGGGTGGGGGTAGCCAGACCACAAGTCAAGTTATATTCAGATATGAGGAAGAATTCCATTTGGGTTGGGTTTTAAGAACAACATCCAACATTCATTACTTTGTGGCAGATTTAAATTGTATTTAATTGGAGGGGAAGCAAGACTGGTAGATTTATCCACCTCTAATTACATCCTTAGCTTATATTTGAATAGTCACTGGAATGACTTTAAAAAATCAAGAATCGCTTTTCCGATGAATAGTTTTAGACTTCATGCGGACATCAGATGTCCTTTTAAACCTGGATTCAATAGGCGCCTTAGAGAAAGAATGGCAGCTAGCGACTAAGTCTCCAACTTTTTGCCGATGCCCCTTAAGTTTTCTCTAATTGCACTAGCAATGCAATGATTGAAAATGAATAAGATTTTTTTTTCCTGGCAGAAAATATACAAAACTTATGATAAATATCCTACAATTGGTGGCCTAGTTTATAGAGAAAGATTATAATTTTGTGTAATAATATATGTATTGCACACGAAGTATGTTTTTGGATTGATTTCCAGTATTTTTTCATTAAATGTTTAAAACCCACATGAAAGAAGATCTCCATTTAAAGTGCTAGAGAATCATTTTCTTTCTAACTTGCTGGGTTAGACCTGTTCTGAATTTAAGATATATTCTGTTGCATAAAGTTATCTATCTCCATGTAACAGAAACACTGTCAGCTATTTCATATTGTCAGCTGTATTAATCCATATAGCCAGGCATACTATAGTTGAGATGTAAAACTCTGAATAATCACTAGATGGCGGTAAAGCCATTGTTTTGTTTTGTTTTGTTTTTGCTGCCACCTAATGATTGTCTGGAGATTGTCCCAAAGGTGCTTCCCCCCCCCCTCCCAAGAGGCAACGGGACTTTCTGGTTTTTCTTTGAAGACGTTTCACTTCTCATCCAAGAAGCTTCTTCAGCTCTGACTGGATGGTGGGGAATGGAAGGATTTATACTTCCCATCATCCAGTCAGAGCTGAAGAAGCTTCTTGGATGAGAAGCAGAACATCTTCAAAGAAAAGCCAGAAAGTCCAGTTGCCTCTTGAAAGAAAAAAAAAGCACTTTTGGGACAACCATGACCTAGATGAGTGAGAATCTCCATAGACATTTGTCTGGAGGTTATTGCCCAGACACAGTATTCCTAATGTAACCTAATATTACTGACAAATCTTGGTAACAGCATCCTATAGCTTGTGAGAAAGGATCTCTGACCTAGACAAGATTCCTATTTCTCCTAAGAAAAAGAGAAAAGAAAAACATGCATTAAAAAGTGGCTTCTGATCTTCTTTACAGCAGTTATAAGTAAATTATAAAATTACCTCTTTCTCTGAAGTTACATCATGACTCTCTAAAATAGTATTCATTGGATTTTATAAAGGTTGTGAAATTTCATCCTCAAAACATTTATAATAAGACCCTGGTAATCCGTCTGGTCCAGACACCTTTTCTGGTTTAATCTTTTTTTTATAGCTTCAGAAACTTCCCTTATTGTTATAGGTCCATTTATAATCTGTTTCTGTACCTCTGTAATCCTTGGTAAATTTCATTTCTTTAGGTATTCATCTATTTTCTCCAAAGAAATGTCTTCTCCTTTACACAATTTAGAATATTGATGAAATGCTTGTTGCATAGTCGTACTATCTGTTAATACAGTCTCACTCTCTTGTAGTTTGAACATCATCATCTTTTCTTTTCATAATTTATACGCCAACCATTTTCTTTTGTTTGCAAACTCAAAGGTGTTTTTTTAAAGCTTTACATAGTTCCTTTTTATTTCCATTTCTCTTACTGTTAATATAGATAATTGTCATTGTAAAAACTTAATGTATTGAGAAATACTTATTTCCTTTGAAAATTTTGTTAATTCTTTTCTTTTAATGTCATCCAAATTAGATTGCATTTTCTCTTGCCTCTTCTTTTTGAGTTCACTATTGTGTAAGGTGACCAGACGTCCTGCTTTTGGCGGGACAGACACGCTTTTCAAGTGTGTGTCCCGCATCCCCCATTCTTTCCAAAAAGTCACGCTTTTTTGGAAAGAATGCCGAAACAGCGGGACGTCTGGTCACCTTAGAAGGGGAAGCACAAAAGAGAGGTACTACCACCGAAATAAAAACCAGAAGCAAGTCGGGCTCTTTGAAAGCAGGGGACAGCATCAGGGAAGGTTTCCCTGACGGAGGTGCCAGCTGGGGGGAGGGGGAAGGGGGCTGCTCCTCCTCTCCTTCCCCCGCCCCATCCCTAGCCCCGCCCTCAGAGGTGCCGCTGCTGTTGGGATGCGGGTGGAGGGGTGAGGGACGAGGAGCGGCGCAAACAGCCCTTCCTCGTCCCCCTCCCCTTCCTTCACCCCGTTGCCTCGCTGCCGCCGTTGCCCTGGGGCCGGGCGGGCGACCGGGAGACCGCGGCACTTGGATGCCTGGAGCTCGTGACAGAGACCTAGGCCCCGAGCGCCGCCTTGCAGGTAAGCTGCCGGCTGCCTCCTTTCCCCGCCTCCCGCCTCCCGCCTCCCGTTCGTCGCTTGCCAGCCCAAGCCACTGCCGGCTCCCGAAGGGGAGGCGGGAGGCGAGGAAAGGCCTCCCGCCTCCCCCCCCCCCACCTGGACGCCGACATTTGCGTTGTTTTGCCCTCTGCGCATGCGCAGTATTCTGCGCATGTGCAGAGGGCAAAACTCAAATGGCGGCGCCCAGGCGGGCCTGCTCCCCGTCCCGCTTAAAAAAAAAATCTGGTCACTTTACTATTGTGCTGTATGAAATAAGCTTTGATAAAAACTCTATTTGCATCCCAGTCAATGCTTAAACAAATGGTACTGAGCTGTTATCAGAAGATCTAAATTATTTTGTAATAATAATAATAATAATAATAATAATAATAATAATAATAATAATAATAATAATAATAATAATAATAATAATAATAATAATAATAATAATAATAATAATAATAATAATAATAATAATAATAATAATAATAATAATAATAATAATAATAACAACAACACTGAAGAAGGAGACAGAAGGCTTGATTCTTGCAGCCCAGGAGCAAGCAATTAGAACAATTGCAATCAAAGCCAAGATTGAAAAATCAGCTGATGACCCAAAATGCAGACTTTGCAAGGAAGCTGATGAAACAATTGATCATATCCTCAGCGGCTGCAAGAAAATCGCACAGACGGACTACAAACAGAGGCACAACTACGTGGCCCAGATGCTTCATTGGAACCTGTGCCACAACTACCACCTACCAGTGGTAAAGAACTGGTGGGATCATAAACCTGAGAAAGTAGTTGAAAACAAACATGCCAAAATACTTTGGGACTTTCGAATTCAGACTGACAAGGTTTTGGAACATAATACGCCAGACCTCACGATTGTGGAAAATAAAAAAGTGTGGATCATTGATGTTGCCATACCAGGTGACAGTCGAATTGATGAAAAACAACAAGAAAAACTTAACCGATATCAGGACCTTAAAATCGAATTACAACGACTCTGGCATAAACCAGTACAGGTGGTCCCAGTGGTAATCGGCACACTGGGTGCTGTGCCAAAAGACCTTAACCGGCATTTGAAAACAATAAACATTGACAAAATCACGATCTGTCAGTTGCAAAAGGCCACCGTACTTGGATCTGCGCGCATCATACGAAAATACATCAAACAGTCCTAGACGCTTGGGAAGTGTTCGACTTGTGATATAGTGATACGAAATCCAGCATATAAATCTCGTTTGCTGTGTATTACATTTTTTGTGAATAAATAATAATAATAATAATAATAATAATAATAATAATAATAATAATAATAATAATAATAATAATAATAATAATAATAATAATAATAATAATAATAATAATAATAATAATAATAATAATAATAATAATAATAATAATAATAATAATAATAATAATAATAATAATAATAATAATAATTTTAAATCCTCCCCAGTGCTTTTTTTGGAAGCAACATTTCATTTAGTCTCCATCTAAAAGATCTGGATTAAATTTTACAAACCAAAATCACAAGATTATGATCTGAAAAGTCTGTGGTAGCATCTCTAATTTGTGAATCTTAATAGCCAAATTCTTCATAATTCAAATCGTGTCTATTGTTAAAATAGTATGTTATTCAAAAAACTGTATATGCTCTCTTGAAGTGCTGTTTTTCTGTCTCTATATATGAACAAGCTCTAAACTTCTATTAAAGAAGACTTTTGGTAATTTGCCTTGAGTAACTTTTATTTTTTTTTCTCGGAATTATTACCCAGTTGTGGGGAGACAACTCCATTTCAATCCTCCAACAAATACCATTTTTCATAAGAAAAACCTAAGTTTCTCCATAAGTCCTTTATCCTTATTTGAGATATATAAATTCCCAATATCAAAATCCCATGCAAATTATTTACATCCAAATAAATCTACTATGATATAAATTCTGGTTTTATTTGGGGGTAGATATACAAAAGAATTCCATTCCTCTTGTTGTTGTTATTCCAGCTGAAATAAATTCTTCAACCACATTTTTATAAATCAAATATTTCAGTTCTTTTTTCTAATATGTGTCTCTTGTAGGCAAATTATTATTTTTTAAGTGTAATATGTTTCTCTTGATGAACATTTGTTCCATTTAAATTCCACGTGAAGCCTTTGTAATTCATAATCAAGCCAAATCTTTAAAAATATCAGTATCTATAGAACCTAATTAAGTATCATCTCTTTCAGTTTCTTGTTACACCTGAATAGGTTTTTGCATAGTCTCTTTGACATTTCCATTTGAGACTTCTTCAATTCTTTTTTTTTTAAAGGTTCTTCTGCCTCCTGGACAGAATTCATTCAAGACCTCTGCTATTTAAAAATAAAAATTCAATTTGTTCCTTTGAAATCTTCTTGCATTTTAGTCTATCAGTAAAAAAAAAATACTATTTTCTCATGCACATTCTAATAAAAATTTATTTAACAATTACATTTTTATTATCGACCTTCAGTTTTGTATTAACATCTACTGCAAAATTTGATCCCTTGTTTCCCTCCTGACATAGTGCAAAAACTCATCCCTTGGAATATTTATTGTTCTTGTATTTATTCTATATACTTTTTCAATTTTTTTCTTCTGTATCCTTATCTCAATCCCTCCACCCACCCACCCCCGCAAATGCGTTTAATAAATGTTTCCCTAATATCTTCACTTGAATCCTCTGGCATTACTCTAAATTTCAAACAAAATTCTCTTAATTCCATTAGTGCCAAGTTATTTAACTCTTTTTCCAGATGTGTATAACTTCTATTTACTATTCAGAATATCCACTTTGGCATCATTTCATTTACACCTCTAGACAGAGCTTTCCATCTTCCTAACTTCTTTCATCTCCCCTTTCATCTTTACAAATCTTTCATCCATTCTTTTTTTCAAAAGCTTTCAATTTAGCATCAAGTGATTTAATCAATTTACTATCAAGTGATTTAGTCAATTTACAATCAGGTGATTTAGATAATGTATTGCCTAAATCCTAAAACATTTTCTGAAATAAATCTGGTGTAATTCCTCTCTGTGGGTGGCTCTAGCAAATCCTTTCCTTCTCCTGCCACTTTTCTGGTGGCTATGTTATGGCTGTGAGCTTGAGTGAAACCCTTCAGTTCACAAAGAGATCACAAAAACCTCAATTCCTGAAGTCAGCTCACAAAGACCAAGTATCCATCCATAGTGCAAGTTGGTAATCACAATCTCTTTTGTCCAGAAAGACTGTGCTGGCCAGAATTTATCATCTAGCTGCCAATCTCTACAGCTTTTCTGTCCTCTTTCCTACAGGGAGGTCTAGTCTGCCATAGATCCTCACCTAGAAGCTGCCCTTCTGATTACCATAAGCGTTCCTTAAAGGTACAAAAATGCATTGGGTTTCAGAATTATACATTATGTTCTTGCTACTGCCAGGCTATTTAGCAGCTGCATAAAACCAAAAGTGATTCTTTTCAAGCACAATTCTTTTGAAGTCTTTTTTTTTAGCAAAATATATTGTGAAGAAAGTGATTATAAAGATTCCAGCAACAGAAGAATTTCTTATTTAGAAAACAAGATCTCTTGGCATTAGGGCAGAGACTTACTTTCTTCTTTCCAACAGTCTTCCTCTAGTCCAGTGATGGCAAACCTTTTCTGGTTCGTGTGCCCACGCCCATTGCCCCCCCCACGCATGCACACAATGGGCAAACCGGAAGTGCGGAAAAACGCACTTCCAGTTTGCCATTGGGCTGTTTTTTGCACTCCGGAGGGTTCAGGGAAGATTCCCGAAGCCCTGGAATGCAAAAAACGGCAAAACGGGCAAACCGGAAGTGCATTTTCCACATTTTCAGTTTGCCGTTTTGCTGTTTTTGGCACTCCGGAGGGTTCAGGGAAGCTTCCTGAAGCCCCGGAATGCCAAAAACAGCAAAACGGGCAAAACGGAAGTGCGTTTTCCACACTTCCGGTTTGCCGGTGGGCAATGCTCGCGTGCCCTCCACTATGGCTCCACGTGCCACCTGTGGCACACATGCCATAGGTTCGCCATCACGGCTCTAGTCCATAATTGATAACAGAGAAGATTGCAATTTGCTGTTTACATAACAATATCCTGTATTACTCTGGAAACCAACTTTTTATACTGACATTAGCCAGTTATTTCACATCAAGAATTTAGGATGCATCTAAGATCTTGTTAGAAATTCTGAATATAGCCCTACAGAACAAACAAAGTGCACAGTCCACATGGGCCTTTCTGCTTAACTGCAAGAGGAAACAGGAAATTCTACTCAGAACCAAAACAAAAAAACAAAAAAAACACCATAGAGTATATATGCAAACTTATAAACACTGCCATCTACTGGTTAAATACTGCTGTAGTTGTTACACAGAATATATGAAAACTGTATTCCAACAGATCTCCAGTATAATAAAACATGATATCCAGTGGTTTCAGTATTCCCACTGAGATATCTCGCCTAGCTCAGACTACACATTTTACCTATCTGACAATTTAATAACATTTCTTTTACTTTAACTGTAAAAGAGATAAGAAGCAGTCATGGTGCACTTGAAATATCATCTCCAAAAGATTTTTAAAACACCAACCAAGTGTGACTTCTATGCATACTTGGTAAAAGAAGCCCCTTTTGTGGAGGGCAAAAGAATCATTTAAAGATTCTGCAACAGCTTTTACATACCATTAACCTCTAGCGTTTGTAAACAATATTTGAGCTCCCATTATGTTCCACCAAAGTTCACCTTTTCTCTCTCTCTCTCTCCTTTTCTACAATGCGCATATATCAGCACATTATAAATAGCCCCAGAATCATGTGTTTATTATATGCCATTAGTGTGTCTTAACAGGCACTGCTGTGGTATGCCTGCCATTTTATGTTTATGGATCTGTCAACCTAATTTACATGACTTTGAAAATATTCAACATTGCCAGTGCAGGCCCTGCTTGTCGGATGATCGTGTCAGGCAGAAATGAAACACGCATCCAGCTGAAGAGAAAACCGTATGCATTACTACGAGCTCCAATGAATTCTTGGTGACACAGTGAAATACATTTAATGCCATTTTACAAGTTTCTGAGGAATATATGTTATAAATGAGCAAGCGAGTAGGTGATATACTCTGGGCAGCCCTATATTATACTGCGAGAAACAGATTTTTGCACTCATCTGTCTTGCTTCTGAATAAACTATAAGTGTAATAGCCAGACCTGAGTAATATTTGTACCTTGAAATGCCTGTCTGCCTAGAAATTTGAAGAATGCTACCCCCCACCCCACATACAGGCGCACGCACAAAATGCAGTGTCTAACCTGTAATGAAAAAGAAGCTGAACGGTTTCAGATGGAACAGAAGTTAGGAAAAAATTGTTTTGAGCTCTTGAATAAAAAATTACAGCACTGAACTGACAACTTCTGTGCTTTCTTGCAATTAAATCTCTTGCGCCATGACTTTTAGAATAATTTAGAGCACAGATTTTTAGAATGTCATTCCCTACCTCCAGTTCTACTTCCACATTTGCCTCCATTACTCTGCAAATGTAGCTAGTAAGCTTGATTAATCTGATGCCAACTTTTTTAGAGGGACACAATCATGCTGTGTTTGGTTTTCCTTTAAAGAAATTTCATTGCTGATGTCATGACTGATGGCTAGGCAGATAAGCATGCCCAGTCCAGATGTTTTCACCATGGATTTTCACCTCAACTTATCCTACTCAGCCTAGAGGTGGAGCTCTTGCCTCACAATCAGGAGGTTGTGAGTTCGATCCTAGGTAGAGGCAGATGTAGGGTCTCCTGCTTGGGCAGGGGGTTGAACTAGATGACCTGAAGGTCCCTTCCAACTCTGCTAATCTGTTACTTGTGAAAATCCAGTTTACTAGTAGTAACTAATAGTTACCTGAGTATGGTGGTGGTTTTATTTCAGATAAAGAACTTAAAATGTAGTCTAGACAAGATAGAATTATTGTTTAGCAGAATGACAGCTAAACTACACTACGATGTCAGATCATCTGGAAACTTAAAATTAGTATAAGGTGCAGGTGACAGATCGCGCATTCAGATCAATCACTGGTTCATATTGTTGCTATAATCTTTGAAGCTGTAAATAGCACAGAGCCATGATAACTGAATGATTGTTTCCCATAATCGAATTGGCTTGGTTCTCTGGTCACTTGATAAGGACCTTCTGGTTTGCCTCCCCTCTTTGAAACATACAGTATATGCTGGAAATGCATGAAAGATCCCTTTTCACTATGGTCATACCTGGCAACAGCATATTCTAAATCTAACTGAACAAAGGGAAGAAGAAATTGTCATAAGAAGCAATATCTGCTAAGCAAATGATTGATATGTTTTCCATATATTGTCTTCCTTGATTGAAAACAGATTCCTTAGATCTCAAGGAAATGGCTTTCCCAACCCTAAAATCTGAAATTCCTTAAATATAAATTCCAGGGGTTGAACTTCAGAGCACATTTATGAAAATCAGTTCTTTGTTCATTGAACAATGATCTCTGCATAGTTTATGAGTTTACAGTTTAGTTGCCTTCCTATATCTCTGCTTCACAAAATGATTGCTTTGTCCAAAGTGTACTTTTTATTTCAGCATTATTATTATCTCTGTGACTGGGACATAAATTATCTTTTTTTACTGTTTCTTCTATATACCACTGCATTCTGTCCATTCATAGTGATCCGCAATACATTTTCATAGTGTCAACTTAATGCCAAATGACAAGTGCTGAAAACATAATAAAAACTGGGACACATTAATCCATTTTGTATGAAAATGTAGAAAGATAATCAGGTTCTGAATGGGATGCCTAAGCTTTAACTATACTGTTGCTAATGCATTTCTTCCAGAAGGGATCATACCAGAGATTCTGATTAGAAAAGAATTACTGCTCTGTCAAACTACTCTGAATTATAAAAACTATGATATGATGCTAAGAACATAGTGATATTTTTTAAAAAAAGAAACATAACATGCAAAAAACAATACATATACCTCTATTCTGATTACACGATGGCTTAATGTGAAACACTGAATGTGGTTTATAAATAGTCTGCTTCCTATAAGGGAGAATATTTGTAACTCAGGGTTGAAATGAAGGGTCCTTGGTGCTCTCAGAGTGTGGTTGTTTTCTTGCAGAAGTTAGTTGCTTTCCTATGTTTGAAAGTTATTTGGAGTTTGCTCTCAGATTTATATTCTGGTGGCTTGCCCTGCCAGTATTGGTGGGGGTAGCCTTAGCAACTCTATGGTTTGGCTGTTTACTGTCAGCTTGTTTGGTAGTTCCAGTGGTGGGAACTGGTGGCGGAAATTTGGCCACAGTCTCTGAACCGGTAGTGAAGGCCGGCTTGCCACACCCCCGAACCGGTTCCCCGGTCACCGCTGCTTGAAAGTGGCTGCCAAATTACCCTCTGCGCATGCGTAAAGGCTTCTGCGCATGCACAGAGGGTCAGTATCTGGATGTAATGGGTGTGACACGCGCACTTCCGAACCGGTAGGGAAGATAAGAGAAACCCACCCCTGGGTAGTTCCTTGATGGGGTTATTACTTGAGAGCAAGCTTCACTCTTTACTAACACCAACAATGTTACCTAGTTTGGGTAATGAAACATCTGCAAAAAAACAACCAAGCTCAGAGGGCACCAAGGATTCCTCATCTGCTTACTCAATTCATATGGAGACTGAAGACTTGTTAATGTTTATCCAATACAGATCTTAATCAGAGTCACAGGACAACCTCATCCAAGGCTGCATGAACAATTGCTTCATGAATTGGAGCAATAATCACCTCCATGATCTAGCTGACCACCCCACCCCATTCTTCTCCAAAGTTAGGAGGATCATGTATCTAGTTCACAAGTGGCCAAATATATCCTAGTAAGTACTATTACATTTCATTAAAACCCATTGGCCAACAGAAGTCCTAGCTAATTGGCTAGATATTGCCTCAATAGTCACCATGGACTCTGTCTATGAAAAGTTTACACATTGACAAAGCTGAACAATTTTATCATCAAAGTGCTGTGCAAAGCAGTTACAGCTACCAGAGGACAAACCTTGCTGTATAATTATGCTTTTCTCAGAGAATCTTTCAGGATATAGGATAATAGTTCCCACCTCTGGAAACTACTGTTTCTACTCAGATTCTTTGGCATACTACATTCATAAAATCAAATTGAACCAATAAATAAAGTCTAAGGAATAGAGCTTAATGGGCCCTCAAGACTCTGTGAAGTTCACCCACCTACTACATATGTCAACATCTCCTACTAGAGCAGGGGTGTCAAACTCAGGTCATCATGGCAGCGTCACATGACATATCGGGACTTTTTCCCCCTTTGCTAAACCAGACGTGGGTGTGGCCAGTGCATGACGCATCTGGCCCGCGGGCCGGGAGTTTGACAGCCCTGAACTAGAGCACCTCATTTCAAATGATCAGATGCAACTTGACCCAGCTGGATTGATTTTCAATTCACTGTCCATCTCAGTTTGAGGAAGTGTGACCTATTGTAAAAAAAATAGCCACATAAGTAGTTGAACCCATGGTTTCTGAATACTCCATACTGTGCACTCTTCCGTTCTGCATTGTGAAACAATAAGACCAATTTGTCTAGTTCTTATACTATTGCTCTGCCATTCCATGCCATGCCATACCACACTAACTACACTACACTACACTTTACTATACTATGCTATATTATTGTATACTATCGTTCTTATACTATACTATACCTGGTTACCTGTTTAGCTTTGATTCCAAGATTCCAATATAATAATAGAAATATGTCACTATTAAGCAAGCTATTAAGAGACACCAGCTGACAGGCTCAATCCATTTGATGGTGTGTGTGTGTGTGTGTGTGTGTGTGTGTGTGTGTGTGTGTGTGTGTGTGTGTGTGAATCAGTTTGTTATAGTGGTTAAAACATGAATATGGGCACAAAACCAGCCATGTAACCTTGGGCAAGTCACTCTCTTTCAACCCTAGGAAGGAGGCATTACAAACCACTTCTGAAATCATGCCAGGAAAACTGCAGGACTTGTACAGGACATTTCTGAGAAAGTGACATAAATGGAAGAAAAAAAATGTGTGTGTATCTATTATATATTATACAAACTTAAGGTAAACCGCACCAAACTCGACTGCAGAAAATTCGACTTCAGCAACAGAGTGATCAATGCCTGGAATGCACTACCTGGCTCTGTGGTTTCTTCCCCAAACCCCAAAAACTTTAACCTTAGACTGTCTACAGTTGACCTTACCCCATTCCTAAGAGGTCTGTAAGGGGTGTGCTTAAGCACACCATCATGCCTACCATCCCTGTCCTTCTGTTCCCTTTTATTTGTATCCATTTCATGTATTCATAACCATGTTTATACCTATATCTGTTATCTAATACATGCTTGACAAAACAAACAAACAAACAAACAAACAAACATATTTGTGGTGGGTGTCTAAACTGTCTCAGTTTAATAAACGTTGGTCCAGTTGCCATGATTTAATATTTTTAGACACCCACCACAAATATTAAATCATGGCAACTGGACCAAAGTTTATTAAACTGAGACAGTTACTCATCCACGTAACTTCTTCAGTCAAAATGAAAAATTTTAAGTTAGGCAGAGAGCCAGAGACTCATTGGAATGTACTAACTCTGCCATAACAACTGCAGGGGTTTCTCCCCAAAATGTATCGAAATATGTCAATGAAAACTCAATCATCCAGGCCAAAAGCATCTAAAAAGGTTAAATCAAGGCAACTGGACCAAAGTTTATTAAACTGAGACGTTTTGTTACTCATCCAAGTAACAAACATAAGAAATGGTTCTATTTCACCAAGCCAAGCAGCTTTTATACACAGCAATTGCTTTTGTAACATCTTCACTGGGCCATAAATATATACATGTGAGAATGAGAATTATGGCAAGTATGTATTAGCCTGCAACTACTGTATTGATCTTTCTGTACAGGACAATAAAGAAATGTGACAGTCATAAACTGCAACTTCCGTAGTTCTTTTTTAGTTCTTCAGTAAAGGACTTCACGCATTTCTGATTGTTGTTTCGTGATAATTTCTGTTTCAGTGCACTTGCTTGGTCTACTTCCATGATAGAAGTCTTCAACTAAGTTACAAGGCCATGTCAAAATACAGTAATAAAGCTATCTGCCTTCATGCAGACAATAATTAATTGTATTCATTTTGAAAACATGTAAAAATATGCCAACCTTCCCAAGGTACAAGATAAGAATATGATAAATGGGGCTTAATGGAGTTAATATTCATAGACGATATATGTCTCACATGCATTTTATTAACCACAGTATTGCATGTAATTATGATAGCTGACCTATTAAACCAATTGCCTTGGACATCTTGTAATAAAGAACAAAGTAGAACCTCTGTCTTCTTTCCATCCCCTATCAAATGTGTGAGAAATTATTTAATTTCCTGTGGAATCAAACCAAGTCTTGAAAAGGGAGAAGATGCAGTAATGGTAATAGATGATGATTTTGCCTTGTGTGCAAGCAAAAAAAATGGACTGTCTTAAACATGCCATAACCCACTAAAAATAACTTCAGATAATTGCTGCAGTGAAGCTAAAATTATATGTTAAAAATAGAGAATTAATATTATTTTTCCCATAAGCAAAAAAAAAAAAAAGATAGACATAGAGCTATTTTTGCTCCATGTTAAAACTGTATTTTTTTAAGTGAGGAAAACCTGTGTTTAAAAATGGTGCCCTGGAAGGCCGCGCGCATGCGTGGAAGGCGTGCGTGAGAGCAAAGCCAGCGTGCGCGTGCGTTCACATTTTCGGTGCTGGGCGAACTGGTTGTTAAATTATGTGAAGCCCACCTCTGGTTCTAAATGATTGGTGGAGAATGGAAGGATTTATATTCTTTGCAGCCATCTGGTCATTAGCACTCTCTCTGACTGTCATTGGAGTCACTTGGGGGTTTATCTGTATCCTCAGAATCAGCTGAATCAGAGTGTAAACTGGCATGGGAACTTCTTGGGATTGCTGAAAGGACTGTGTTGTAGACAGGAGATAGGTGGTATTGTATTCCTCTCCCTCATTTGAGAAGGTGTTCTTGAAGCATTGAGCATGAGGCTCAGACCAACAAAGATCAGGAAAAGCCCCTTAGAATGAGAATATATGAAAAAGGGACAGGATTCTCACATAACTTCTGTCAGACCATCCTTCCTGAAAGCTACTGATAGACAGGTTAATATAGCTCTAAAGGTAAACATACTCAGAGGTGGTATTCAGCTGGTTCGGACAATTTCAGTTGAACCAGTAGTGGTGACCTCCGCCCACCCGCCCCGGTGCTATGCTGTCCTATTTCTGCATGATTTGAAGCCGCGTGCATGCGTGCAAGCCGTGAGCGCAAGCAAAGCGCAAGCACGGATGGTCACACAAGCTCACATTTGCGAACCGGTAGGGAAGTATAAGACACACCTTTCCCCCCAAAAAAAGAGGCTGAAAATTTGGGTGCGTCTTATACTCTGAATGTAGCTTTTTTGAAACTTTTTTTCCCCAGCCCTAACGAGGTGCTAACAATCTTCCTGGCTCTTACCCGCTTGCAGGCTTTTTTATTTTTTTTATTTTTTTTTATTTTTTTATTTTATTCAAAAAGTTTTATTAGTACAAAGTACAAGCATTTTTATCAATTTTCTCCCCCCCATCCCCCCTGCCCACAACCCACTCCCTTCCCTCCCCCCCCCGGGACTTCCCAGAAAAAGTACAGGGCATAGTATTCAATAACATAAATTTAAATTAGATTAAAATAACTTCTTAGATCCCTCATTTTTTCGGCATCTTTAACTCCAGATTAAAACTATTCAAAATGTTAAAAATTAAAGAGAAAGTAAACAAGTAAAGAACAAAAATAAGCAAAATAAAAAAGAAACGAAGATGAACCTCATACACTAAACTTAGTCATAATCTCAAACATTATTGATAGCATAATTTTACAATATACCAAAGTATTAACTTCCCAATATTTAATATATATATATTAATAATGATTAGCTGACCCCTTATATTTCAACACCCTTAAACTTAGTTAAAATCCACCCACTTATTAATAACATAATATTATATGTATAACATTTCCTCTAAACCTCAAACCGTAAAATACACCTTAATAACAATATTCCTATACCTTAAGGTATCACCTCAGAATATATATTATCTACTATACTAAAAATAGTAACCAAAATATATAATAATAATAATAAAAAGAATAAAAACCAACTCTTTATACCTCTAAATTTTTAACCTTAATCCTATATCCTCAAAATAATGATACCAAAATATTACACTATATCCAATTTATAACTTCAAAATATTTGATATAAAAATACCATCAATAAACAATATTAATATTTCAGATCCCCAAATTAATGATAACGAAATAATACACTATATCAAATTTATAACTCCAAAATATATAATATATATCTAAAAAACAATCTAGAGATAAAATATAATACCATTAATAGACAATATTAATACAACATATGAAAAGAAAAAAAGAAAAAAATGATTACAATCTTGTTCATCTTTCCAACCATCCTGTAAGTTTCAACACCATCTGTCCTTTGGCCATTTCCAATCTGTCGCTTCAGCTGTCATCTGATCCCATTCCTCCGTCTCCTTATCCACGTCATAAACATCTGTTTGACTCTGCCACTCTTTTGGAATCTTCGGAATTATTTCCTCTTGATCACGTATATCCGGATTTCCCTTCTCCTCCTCCCTTATTTCCATGCCTTTTTCCACTGGAATTTTAGAAATATCAACCTTTAAAACATTGATGTAGAATTCTGTAGCTTTCTTTATTGTATTTAGTCCATATCTTTTTCCCAAGAATTTTACGGTTACTCCTGTTGGTACATTCCATTTATATTGTAAATTTTGTATTTTTAATTCCTGAACCAGAAAAGAATATTCTCTTCTATCTTTAAGCATCTTGGCAGGGATTTCTTTCCATATCTTTATTTCTTGACCATTTGCCAGAAGATTTTTATTATAAGTCGCCTGTATGATTCTGTTTCGCAAAGCTCTGGTAGTGAAGTATATTACAATATCCCTTGGCAAGTGGTTTTGTTTTGCATACCAAGAATTAATTCTGTATATTTTATCGATTTTTGTAGCCAATTCATCTTTAGACAATCCAGACACCTGCTCCAGTGCCTCTGTCATTCTTTCTTTCAGATTTTCAAATTTTTTTTCTTTCAAGCCCCTGACTCTTATAGCAAATTTCATCTCTTGAAATTGAGACATCATTGCTTCTTTTTCCAATTTTAATATATCATTTTGAACCTTGGTTATGTATTCCTCTGAAATTGTTAATTTTTTCTTATTTTTTTCCAAATCCTTCTCCAAAATTTCCATATTTACTGCTAATCCTTTGCAAACTTTCACCACATCCGCTCTCAATTGTAAATTCATCTTCTCCATAGCAGCTTGCATCTTTTTTTCTATTTCCGCAAGTTTTGAGTTAAATTCTAAAATTAATTCATTTTTCAATGCTTTCAATGTATTAAAAATAGTCTCAGGTGTTAAAGACTTTGATGATGTTAAATCAGACATAGATTGCTTCTTTACAATATGATCAAAAGAGTACTCAATTCCTTTTTTCACTACAGTCTTTTCAAATTTAGAAGCCATTTCAATGTTTTCAAAAAGAAAAGAGGAAAGAGAAATCCAGATCTTTACTTTAAAAAATAATTCCTTTCCAAATCCAAAACTATTTAAATTTTATCTTTCATAAAACTATAGATTAATTCAGAAAAAAAGAAAAAAGGAAAAAAAATTCATTCTTAAGATCAAAAGTTTCCACAGGAAAGAGCTGATAGCAAAGTAAAAATAACTTTCTCTTCTACCCAACGTTTCAAATCACCATCTTGTTGCCACTCCTTATTAAGTTACTTTGTTTCTTCATGAAAACCCAAGAATGGAGTTAAAGAATAAGTTAATACCTCCAGGACTCCTGTCTTTCTCTGGCTGCTCTCTGTATTTTCAAAATAGTTATATCTCTTTAAATCAGCAGCGGCGGCCGCGGCATCTTGCTTCGCTTCCTAGCGGAGGCTTCCAGCTTCCCGGAGCTGCAGACAGGCTACATAGGGAGCCCTCACCCTATGCGCCCTGAGTTGACTTTTAGGGCACTAGGGGGGCTCTACCCCACCTGTCACGCTCTCATCTCTCCCCTTCGCCCGGGGAGAGATTTTCAAGCCGCCAGACAGCTGATCTGGCGGCTTTTACGGAAAGTTGAAAGGACGCCCTGCAAAGAGCGCCAGCGACGCCGACGAGACCGGAACCGGAAGTCCGCAGGCTTTTTTCATTGTTACTCGCTCCAAAGAAGGTTTTTTCCAGCCCTAAGACTTTGCAGGCTTTTTTTCATTGCTACTCCCTCCGAAGAAGGTTTTTTTAAGCCCTAACCAGGAGATAAAATAATGTGCTGAAGTTGACCAGACTAAGGATGCTAACCAGATGAATACCTGGTAGGCAGACTTTTACCCCTATTCTTCTCCTCAAAAACTAAGGTGCGTCTTATACTCTGAAAAATACGGTAAGTGAATACCACCTCTGAACATACTGTATAGTCAACAAGTGTAAGTCCTGTAGGTTCAAATCCCATTAAAGTGTTGAGTATACAACATCTATAACAGAAGACATCTAGACTTGAGGAATTCCAGGAATAATGAAATTGATTGGGTAGTGCCTCCTCCTGGTCAGTAGCTAATATAACATCCAAAGAAATGAGTGTATCCAAAGCTTTTTGCTTTTCGAATTTCTCCCGGAGCAGCTGCTCACTGCTTAGTGAAATCTTCCCATGGACCAAGTTTTCTAGATATAGTGTATATTTGCGTAAGGCTAAAATCTGATTTTACTTTGGAGGTGCACAAGCCTTGCAGTTTTAATCTTGAGAATCAATATTTATTTTAGATGAGCTTACCTATTGTTTTTTGTTTGCTTGCTTGTTTGTTTGTTTGTTTGTTTGCGCTCTCCTTTAAATTTAAGGCCAGTCCTATTTTTCTTTGTTGTTATGTTTTAATCAGCTCCAAATCCTATTTTAAACAGATATTTTTGGTACCAGTTTGTGACTTGGTGTGTGTGTGTTGTAATCTGGTAACACACCTTAGGAAGTATAAACTATTCTGCATTGAGTACCAGCTGCTGCTGATAAACTGCCCTTGTGTCACTATTTGTGTGCATTTTTAAAAAAAATTAAGAGAAAAGGGGATGCCATTTTCTTTCATTTGGCCTTGCTCTTATAATTATGGGAGTAACATTGTGAACCAGAGTGTTTCGCAGGCAAGTTGGTAGTCTCAGCACTCAGTAGATTTCTAATTGCAAAACTGAGAAGCAGAAGGCAAAATGTCTTATTAAACCATAGTAAGAATGGGAGTAAGGAGCAGCAAAATGAAATGCCCATAGATATAAGGTGGTTCTTCATTTCATGTTGAGGAGAGAGGCATACAGTGGCTTAAAATATTTTCATTCTACTCTGCACTTCTCTGCTACGTAAACTCATTGGACAAGGGACAATTGTTCAACAGCTCTGTGTCAAATCAACCAAGTAATTGGGTATGTCTAGTCTAGTGAAAAGAAGGACTAGGGGAGATATGTTAGCAATCAGAGTTAGTTTTCACTTACCTTCCCTACCGGTTCGCAAATGTGAGCATGTGCACCTCTGCACATGTGCACAGCCTCCCGTGCATGCTCATTACTCACACATGTGCCTTTTGCGCATGTGCTCAGCCACAAAAATGTGGCTAAATAGGATAGCATTACGACCGGACGGTTGGGTGGGCCAACCCCGCAGTCAGCACTACCGGTTCGCCCGAACGGGTCCAAATTGGCAACATACCACCTCTGGTAGCAATGTTCCAGTATTTGAAGAGGGGGGGGTCAACCTATTTTCCAAAGCACCAGAAGACAAGACAAGAAGCAATGGTTGGAAACTAATCAATGAGAGAAGCAACCTAGAATTAAGGAGAAAGTTCCTAACAGTGAGAACAATCAACCAGTGGAATGCCTTGCCTTCAGGAGTTGTGGCTGCTCCATCACTGGAGGCTTTCAAGAAGAGATTGGACAGACACTTGCCTGAAATATAGACTCTCCTGCTTGTGCAGCCTGCTTGGACTAGATGATCTCCAAGGTCCCTTCCAATTCTGTCATTCTGTCCAATTCTGTCATTATGACTGGAACCAAAGAGAGATTGTGGTTCATCAGTGTTGTTTTCTTGCAGATTCCTTTTGAAAGCAATCAAGTGACTGGAACTAAGCAGAGATGGTGGTTCAATATTGCTTTCTTGATCATTCCTTTTGAATAAACATTCATCCAGATAGTCGTATTGCAATCTTATGAATAGTTGTGGCATGTAGACCTAAGCAGGGAGTATGTGCTTTTAACTGAGCTATTCTTTCAAAATTCACCACGCCTCTATTTTGTCAAGGTCATAGTCTCATAGATAATAAGTTTATTATTTACCAGAATAGCAGCAATAACAGACACAAGAGACTCACTAAAGACATGGAGCACTGCTAACATGAAAGGAGAGAAAATGTTCTATAAGCAGTAACTGAAGTGTGAAATCTGAGCTTGGCTGTTTGCTAGAAGACCTTTCATTACCCAACAAGGTAACATCATCAGTGCTAAGGGGTGTGAGGTTTTCTCTCTGTTTATATACAGTAGCTTGTCCTGCCAGTATTGCTGAGGTATGTTTTCTCCATGGTAGTTCCTTAAATAGGGTTGAAGTATACACAAAAGTCAATCTCGACATAATTAGTTTGAATTATTAAAGTGCCTAAGAGGTTATTAGCAAGAAAAGTCTGTGGATTGTAAATTTTGCTGATCTTGACTTATCCGACAATTCCAAAGTTATTTTCTTTTTTTCTTTAAACAAAAAAAGAAAGAGGGGAATAATATAATTCAGGTTGTAGAGGAAAAGCTGTGAAATATTTCAACGCAAAATGAACAAGTAATAGTTGCCTTTATTCCAACAAAGACTATAGACCTTTGTTTTAATAAGCCAATCTAACCTTGGCAGCTGAGGAAAGAAAAAGAAAACTGCAGTTAATCAAAATGATGATGATAGCAATTACTGGCTGTGGGGGAAATTGGTTTTCATATTTTAATGTGATCTTACCCAACTCAAACTTTCTGAACCTATACACAGATTGGAGCACAATTATACTCAGAACTGTGTTTTTATAAAAGCTGTAGCTTAAAGGGTACACATTTTAATGGATCTTGGTTCAATTGGCTTTATAAGAGACATTTTTCATCCGGATGCCATCCCTACATAATAGACAAAGCCCACTGTATTCAGAGGCATTCTGAAGATTTGGGTAAATTTACGCCATATGGATGAAGTTACATACTGTAAATCAGAGGTGGGATACTGCCGGTACGCTCTTACCTGTTGGTTGCCGCAGAACCGAAGAAGCCAGTGGCGTTCGTGGCACGGGGCTTCCCCTGCCCGCTTCCCCCCACCTGCCTGGATGCCGCCATTTGCGTTCTTTTGCCCTCTGCGCAAGCAGAACACTTTGTGCATGCGCAGAGGGCAAAATAATGCAAATGGTGGCATCTAGGCGGGCGGGGGAAAGCGGGTGGGGGAAGCCCCGCGCCGCAAACGCCATTGGCTTCTTCGGTTCTGCGGCGACCAACAGGTAAGAGCGTACCGGCAGGAACCCACCTCTGCTGTAAATGACATACAGGTAGTCCTCAATTTAAAACCAAAATTGAGCAACAAATTTATGTTGCTAAGCAAGATTTTGCCCCATTTTGTGAATTGCTGGAGTTGTTAACTTAGTAATGTGGTTGTTAAATGAATCTGATTTCCCCACTGACTTTGCTTGTCAGGTGGTTGCAAAAGATTATCACATGACCCCAGGACACTGTAACTGTCATATATATGAACCAGTTGCCAAGCATCCAAATTTTGATCACATGACCATGGGGATGCTGCAATTGTCGTGAGTGTGAAAAATGGTCCTAAGTCACTTTTTTCAGTCTCCCCCAGGTGAGGTGTGCACAGCACCAACAAGGGCTGGAAAAAGAGGCAAGTAGAGGGGCGCTTCGCTCCTGTTCTGGAATACGGAGCGAGTGTCCATCCGCCGCAGTTGCCCTTCTCTTCTCAGGGCAGGCGAGGAGTGAGGGCGAGGGGAGGGGCCACCCACTGGTGGGATCATCTGACAGGGAGCCACAAGAGAGGGTCCAAAGAGCCGCATGCAGCTCTAGAGCCGCGGGTTGCCGACCCCCGCCTTAGGGTCATGATACACAAAACCAGAATGAGAGAGTTTTAGTTGCTGAACTCAGATGATGTCAGGTGATCCCCGAGTTGCTTTTGGTACAGAATCCTTGCATGAGGTGAAGAAGACTTCATGATTAAGCCACGGAGGCATCCCTACTTTTCTAATCCTTGGCTGCAAAGGTCCCAGGATTTAGAGAAATACAGGTAGTCCTGGATTTACGACCACAACTGAGCCCAAATTTCTGTTTCTAAGGGAAACATTTGTTAAGTGAGCTTTGCCTCACTTTACATTTCTTGCCACAGTTGTTAAGTGAATCACTGCAGTTGTTAAGTTAGTCACACAATTGTTAAGTGAATCTGGCTTCCCCCTTGGCATAAGGTCACAAAAGGTGATCACATGACCTTGGGACACATCAACAGTCATAAATATGAGTCAGTCACTAAGTGACTGTAACCATGGGGATGCTGCAATGGTTGTAAGTGTGAAAAATGGTCCTAAGTCACATTTTTCAGTGCCGTTGTAATCAGTGGTGGGATCCTGCTGGTTTAACAACCGGTTCAATGATTGCGCATGTGCCTTATGCACACTGCGTGTGCATGCACAGTTTTATGGAAACTTACCGTATTTTTCAGAGTATAAGACGCACCTTTTTACCCCCCAAAAGAGGGTGAAAACTTGGGTGCGTCTTATACACCAAATGTAGCCCCACCCACCCAGCCACCCCCACCCTTTGGCCTCTGTCTTCCAGCAATTTACCTGCTTGCAGGAAAGAGGAAAGAGCCTGTAAAGCCAAGCAAGTCAGTAGCAGTTTCCCGACGAACAGCTGATTAGGTTTGCCACATGGAAAAATGAAAGTGAAACTAACTGCAAAGAGGCAAATAGCTGGGAGAGATTAGACACAGCAGGTTTTTATTTTTGCTGAACTGGCTGCAAAGGGGTAAGTGAATAACTATAAATGTCTGTAGAATGTTCAAATTATTAGTCTTATTTTTTAAAGACTGCTTTATTATTGTTCTAGAGCCAGGGATCGCCAACCTTGGCAACTTTAAGACTTGTGGACTTCAACTCCCAGAATTCAACAGCCAGCTTTGTTAGCTTTGCTGGCTGTGGAATTCTGGGAGTTGAAGTCCACAAGTCTTAAAGTTGCCAAGCTTGGAGATCCCTGTAAATCTAGATAACTTAACAAAATAAAGAAGCTTTTTAAAATAAATGCTTGCTCTGAAGAGGCCCAGTGCTGTTGTATCTTCTTTTAAATAATGGAGAATAATGTATACTTCCAGAAATTTTAATTAATTTTAACAGCTCTGTACAAGTATAGTATGAAATGTAACAGTGTCCTGTTTAGTATTAGAGTTTAGTTACCTTGGAGTAGATCTATTTAAATAATTGGGAGGAGTTAGTGTGACTACATTTAAGAAAACTTTCTGGCATAATGTACATTTCTCCAATTCTTTGCTATTTCTATGGGTCAGGCACACATGCACAGAAATACACAGCAAACAGTGTATATCATCTGTGCTGTTTGCTGTTTGGCAAATTGCTTGGAGGCAGAGGCCTTTTTTCCTTGTTTTCCTCCCCCAAAACTAAGGTGCATCTTATACTTCGGTGCATCTTATACTCCGAAAAATACGGTACCTTCCGCGTTACTGCTGGGGAGAAACACAGCTGAGGTATGGCAATCCGCTCTGCCATGCGAATCAGCTGAGAAGATAGCTGAGAAGTTAGCTGAGAAGTGCAGGAGCGGCCGGGCAGGCCCACCTGATCATCGGAGCAAACAGGTTTACTCCAGCGGCGGGTTGCTGCCTTACCAGTGCCAGTGCGCTGCGCATCTCCACGCTTTGGGCATGCATGTGCTTGCTATGCGTGTGTGCCCCCTTGCGCAATTTTGCTTTTGCGCATGTGCAGAAGCAAAATTGCGCCAAAATCTCACGAGGGAACACGCGAGAGAGATTTTGGCGCAATTTTGCTTCCGCGCACGCGCAGAAGCAAAATCGCACCAAAATCTCTCTTATGCGCGTGTCCCCTCACGAGATTTCGGTGCGATTTTGCTTCTCGCATGCACAGAAACAAAATCGGCCAAAAATTCACAGGAAAAAATGGTGACGCGCACGATGGACCGACAGAGAGGGCTCTGGAGCGGTTGCGCAATCCGCCGCTCCCTACCGGAGCTATGCACCGGGCAGCTCCGGCAGGAACCCATCTCTGGTTTGCTCCCAGCTGATTGTCAGAGCATCTGGTTTGCCTGAACTGGTCCGAACTGGTAGAATCCCACCCCTGGTTGTAACTTTGAATAGTCACTAAAATGAACTGGCAAGGACTACCTGTAACTGTCGTAAATCCTGATATTCAAAGGCTTCCCCCTCAAATGTACATGTATATCAGGGGTGTCAAACTGGCAGTCCACAGGCCACTCCCTCCATAAAGGGAAAAATGTCGTGAAACGTCATGTGACGGCAACATGACACAGCAAGTTTGACATCCGTGATGTATATCAGGGCTAGTCGGAACAGAACAGAACAAAATTGTTACTGCCTGATTTTGGCCAGAAGCAAAACTTATTCTATTTATTAAAGTGTTATGAAGAACAGCGCCTGGCCTATGATCTTTTGCTCACTTTTGTTAGCTGTAGACTACCTCGATGGAAAGATGGAAGAGATTGCGTAGAGCACGGGTGTCAAACTCACCACGTCACATTGCCGTCATGTGATGTTTCACAACGTTTTTCCTCTTACACGTTTTTTCGTGGAGCTGGGGTGGGCGTGGTCTGCGGGTGACACATCCGGCCCACAGGCTTCCAGTTTGACACTCCTGACGTAGAGCATAAGATGTACAGTTAGCATTTGAAAAGAAAAAGAAAAAAAATGTATGTTCATAGTACTTTCTGAATCCTATCCTCATCAGGCTACTTTATAATGAAGCAACACTTAAGTTTTCTAGCTTGTTCCTTAGTCTAGATTCCTTTTGAATTGTGTCTACGCCATCTGCTTCTTGGTGTGACTTTTAACAGGTAATGTGCCTGAAGCCCCATTCCTTTTTTACTCATAAACATTCCAGTCAACCAAGAGTGATCGTCTTTCCTCATTTAACCTACGTGTTTTGCTTCAAGATCCAAAAGTTATTATAGTCTATGCTCTAATATGCTGGGTTTTTAAATATATATATATAAAAGAGATTAAAACATTTGTGCATCCATATGGCACAAGGAAGATTTCTTTCTCATTATCTACTACTTCTCAGTTGCTCAAGACTATAATTAGTTTACCAGGCTGTCATGTCCAACTAAAAGCTTGAATTGCTACCATAGTTCATCTAACATGTCTAATGACTCTGTTCAGTAAAAGTACAAAGTAAACAGGGAGGGTGGAGCAGGCAATGCAATAAAATGTCACAATCTAGATTACATCCACATCTTGCAGGCTCAAGTAAAGGCATCCATGGACCACCATTCGTTTGCTCACTTCTAATTTAGTTTACCAAAATAAAATATTTTATTGGTTTTTTAAAAAAGAGATCATTTGATTAGATCATCTCTCCCATCTGCCATGTATTTTCAACATACTGGGAAAGATTCTACCTCTTACATTTGCATGTTCAACAGTTGTGCAAAAAGAGACATACAGCGGATGCGAGTAAAGCCTCTTCCCAAATCCCACAAAATCTGGTCGCTCCGTGAGCTCATCTACAGTCAGTTGCATGAGGGAACTGTAAACATGGGGCCATTTTTAAAATAATTTTTATTGAACATTTTCAAGATTAAAAACAATACAAAACACACACAAAAAAGACATAAAACATGCAAACAATTTTCCTCATTACAGCGAGTTCGTACCGGTATCACTGATAACAGTTACTTATCTGAATTCTAATTTTTTAATATATTCTACTCTATTATTACATTATTATTTACATTATTACTATTTACACACATATCCCCCCTTTATTTATTTATTTATTTATTTATTTATTTATTTATTTATTTATTTATTTATTTATTTATTTATTTATTTATTTATTTATTTATTTATTTATTTATTTATTTATTTATTTGGAGGTTCTTCTATGCCGCCCTACTCCCTAAGGACTCAGGGCGGCGTACAACATTTTAAGAAAACAACCAAACAAATCATTAAAAACAATTTAAAAAACAATTAAAAACACATATAACACCATACATACATGGGGGAGACATCAGATGTAATGTTGTCTCAGAAATCACCCCGCCTGCAGGAAGAGCCATGTCTTAATGGCTTTTCGGAAGGCCAGCAAGGTTACATTCTCTTACATACATACGTATAGATATTCATATGCTATTATCTAATTTTTATGTCTATTTTCTAATCAGATATACTATCTACTCCAAACTTTGTAATATTCTGATTCATCTCTTTCGTTTAGCTCAATTGTCAATTTGTCCATTCCGGCGCATTCCAATATTTTACTAATAATTTTTACATCTGATGGGCAGTCGGCCTGTTTCCAATGTTGGGCTAAGATAATTCTAGCGGTTGTCAGTATGTGCATTATTATATATTGAATTTCCTTATCCATTTTCGCTTCTAGGATACCAAGAAGGAATAGTTCCTGTTTAAATTGTATTTTTTGTCCTGTTATTTCTTCCATCCAGTTTTTTATTTTGCACCAATACTTCTTTGATTTTGGACAGGTCCACCACATATGATAATAGGTACCCTGCTTATGCCCACATCTCCAACATTGTGCTGAACAATTTGGATACATTATGGCCAATCTCACTGGTGGTAGATGCCAACAGTAAAACATGGGGCCATTTTCATACCAGCTGGGAAGCCTTATACGTAATGGGCCTATTGGAAATAGAGCTAAAGAAACTAGTGGTATTTTTCCAAGATAAAGTAAAGATAAATAAATCCCTGCAGATTTTACTCCGCTAGTGACTACAGACTATAGAGGGCGGTGCTCATCTCTGTTTCAAAGCCATTGAGCCAGCATTGTCCGAAGACATTTCTGTGGTCATGTGGCCAGTATGATGTCAAAGAGTACTGTTACCTTCCCAACAAAGTGGTACCTATTTATCTACTCGCATTTGCATGCATTTGAACTTCGAGGTTAGCAGGAGCTGGGGTGAGGATGGGAGCCCACCCCATCACATGGCACTTGGGTCTTTCCAGCCGACAAGCCCAGTATCTTAACCACTGAGGCACCATGCCATCCGTTATCATTTTTCAATGATATGCTTGCTAATGCAAAGACAGGCATTTTCTCACTCAGAATGAGGAAAGGCATGATCACGAAGGAGGATACATGCTTGTCTAATATTCTAATTTATATTTCTAAATTGACATCTCTCTTATAATCAAGATAGCATTTAAAAAAAAAACAAAGTCATGCAAACCCTGTAGCATTATGGAGAAGATGGACTAATCTGAGTCAGATAGACAGATTCCCTTGGCATAGCTGCTGCTTTCTGGAATATAATTGTGACAAATCTAAGCCCAGTGTGAAACAGTAAATACACAGTGTCTCAGAAGTCTGCTCCTATTCAAGAGGGAAAATTTTTCCTTTAATTTTATTATTTTATTATTTAATTTTTGCATGCCAAAAGGCAGAAATCTGAGCTGCATTCATTGGGAAAGTTCAGACCATGTTGTAGGTGCTACCATAAATGGGTCCTACTGGAAAGAGATGATGGGTTTAGCCTAACAAATATTCCTATTTTAGAAGACAAACAAGTAAGTTTGTTTCTTGCCATCCCTCTAGCTTTCACACACACCTGCACAAACACACGCACACATCTGAATACTTTCTGCCACCACTATCTAGCTTTAACTTTATTTGATTTTTTTTTATAGCAAGCAGCATATTTCCAAACAAAACACTGGGTTCCAATCATACACCATTTTAGTTCATCGATTTAATTTTCTTCTAATGTCTCTGGCAGCCCAAATGGAGTCCAGAAATATTCCTGGAAATAAAAATTATGTTGGATGCTGGTACATTGCTGGGAAACTTTCTGAGCTCCCTCTTTTTTTAATTAAAAGAATTATTATTATTATTTTAATTAAAAGTCAAGTGTAGCAGGGCAGAATGGGACAACTCGTCACAGCCAACTCACCATGACCAACTTGCTGTGGGACAACTCACCAGGGGTGGGTTCCTCCCGGTTCGGACCGGATTGGCCAAACCGGTAGCGACCCGCTGGTGACGTCACTGTCGGTGCCAGTACGTGCGCGCCACCATCTTTTTTCCGGGGGTTTTTGCGAATTTTTCCCCTTCTGCTGTTTGAAAAAGGGCCCGCCCGCCAGCCCATTAATACTGACCTTTATTTCTTCGCCCAAAGCACAGCTGATCAGCTCCTCAGCTGTGTTTCAGGCTGATTCCTGCTTCTGAGCGTGCGCGGAAGCCAAATCACACGAGGAGACCCGCGCGCACGAGTGGAGCAAGTGCGCACACGTGAAATGTTGCGATGTGAACCGGTGGTGAAGGTAAGTGGAACCCACCCCTGCAACTCACCATGGCCAACTTGCCACGGGACAACTTGCTGTGGGACAATTTAACAATTCAATTTAATTATTTAAAATAATTTAAAAAATATTTTAATTTTTGTCATTCACACTTCATTTTGTCCCTCCTTTTGCATCCTTTCTTTCATGATTCTATTCCACCATTTCTTTGATTTTAGTGTACTCTTGTCTTGCAGCAAGTTGTCCCACGGCAAATTGGTCGTGGTGAGTTATCCTGTGGTGAGTTGGCTTTAGCAAGTTGGCCACAGCAAGTTGGCTGTGGCGAGTTGGCCGTGATGAGTTGAGCCATGGCAAGTTGGCCTCGGCGAATTGTCATAGACCCCACAGGATGCCTGATCGAGTTCACCACAGAAGGTGTCTGAAGGCACATTGCTCACCTGCTCCTTTCTTTCATGATTCTATTCCACCATTTCTTTGATTTTAGTGTACTCTTGTCTTGCAGCAAGTTGTCCCACGGCAAATTGGCCGTGGTGAGTTATCCTGTGGTGAGTTGGCTTTAGCAAGTTGGCCACAGCAAGTTGGCTGTGGCGAGTTGGCCGTGATGAGTTGAGCCATGGCAAGTTGGCCTCGGTGAATTGTCATAGACCCCACAGGGTGCCTGATCGAGTTCACCACAGAAGGTGTCTGAAGGCACATTGCTCACCTGCTCCTGCGACTGGCATGGATATAATAAAATCACAAGTGCAAAGCATTACATACTGGGATATATTGTGTGCAGATATTAGCTTGATGCAACTCCTCGTTGAATGGACGTGGTAGTTTTCCTGGCAGCAACATGTAAGTGGTTTGCAATTCTTCTGGGATCCTTTTCTTTTTTCTTTTTATTTTCACCTCTAATCTATATTACATGTATTCCCTAGCAGGCTTTCATCCAAGCACTAACCATGACTGAACTTTCTTAGCTGGAGGGAATGGGGGAGGGGGGGGTCAAAGATAAGCCAATGCTGGCAGAATTTTGTCATCTAAACATCATTGCCTTTATTTTGAAGTATAATCTCCCAATTGGAGCACAAGGCTGAGATGTGCATCCTTATTGTCCAAGAGTATTTATAATTAGAGATTTTAGATATGAGAGCTGTAGTGGCGCAGTGGTTGGAATGCAGTATTTTAGGTTAACTCTGCCGACTGCCAGCAGTTCAATCCTGACTGGCTCAAGGTTGACTCAGCCTTCCATCCTTCTGAGCTCAGTAAAATGAGGACCCAGTTGTTGGGGGCAATATGCTCGCTTAGAGAGGGCTGTAAAGCACTGTGAAGCCGTATATAAGTGTAAGGGCTAGTGCTAGTGCTAGTGCTATGTATATATGGCAATGAGATGCAATATTCACAATCCTAAATTTACATTCTATCCCCAGGTATCCCAACCCCCTCCCAAAAATACCGTATTTTTTGGAGTATAAGACACACCTTTTTCCTCCCTAAAAGTGGCTGAAAATTTGGGTGCGTCTTATACTTCGAATGTAGCTTTTTTTTCCCCAGCCCTAACTAGGTGCTAACAGATCTTCCCAGCTCTTATCTTGCAGGCTTTTTCATTGTTACTCTCTCCAAAGAATGTTTTTCCAGCCCTAAGTCTTTGCAGGGTTTTTTTTTCATTGCTCTACTTGCTCCAAAGAAGTTGTTTTCTAGCCCTAACCAGGTGCTAACAATCTTCCTAGCTCTTACCAGCTTGCAGGCTCTTTCATTGTTACTCTCTCAGAAGAATGTTTTTCCAGCCCTAAGTCTTTGCAGGGTTTTTTTTCATTGCTCTACTTGCTCCAAAGAAGTTTTTTTCTAGCCCTAACCAGGTGCTAACGATCTTCCCAGCTCTTACTGGCTTGCAGGCTCTTTCATTGTTACTCTCTCAGAAGAAGGTTTTTTTAAGTCCTAACCAGGGGATAAAATAATGTGCTGAAGCTGACCAGACTAAGGATGCTAGCCAGATGAATACCTGGTAGGAAGATTGTTTTCCCCTATTTTCATCCCCAAAAACTAAGGTGCGTCTTATACTCTGGTGCGTCTTATACTCCGAAAAATACGGTAGGTATTAAAAGAAACCATAGCCATCTTGATACATGAAAACAATCCATACTTAGATAACATAACAATATCTTTTGAAGAACTGATCAAAATGGCAGTTTGCAAATTTTTGAGCTTGTCTATGTGCCTTGTGTGTGTGTCTGTTCAATAGTGTTGAAGCAAAAATCAACAGTGTGTGGAATAATGTGAGAGAAAATGCACATAGATATTCCATCCCTCCCTTCAAAATTGTATTACAAATATTTCACTCAAACAAATATCCTGAGCGCAGAAAACACACACTAACAAGATCTGTAATTAAAGCCAAGCTCTGGTGCACTACGGAATACATGTAAAATCCAGCTTTCACGTTTATAGGTAATTTATCAGTAAATTTACAGGTAAACTCCATGCTGAGAAATAAATCCAACCAGAGGAATAGAAAGCGGGCTAGTAGCAGATGGTGGATAAAGATCAGAGCTGTGAACCAAGAATTGCCCAGTGCAAATATTGCATTTGATGTGAACTTGCATGATGACCTTAAGCAAGTCTCTAAGGACTCTGTGTTCCAAGAAAAAGCTAGAACAGAAACATTGATATTTAAAGAAAGAACTCAGCCATCTCTGTTCTTTGGTGATGATAAGGCTGATGTATCTTATGGGATTGCAAGATTACATTAATAATATCTATGAAGTCCTATACTTTCTAAATCACTGCTTATATGCAAAACATTGTTTCTGAAATGGGGAAATGCCTATTGTACTTTTTTAAAAAAACAGTAACCTTTGAAAATAAGTAATAACCGCATGATGTATTGCATAAAAGCAACAGTCACTGCTTCATTTGGGTTTTGGCTCCTGCTAGATCCCCGTTCACATTTTGATCAGTTTTCCAATCAGCAGCACCATTCTGTTGATTTCGTGTGTGTTTTTTTTCCAAAAAGGCATCCTCTTTGGGATGTGCTTTTCCTGCGAAATACTTCAGGCCACTGACAGTAAAAAGATTAAAGGCTGCTGTCTCATAAAATATAGTACAACCTAGGAATTGATGCTTTATCCATTGCAATGTGAATTCCTCTTTCCTGTTGCTTGCAACAAATGTTGGGATTAACTTGTTTTAAGAAGGAAAAAAAAGAGAAATAAAATCTTTTTAAAAAAAGTTCCATGCAATGATGGAAAGAAGTAGAACTAGATCCAGAATATTACAGGTTATTAATCTAAAAGGAATGGTATGAAGAGATTATATTACGAATGAAGGCAAATATATTCTTTACATAAATGACATTTGTGATAGTATACAAAGTAACTGCATCCTCTTCACTGATGATGTAAAACTATTCAACACCACAGACAATACTACAACCCTTCAAAAAGACCTTGTCTATGTATCTGAATGGTCAAACATGTGGCAACTTCAAATCTCAATCAACAAATGCTCAGTTTTACACATTGGCAAAAATAATCAGAACACAAAATACAAACTTGATGATCATGACCTTGATGATGATCCTCACTCAGTAAAGGACCTTGGAGTACTCATCTCTAACGATCTAAGTGCCAGAGCCCACTGCAACAACATAGCTAAGAAGGCATTAAGAGTGGTTAACCTAATCTTGCATAGCTTCTTCTCTGGTAACATTGTACTCTTAACCAGAGCATACAAAACATTTGCTAGACCGATTCTTGAATACAGCTCATATGTCTGGAACCCACACTACATATCAGACATTAACACAATTGAGAATGTCCAGAGATACTTCACAAGGAGAGTATTACATTCCTCTGTTCGCAACAGAATACCTTATGAAACCAGACTTGATATTTTGGGACTTGAAAATTTAGAACTACGCCGCCTTCGATCTGACCTAAGTGTAGCTCACAAAATTATCTGCCACAACGTCCTACCTGTTAATGACTACTTCAGCTTCAACCGCAACAATACACAAGCTCACAATAGATACAAAGTTAATGTAAACCACTCCAAACTTGATTGCAAAAAATTCGACTTCAACAACAGAGTTGTCAACACCTGGAACACTTTACCTGACTCAGTAGTTTCTTCCCCAAACCCCAAAAACTTTAACCTCGGATTATCTACCATCGACCTCACCCCATTCCTAAGAGGTCGGTAAGGGGCGTGCATAAGCACATAATCCTAGTCGTTTTGCTGTTTCTCCTACATAGTGACCTGCACAATTGCTGCAGTTAATACGATAGATTATTGAGGAAGTCTCCTCCTTTGGTAAAATTTTAATTGTTCCAGAGATCGTGATGGCAATCGCTTCTTTATCTGTAAATATGCCTGGAACTCGCATTTTTAGAACAATCCTTTATATATATATATATATATATATATATATATATATATATATATATATATATATATATATATATATATATATATATATATATATATATATATATATATATATATATATATATATATATATATATATATATATATATATATATATATATATATATATATATATATATATATATACTGTATATACAATCATGTTTATACTTTGCTTGTTATCATATACGCTTGACAAATAAAAAATAAAATAAATAAAATAAAAAAGTTAGTCAGTCAACAGAGTGCTGATTTACCACCAGCCTATCAAGTACTTAGAAGGCAAGGGCTGGGCAGCATAAGCAAAGGACAGCCAACGACCTAATAGCCAGCCATCAACACACCCCAGTCGACATCTAAAAAGTCACAAACAACAGGCACCATATATAAATACCAAACAAAGAACAGCACACACTCTGCTAGAGAGACATTCCCTGAAGATGAGCTCCAACACGAGTCCGAAAGCTCAGAAGACAAAACCTCTGGTCCCACTGATCGACCCAGATTGGATTCTGCAGAGATTATATTGTACTCTGCCCAGAGCCCCTCTCGGAGGGAAATAGGTGTTTAAGAAATACAAAATATAAATAATAAAAACAAATAATAAAAAATAAATAAGGTCTGTCTGTCTATCATCTATCTATCTATCTATCTATCTATCTATCTATCTATCTATCTATCTATCTATCTATCTATCTATCTATCTATCTATCTATCTATCTATCTATCTATCTATCTATCTATCTATCTCTGCTTCATGTTACCTACTAAGTGCCTAAATCCACAAGTAAACAGGAGAAAAGGGAACCCAAGAGAGAATTCTTTGCTCCAGTGGAGTTAATGACAAAACTTCATCTAACCTAAAGGTGAGCAGTGAAACTCAGATCTAAAAAAAAAAATCCCTTCTTTTTCTTTCTCTTCCCTCTTTTTATCCCTGAATTATGGGATATTATTTTAATTTTTTATTTTTCCTCTCTCTTTTGTATCCATTACTCAGCTACCTGTCACACACTCTCCTTCATCTGTTTAATGTTAATAAGTAAGTATTAAGTAATCATCTTTATATTTTCCAGGTAGAACTTTATTATTTAAACTTTATTCTTTAACATAACCTCTGCATTTCATCACATTTTTAATTATCTACATGTCGTAATATATCGGCATTTTAACATTCTACCCTTGTACAACAATACAGCTTTGTGTATTCTTAGCAGTCAAGCCTTTCTCACAATTTTCACTTTATTGCGTATTTTAAATATGGTCTGTACTCCAATTCTTACCTGCTGTTTTTATTTTTCCTCTCTCTTTTGTGTCTATTACTCAGCTACCTGTCACACACTCTCCTTCATCTGTTTAATATTCTTACCGTATTACATCTGCATCTGATCATCAACCATAATAAATTGTTTGTATCTGTGTTTTCAAGAATGAAAGGTCTATGCGGCTCCACCATCCAGAATTACCCCTATTTAATGGAATTTCTAAATCAGAGAAGGGCAGTTTTTTCATGCTAAGTTTTGAGAAGATGGATGAGAAATTTACTGATTCACAAAATGGCTGCCATGGTGGGGTCTGGTGTGTTATGAAACCTCCCATTTACCAAAAGATGAACTAGCCTCCCAGGATACTTTCCACCATCCTGTTGCGACTTTTGCTACAAATAAATATTGCATTGCTGTTTTGCTTTGTTGGCAATGTAGGAAGTTAGCACCCACCCCTCTCCTAGGAAATGAGATATCCTAGGAGATATTAAAAGGTAGAAAATATTCTGTGGAAACATCTGGAAAAATGCTTTTAAACAAACAAAAGACTCCTCTTGGAAAACCCCCACGCCTTGCAAATGGGTCATTAAGGACTGGGCCCAGCACACACATTCCTCTCACCTGGCTGAAAGTCTTCTGCATAACAAAACCATAATAGGATTTGCCCAAGGCCCTTTCATTTCAGCCAAAGCTGGATTAGACAAAAGCCAAGAGCCACCCCAGCATGCCCCTGGGGGGTCTGAGAGCCAATGGGATACATTTCTATACAGGAAAAGGAAATCTAAGAGGTGGGACCCAACTTACACTATAAAAACCAGGAACTCAGCATATCTCTTCCTCTTTTTCTCTTCACCACACCTGGAACCATGTAAGTTACCTTTTCTGTACAGGGGCTCCTGCCATGTGCTCCTGTCCACCATTAAACCTTCCTTCCAAGCAACCTTCATGAATCCAGTGTCTTTTTCCCCACTTGGAACTGAACCTAGAAGGATATTTCCTTATAACAATTGGCGAGCCAGATGGATTCCAAGCTAGCCTCTTCAATGATCCTGGCCTAAATAAATTTATTAGGCCTTGGCCATTGGGAAGTAGGTTTTAAAGGGGTTTTGATTCAAGGGCTGCTTGGAAAGAAGGTGAGTACCTACCTCTAAATTTTACTTTAAACCATAGAAAACTGGGAAATGTGTGTTTGCATGTGTGTATGTGTGTGTGGGGGTAATTTTTGCTTTTTAATTTTACTTTATGGCATATATAAATTCCAATTTCAATTGAATAGTGTGTTGTCTGGGTACAAATCATTTTAGGGAAAAAATAATCATGCTTTTTGTTTAACCAAGTTAATGTATCTTCCTAAATCCTTTGATATTTCCTCCCCCCCCCTTCTCCCCCCCCCAGCCCTGTTTTGTCTGCTAGCCATCGCAGGATACTCATTTTATGGTGGTTCTTTTCCACTTCTCCAAATCTGTTTTAATTTGTTGCACCAATTTATAATAGTTATCTATATTTTTGGTTTTCCTTACCTAGGGGTAGGATTTTACTTTTCTTTGCATTAGATAGGGCTCAGTCTAGTTGTTTTTTTTTTCTTTCTTTTTGAAGATGGGAACCACATTAGCTTTTTCCCAGTTTCTCAGGTGGTCCCCGTGTCCCAAGATTTTTTTTTTAAGATGTGCAGTGGTTCTGAGATTTCATTTACCAGCTCCTTTAGGACTCTGGGACCTGGTGTTCTCTTACTGTTTTTGCTTATTTTAACTTTAGTTTACAGTCTGTTTTATTTTTTCCTTTCCAGTTATATTTCTGGTTAGTTGGGTTGCATTTCTTTTTGCAAGAAGACATGCAAAGAATGAGTTAAGCAACTCATGGCTTTCTCTGTGTTGCCTTCTCTCCTTAGTGGTCCAACTGTTTCCTTGATTTTTCTTCTTGTTTTTCTTATGTATTGGAAGAATCTTTTATATTATCTTTCACTTTTGTTGCAAGTTTTTGTTCATTCAAGGCTTTTGTTTCCTGATTTTTTCTTTACAGATTCTTGCTATCTGCTGATATTCTGCATTAGTTATGTGTCCCTCTTTCCATTTTTTTGTATCTGTCCTTCATTCATTCAATTTGTCAGTGAGGTCTTTGTGCAGCCATGCTGGTTTCTTGGATTTCTGGGTTTTTTTTTTCCTGATTGCTTTTGTGCAATTGGCTTTTATAATCAAGTTTTTTCAGAGTTTACCAAGCAGCTTCTTGAGTTGCTTCTTTCCTTTAGGACTTTCATCCAAGGAATCTTTCTCAAGTTTCTCTTGAGTTTATTAAGGTCAGCTTTATTTTAAAATCTAAGACTTTAGTGTGTTCAATTGTGTTCAATCGTTTTTGTTATGTTAATGGTGCAGTTTCAAATCCTTCTACAACTTCGTCTTGGTTGGTTATTAACATATTTTATTTCTCTCTTGGTGCAAAATTAGTTTTCAAAGTTTCCATGCCTTTAATTTCTGTGTCTGCCATAATATTTATATTTAGCACTTCCAGTATCAAAATGAATAGCATCCTTTTCTTGTGCCCTTTTTTTTAATGTATTTAAAATCATTCTCATTTTGTTTTTAATCTGTCTCTTAGAAAAAAGCTTAAGAGAGCTGAATGTATAAATTCATTTAGGAACCTTTTAGTTTGCTGCCATTATTGAAGTATATATTTTATAGTCAGCATTCAGTGAAGAGATGGGCCTATAGTTTTATCTGCATTAAATCTGAATCTTATTTTGGAATCAAAGTAATATTTGCTCCCATTCAGGAATGTGGTACCTTTACATCAATCAATACTTCATTATGTAAAATCTTTGTAAAATTCTGCCACTGGCCCACCTGGTCCTGGTGTTTGGTTGTTCTTTTGTCTCTTGATCTGCTTCTGATAATTCCATCATTGATATTCATTCATTTAATAGTTTTTGTCCTTTTCTGGTACTTTAGGCAATTCCATTTTTTTTTCAAATATTCTTTAATTTTATTTTCTGAAACTCCTTGCTCATACAGCTTTTCATAATATTGAATTATTTTTGTTTATCCTCATTTGGTAGTATAGAGTTTCTTTCTCATCTACCAGCCTATGTGTCAATGTCTTCTCTTTCTCTGTTTTGATTTGTGTAAGTTCTGTTTAGCGTTTACAGAGCACAGGACCTTCTGTTAGGGAAGGAGGGAGAATGTCTGTGTGTGTGTGTGTGTGTGTGTGTGACTGAAGGGTGGGAAAGCAAATTTTGTTGTTGTTGTTGTCGTTTTTATGTGCACATCCCAAAAGCAAACCCCAGAATTTTTCAGTTCTAAATGTGAAGCCCGTGAGTGTGGAGGTCCTAGTACTAGCTGTACAGGGGCGGCTAGTCCTCGCAGATCCCCTTTTTGGATCTGATAAACCTAGAGAGATTCCCTACAGGAAGGGGGCCTTACTTCTACGAGAGAATCGGAAGTCCTTCCCAGAGTTTTTTTTAGTCTCTGAAACTGTTGAGCGCGTCACTAGCTAAGCCAAAGTGAACCTTACATTTAAAGGATCATGGGAAGCTCTAGTTCGAGGGTGGCGGAGACCCTTGTGTGGGCTTGGAACCTGGGACGCCAGGAATATATCTGTATGACAGGAATGTGCAAAAGTAAAAGCAGGAAACTTGTGTAGAAAATGGGCTTTGCTGAGGGATGACACAGAGAAACAAAACAAAACAAAATAGCCAATTTGGCTAAATAAAGGTACTTAAGAAAACAGAAAAGGAAAAATGTTGAGATGTTTGTTTGTTTCTTCTCTCTCTCTTTTCTTCTCTCTCTCTTATATGTAACCACGTGGTTTGTTTGTTAAGATTTGTGCCTTCTCTAATTTAACTGAGATTTATGGCAGGAAGGACTTGTGTGTATGTCCTGTCATCCTCTTTGTCCATGTTTTTGTGTCTGTGTACGTCTTTGTCTTGTCTTGTGCGCACTCGAGGTAATTGCAACTGTAAAATATCTCTGTTTCCTAGAGATATGAATTTCAAATTGTTAGAAAATTAAAAGCACTGAAAAGAAAGGAAAATGTCTTTGCCCAGTTAGGACTGGCCAACCTGATCTGGGACAAGGAACAGAGTTCAATTTTCCTATTCCTCTCGGTGTTTTTAAGAAAAGCCAAAATTTAAGGGACAATGTTTTAAGTTAATTTACAGGAAAATTTCATTTTTACATTTACTGTATGTACATGCAAACAGTTTTAATATTGCTCTTCTGTGATGTTTAATGGATGCCAATTCTCTGCTAAGATGGAAATGTCTGTTCATTTTTTCCCCCTGGTGATGTCTCCATTTTGTTATAATTGATTTAACTGCGATACTGATGTGTTGATTGTTTTCCTCAAACCCTGCCTGCAAGCTATCTACCCCCCCCAAATCTCTAATCCTTTTACAATGCCTCTCGTGGTAGAATTACCAGCAAAAGGGGGAAGGGACCCTGTTCTTATGTCTTTCAGCCCTGCACACATGATCCTGAAGCCTATGGAAGCAGACCAAATGGGCTCAGAAACTGCCTCCAGTAAAGACATTCCATCCATTTGAGCCAGAAGTGGGTTTGAATCTAGTCCTCTAGTCATCACAGCAACCAGAGTGGAGCAGATCTTTCCAAGCCTGACTGACCAGCCTTACCACCAAAACCTAAGGCCACCCAGCAGACATGAATGAAAGGACCCTGAGATGGACAAATAAAGACCAAACATCTATTTTCAATCCTCAGAAGACAGCTGAAAAGACTAGGGGGGAGGGGGGAACTTCATTGTAAAGTTTTTCTTTCTTTCTTTGCTTCAGTCACAGAAATTCATTGTAAAGTTTTTCCTTTGTTTTCTTTCTTTCCTTGCTTCATTCACTGAAATTCATTGTAACGTTTCTCTTTCTTGTCTCATCTATATTGTAATCAGTTTAATGTACTCATGTAAGAATTGTATTGGGAGTGGTTGCCACAGTGAGTTCTGTACATTTTAGATTTCTGTCTAGTGGGAGGGAAATTTGTAGCTGCATACACAAACACACAGAGACACGCCATTCAGAATTAGACTGAGGTTATCCCTTTTTCACCTACCTCCACCCAAAGCTGCTTTTAGCTTGCTGGTTTTTTTTTGTTGTTGTTGTTTTGACTCCTGCTTTGTGGCATTAAAGCCCAGGCAGTCATATCTCCCTGTTAATTCCATGGGGGAGGGGACAGGTCCCCTCAGGCAATTTCCCCACTTGAAGAGCTAGCAGAAAGGATCTTCGAAAACCCAAGGCCTGACTGCTGCCCAGTAAAGCAGGGTATTTTGCACTGGTGGTCTCAGGAGTAAGAGTCCCAGGGCTCATTCTAAAAAAAAAAAAAAAAAAAAAAGGAAAAGCCTGGATTGCACACTGGCTAACTTCAATTTGGACTCACAAATCCTAGATGCACTAAAGTAAGAGCTAGGGCAGATTCAAGAACCATCCCTTGGAAATGGGCAGCCTGTGATTTCAAGGTAAACCATGGCTGTGGGAATATTGTGGGGCCTGTGCTTGCTTGAAACCTGTCTGGGAGCTCATCGAAAGTGTTATCAAACATCTGAACATAATTGGCATGGAAAATTGGATACTGTAAATTTATTTCCAGAACTTTTGCCCTGGCCATTGACCATCATGATTGAAAGCTCTCCTTTTGGGAGCCACTGAAGGAATCCTGCTGCTGCCTCTTTCAACTGCCTCTTTCAACGTCTTCCCCTCTGCATCAGAGAAAATTGAAAGCACCCATAAAATCTCCCTGACCTGATCAATTTGAAGTTTGTGTCAAAACATGTGTTGCACTCACATGTTTTGAAAAAAAAAATGAGGGATTGTAGGAAGTTAGCACCCACCCCTCTCCTAGGAAATGAGATATCCTAGGAGATATTAAAAGGTAGAAAATATTCTGTGGAAACATCTGGAAACATGCTTTTAAACAAACAAAAGACTCCTCTTGGAAAACCCCCACGCCTTGCAAATGGGTCATTAAGGACTGGGCCCAGCACACACATTCCTCTCACCTGGCTGAAAGTCTTCTGCATAAAAAAACCATAATAGGATTTGCCCAAGGCCCTTTCATTTCAGCCAAAGCTGGATTAGACAAAAGCCAAGAGCCACCCCAGCATGCCCCTGGGGGGTCTGAGAGCCAATGGGATACATTTCTATACAGGAAAAGGAAATCTAAGAGGTGGGACCCAACTTACACTATAAAAACCAGGAACTCAGCATATCTCTTCCTCTTTTTCTCTTCACCACACCTGGAACCATGTAAGCTACCTTTTCTGTACAGGGGCTCCTGCCATGTGCTCCTGTCCACCATTAAACCTTCCTTCCAAGCAACCTTCATGAATCCAGTGTCTTTTTCCCCACTTGGAACTGAACCTAGAAGGATATTTCCTTATAACAGCAATATGTACACATTCCTCTCTTTTGCCTTTCCTCGTCCTCTTCTATCATCCTCATCATCACTGCCATCATCATCCTCTGTCAAAAGAGCTGCTGAGCCTGCATTCAGAGTGCTATTTTTGCATCTTTTTTTTTTAAAAAAAATAGCTACTTGGTTTTATCGCCATTTCTGTTTTTTAGGATGCAAGGAATTTGCATGAACATTCAGTTGCTCCACTAGGCATCTTTACAGCTCGTCTGTATGAACCCTGACATCTTCAATCAGAAACAATGTCATCAACAACACCCTTAATGATTAATAAGCAGTGAGCAAGAAGAGAATGTGTAACAGATTATTTTTTAAAAAAGGAGGGGGACAAGGAGGCAGCGGAATTAGTAGCAGCAGCTCTTTTCACACAATCGCCTCCCATTTGCATCCAATGTGCTTAGTAAGGGCATGATACGCATACATATCTCTGTGTATCTGTATTCATTTGGACACATGCACTATCACAAACTTGGTTTTCAGCATTAGCTTCCTTTTTCTCCTTACACTCTTTTCCAGTGCTGCATCGGGAAAACAAATACAGGATTCTTTTCACATAAGAAGCAAAATACTTCTTGCAATGTTGTTGTGGGGTTGTTGTTGTTGTTTTGCCCTTCTTTAGCGCACCTGTAAACCTGCACAAGTTAACCTGCAACTCCCACTCGGTGCTTAGATTAAAAACTCCATATTACATAATGAGTTATTTTGGGATTCTAGAGGAGACTTCCCCAATATGTTTTAGATGTATTAGGACTACACATCCCACAATGTCTAGCCAGCAATTCTCCGTGTTGAAATTCCAACTCACCCAGAAACCGCAGTTAGGAAAGGCTAGTGTGGGATGTTTCAGAAGCAGTCTGAGATCTTACACACCAACAAACTATGAGTTACAACACTTGATTGCGTTAAAAAGCCCTGTTTGAAGCAATACACAGCATCATACATGTCATGCAAATGTTATTTAGTTATTGCTTCCCTCCACCTCTTCATACTTTTTATCTCTCACATCTTAAAAGGAGAAAGGCAACAGAACAAAGACATTTAATTGACGATTCAATGTATTGTCCAAATCCAAAATATGGATAAGTGACCAAGTGAAGCATATTGTGTGATTCTCCCTCGGTGTAGAGTCATGCTGGCCACATGACCATGGAAACTGTTTTCGGATAATGCTGGTTCCCTCAACTAAGAAACGGAAATGAATATTGCCCCCTAGAAACCTCTATCTTTAGTTTCGCATCTGAATGGGTCTTTGGGTTTCAGTCAGCATTACATGACTAAAATATGCCCATTCAGAACTAATTTTCTGCAAGAAAAATAGAACCTGTAACAAAAGCTTGCAGGGAAAGGAATTCCAGCCTGAAATGTCCTTGTCTAAAATAATTGTGTACACTTATGCAATAGCTGGCAATTGGAAGGACACCAGATCTGGCCTGCCAAAATCCAGAGAACCACTAGATGGCAATCAACAACACCCATTTGCATCCACCTGGTAGAGGTAGTCCTCAGTTAACAATTGTAGTTAGGATCGGCAACTTCATTGGTAAGTGACATACTCATAAAGCAAAAAAAATCAGATGACCGCACCAGAGGTGGGTCCCCCCCGGTTCCTCCCAGTTCTATAGAACCGGTAGTAACTTGGCGGCCTAGGTCGCTAGAACCGGCAGCGACCCAGGCCTGCCACGCCCCCGAACTAGCTCTCTCGGTGGCGCCGTAAACACCGCCATCTTGTTTTTTGCTTCTGCGCATGCGTAGAAGTTGTTTTTAGTTCTGTGCATGTGCAGAAGCTGGTTTTTTAGCACTGTGCATGCGTGTGCGCACGGGGTGCGTAAAGGAGTGAACCAACAGTGAAGAAAACAAGAACCCACTACTTCACCACACCGACTTACAATGGCAGTTCTGATTGCAGCTTCCCCATTGTTGGAAATTGTCATTGAAGGTTGCAAATGGTGATGACCATAGAATGTTGCAACTACTGTAATTATCAGTTCCCTAGTACCCAAATCACAATCATGGTTTTTTTCCCCCTTGAGAAAGAAGAAGATGTTTTGCTTCTCACCCAAAAAGCTTCATCGGTTCTGGCAGGATTATGGAAGTGATGTACTGATTAATTCTGACAGGTTGGGGGAGAGGGGAGTTGGAAGGATCATATAACATGATACGATATCAGGGATAGTGGAGGCATGTTATTGAAAAATCAATTCAGATCATGACCTTGTTGTCATGTGGGCACTGAACATCTCCTGCCAGCCACATCATCAACAATATCTAAGACGTTTACCCAAACAAGAAGGCAGCAAGGATAAAGTTTTCTTAAGGTCTCTGGTTGAGAAGCAGTGTCTCTCTTCCACCTAACTGCTGTGCTGAATGATGCAACTATCGGTTGGTCTCTCCCATTTGCAGTTGACCTTCTCTTTCAAGATGGACAGGGCATGAATGGAGAACATTGAGGACTTGTCCCCCAAAATCTAGAGGTACATAACTCTGCTCAATGAAGAGAATCCATAGCTAGAATGGATTTGAAGTCTCAGATTAAAAATTTTCAGTAGAGGAGACAGCAGCCCCCTCTCTATGTTACCGGTTTCCTTGCTTAACTGCCAATGCCATAAAAACGTTCCTTTTAATTTCAATTTTTATAATTCGCCTTTCATCAGCACCCAGCTCATCAAGAAAACCCAGCTAGGACTACTGCTGTTTCAAATTCACATCCTGCCTATATATCCAGAACTAATTGTGAACCAAAGATCTAGTGTGTGCATCATTTCTATTTTGCCCAGAGGAAAAAAAAAGAATAAAAACAAGACTATCTTTACCTGATTTTGATTCTTTGGAAAAAAGCAGACCATTCCCCCCCCCCCCCCGGTCCCCTAATCACTTCGAAAGGAGCATGTAACTTTCACAACTCGATGTCTTAATGCTTATGTAGTACCACTTAAATCCCAATTATAACTTAAACCACCTTAAAGGGTGGAATAGGTTTATGCTTTCTGTGTGTAAATGAATATTACTGAGGGCTAATCTGCTTTTAGGAGATGTTCAGTGTTTTGTAAGATCAACTTTCAAAAGATTCTTGCTAATCTCCCCTCCTACGGGAGTGAAGTACATTCAAGCAACCTTGCCTTTCTATGCAAAATGGCTGGCTTTCTGATTTGTAATTAATGCTTCCTGCGCTCGCTTCGGAGGGAATGGAATTATAGAGGGTAATGTCATTAATGTAACCGAGGCAGTCCCAAAATGACAGATAGGGTGCTGCCCCCTTTTGGTTATGTGCAGTAGACAAAAAAAAAAGACACTAATCGTAATATAGTATTGCTGGCTTGTGCCACGTTTTTCAGAAAAAAGAGAGAAACTGTTATTTCATTAAATAGTTCTGGACAATTCCTATTTATTTCTTTATAGAGGAAATTATGGGATTTAAGATATTATAATCTGTCAAAGTTCGAAAATGAATTAATCAAGCCTGTCACTCTCCCACCCCCCTCCCCAGAAATCCAAGCTAATTTAATTTGAATAGAATTTTTTCCCCTGGACCTTTGCTCTTTGTAGGAACCATTATGTAAATCAGTTTCCAAAAAAAAAAAAAAGAGCTGCTGCCTCTTCTCTCCAGCATGAATAGAAGACGGCCCCCTCCCCAATATTTTTCTATTTACACCCACATTGCTGCTGCAGAATTGCTTTACAGGTTTGTTAGATGAAATTGCTCAATGCAGAAAATCAAGTCCATTTATGTCAAATGGTTCAGTGCTGCCATTAAATTATATGTTGCATATTTCTCAATAGCATACTATTTGTTCCTTCCAGCTGAGAACCAGATACTAACAATAAGACAAAATAAAATAGGTGAATTTGTTGGACATGAATACCCTAAGAGGGAATCAACAGAACTCAGACTGCTGGTGAACCATGAGAGTCCACTCTGTCAAAATGCTTGGTTTGGTTGTTGTTGTTGTTTTTCCAAGGGAGCAGGAAGAATTACTGGGGAGGGGTGGTTGTGGCACACAGAAATAATACAAGATGGAATTAATGCTCCAACTGGCCCTGCATTATGCTCTCAATGACATTCATTGTACAGATTAAGCAATTGAATTGCTCACAGTGAACAAAATGAGGTTGATTTTCAGAAGAAAGGAAGCAGTATGACAACCTCCCCCCTCCCTTCAGTCTTTAAAAGAGCAGGCTGCATGGTTTGAATATTCACCCTTTATTTTAATTTTTAAAAAGGCTACAAACTTGGGGAACAGGTGCAACACCCAGTGTTACATTCTCAGACTGAAGCACATAGGCTTCAGTCAGGTCCTCCATTCTGGAGGGAAAATACTGACTGCTGATTGGCTAGACTGTCTGGCAACTCCCTATAAAAGGGCTGGCTGTCAGACAGAGCCTTTGCTGGATTGTAAATAGTTGCCAAATAAAGAGCTGTTGTTTTGAAGCCACTTCTGTCTGCCTCTTCCATTCACCCTATCTAACACCCAGAATAAACCATCGATTCATTAAATAACGTTCTCTTCCTTGTCAACCAGTGTCCCATGATCTTCTCCAGTTAATGGGAAATGATTATTGAAAAATGAAAAGACCTGGGTTTTACGGGAGATGTAGGGTTTACAAATACAGTTCATGTACAGTTTTTGAAGTGTTTGTAACAGAATTAGGAAGCAACCCTGTTTTGTAAATAATAGAGTTGCAGATAAGAAAGGAAGAAGACCAACATTCACAAAGTTTGGTCACAATTTTTTCATGGAACAATATTTTATTGGACTAATATCAACAACAATTCTCACATTGAAAGGCTGTTACATTCCCCACAAAGCGCAGTTTCTTCAGCTTGACAGTGAAGTTGCTTCTACAGGTCTACTCTAAAGGGAAGACATTCATTCAATCAATCAATCAGACTAGAGCTGGAAGGGATCTTGGAAGACTCCTAGTCCAACCCTCTGCTCAAGCAGGAGACCCTAGTTTCAGTGACTGTCCAGTCTCTTAATAACCTTTAGTGATGAAGCATCCATGACTTTTAATGGCAAGCCGTTCCACTGCTTAATCGTTCTCATTGTTAGGAAGTTTCTCCTTAATTCCAGGTTGCTCCTCTCCTGGATTAGTTTCCATCCATTGTTTCTTGTCCTGCCCTCTGGTGCTTTGGAGAATAATTTGGCCCCTCCTCTTTGTGGCATCCTCTCAAATATTGGAATGCTGCTATCATGTCCACCCCTAGTCTTCCTTTTTTCTAGAATAGCCAAACCCAAATCCTGCAGCTGTTCTTCATGTTTTAGTCTCCAGGCCTTTAATAATTTTAGTTGCTCTTCTTTTAAATCACTTTAAAATATTATTTATTATTATTTAAATTATTAAAGTAATATTTAATATTTTTTTTAATCACTTAAAAGGAAACTGAGGCCTTACATGGTTAAGACCAGAACACAAGTGTATGTTTAGTTGGAGACAATGTAAAACCATTTTTTATCCTTTCCCTGCACTCCACCATATGAATCAGTAGCTCTGGATTCAAGCAGGAGGGTAGAGAGTAACTCATGGGGCCTGTTTTACTTTTTTCATTATCTACTTGAAACCATTAGAAGTGGAACGTGTGACCAACTAAGCACAAACATTGTCAAATGTATCAGATCAAACAATGGAATTCAAACAGTCTTTTCCAGAACATGCAACCTAATTGGTGTCACCATTGGCTCATTATTTGAGAGGAGGAGGGGGGGAGGAGGAGGAGGAGGAAGAGGATTGCATCTTGGCATTCCAATGTTCTGTATAGCACCAAAGGTGGTTGTTTTTTTCAAACTTTCCCTCATATTACAATTTTGCCCTGAAAATAAAAGGGCACTATGTATGCATATAGATCTACCCAATATTTTCAGGAAAGTCTCTCTTAAAATTCATTTGCAGAAAAATGACTTTCAAAAATCAATATATCTACAAGACACTCATATCTAAAACTGATCATGGCCAAAGTCCTGGTCAGTCAATACTTTTCTTATTTCATTCCATTATGCATTTATTTTATGACAGTTAATAAAGAGCATCAGATATAGAGAGGCCAAAAATAAAGATCAAGCTATATAGTGTTTTATTATCAACTATTGATATTGTCGGCCAGAAGGACTCCATGAGCCAGGTTTTTTTTATTAAACCCATAAAAGATCTGTGATAAATAAAAACACACACAAAAAGTAGCTAGAGATCCTATTGTTTAGAAGGCTGTGTGTTAAGGGCAATCCTACTCTGGGAAGGGAGAATAATCATCTCCTCTCATCATGTTCCTGCCTTTAAATCAAGTGGGAGAAAGTCCAATGTGTTGCTGAATGCTCAGACCTAGAAAGAAATATAAATGACCCCACAAAAAAGGTGCCAGGCTCTGCACTACCAGGTCAGCAATGGACAATCCTTAATAGGAGTCACACCTTACATGGTGTCTGCTGAGAGTCTCTATATAAATGGGGCATATTATCTATTACAAAGGAGTCGGAGACAGACCGCCTGCTGTTGCTGGCATCTATGCATATTCAACATTATCCTCCCCTCAGTGTGACTGTGGGGGTCCCACATCAAACTGTAGATCACATCATGACCGGCTGTAAGCTGAGGGCATATACCGGTCCAGTATCTGATTTTTTTAAAATATAAACAAAGCTGCACTTCAATGGTTAGACGGCATAGACATTTTTCGACATTTATATTTTATTGTGTTTTACTCAGCTAGGTGAAATGTTAATTTATACTGCTAATCCATGTATAATGTGCTGTACGCTAAATCAATCAATCAATCAATCAAGTGAGAAATTCCAACTTACACTAAACCAACCCCTGTTAGCCTTTACTGGGTGGAAAGTGGATCCAAGGTTATTTTATTTATTTTACTTGTCAAAACGTGTACAAGATAACAGGTATGGTATAAACATAAACATTAGCAAAGTAGGTACAGGTAAATTTGGACAATAAGACGGTAGGACAGGGACGGTAGGCACCATGGTGCGCTTATGCACGCCCCTTACAGACCACTTAGGAATGGGGTGAGGTCGACTGTAGACAGTCTAAGGTTAAAGTAGGGCCAGTTGGTTGCTGTTGGCTTAACAAAGGGTGTTCTCAAAATGTAGAGCTTTTCAAAGTGAGACTACCTGCTATTTAGAGACCATGTTTGCAAGGGTTTGTCTTTGAGACTGTAATATCCTTTGTATCAGTTTTTCTGCAAGTACATAATTGACCTGTCAGCCCACCCTGTAATAATAACTGTGATAGACAGGAAATATATTAAGAAGGACCTTTAGTGTCAGAGATGCTTTTAGATCCTTTGCTGTCCTTCCACTTGCTTTCTTTTTAATTAGGACTCAAGCATTTGCAGATTGTAATGAATTGTCATATTATTTTTATCATCATCAATACATTTTTCTCTTCTCAAAGATTAATTAGGCAGCAGTACAAAAGACAACTTTGGGGTCCTTGAGGAGATTAGAGTTTAAAATAAGAATGCCATTTACACTTAGAGAAATAATATTTGTGAACATCCACTTATTAAATGTAAGAATTGTCTGAAATATCATAGAAGAAGGCACAAAAAGAAATTTCTGGGAGAAATGTTATAATTGGAATCAGACAGAAGTATATACTCAGTAAACTATTTATGTCCATTACTATTATGTATTATAATCTACTATAGTAGTGTAGTGAGAGTTAATGTATAGATTTTTTAGCTTCCCAGTCTAAAGAAAGAATGACTGGCCTAACATCACCCACTGGTTTCTATGCCTAAAAGAGGACTAGAAACTTGATCTTTCCACTTCTAGTCCAGCACCTTAACCCTTACATTACAGTGAGCTTTAGTGTGCATGTATATGTTCATGTATGTATAAATCTACATGTCACAGAATAATATATTCAGTATATAACTACATACACACTATAAATCCTGGAACCGAAAAAACCACAAAATGTCAACAGCATAGCATAGATAGCATCCCTAAATCTCAAAACATGACACAATAAAAGGTTTCTTATGAATGAAGCAAAAATGTTCCTTCTATGTGGTTATCTTCTGGGCAAATGGATTTCAGCTCCCAAAAGGACCTTGTTATAACAGTCATTGTTGAAAATTCTTGGTGCTAAACACCCCATATCTGGAGGACTACAGCAATAGTGGAAACGGTAATCTGCCTGTCTAAAAAAAACCATAAATTCCTAAGATACCAGAATGGCTCCAACAGAAGAGAATATATGGAGTTCAGTGTTGAACTAATATATGGAGTTCATTGCTCTCTCAGTTTGGTTGTTTGCTTGCAGATGTTTCATTGTCAGATTAGATAACACCTTCGGTGCATCACTGATTATGCCATTTTAGATAACCCACTGCATCTTTTCATGCAGAAGTGTGCTATATGGCCAGGCCAATATCAGCAAATCATTACCCCCAACCAAAATGGACATATCTGCTAAAGCCGTTTGCTTGTTATACATTGCTTGTTCCATGCAGCTCCCTACTTGTCTTCTGCTTGTCACCTGATCCCCATTCTCTCGATTGCATTCAGCCATCTCTTCAAGACTTACCTATTTTGTCCTTTTCATGATTGTTTCTCTTTTCTTTTCTAGTGTCCATGTAATGCTTGTAAGAATGAAGGTACATTTTGTGTGTATGTGTGTGTGTGTGTGTGTTTTCTGAGGTTTTCACGGGTGTTTGTATGTAGGTCTTTGGGTATTCGGGTTTTCTCCCGCATGAAATTGGAAGTGTCTTGGCGACGTTTCGATGAAGTCTCATTCATCATCTTCAGGCTGGTGTCTTCTGCTTCCTGCTTCTAGGAGCAATGTGAAATTGCTGCTGTTTCTTCCTTTTAACTGCCAGTGGGGGTTTGAACTGATAGGGTGGGAGCTTGGCTGTGTTCTGATTGGTTGGAGGTGTGTTCTGATTGGTTGGGGGCTTGGCTGTGCTCTTATTGGCTGGGGGGCTAGCTCTGTTCTGATTGGCTGGGGGTGTGCTCATGTTAGTCTGACTTGCAGGGGGATTTGAGCTGGTGAGCTGCATTGCTGCTGTTTGGCTTCAAGTTCGTGGTCGTGCCACATCTTCATGGAGGGTGTCAGTTTGCTTCATGTATGGATTGGAGGGGTTTAAAGTGGCTAATGATGCAGCTGTAGTATGGCTTCTGGTTTGTGGTCGTGCCTCATTGGTGTGGGTTTGGGTTTGCTTATTGCGTGGATGTGTGGTGGTGACATCCTGTGTGGTTTTCGTGAGTGTGGGTCTGGTGTCATTCTTTGTGTTAGGGACTCGTTTGTCAATAAGGGCGGGTTTCCAAATGGCTGGTAGGCGGGAGGTGTCATCTCGTTTATTCATGCTGTGTGGGCGTTTTTCTATCTCGATGGCTTCTCTGATTATTCTGTTGTTAAAGTGTTCAGTTTTGGCAATAGTTCTGGTCTTTTTAAAGTCGATTTCATGTCCTGTGGCTTTGAGATGTTGGACCAGGGAAGAAGTTGGTTCCTCTTTTTTGACTGTGTTCTTGTGTTCTTCAATACGTGCACTTATTCTTCTGTTGGTTTGTCCAATGTATGTGGTGGGGCAGGCGGTGCATGGAATTTCATATACTCCTTGATTTTCTAACTCACTTTTGTCTTTGGGGTTTCTTAGGATGGTGGATATTTTTCGGTTTGTGCAGAATGCTGTCTTGATGTTGTGTTTGTGGAGGATCTTGCTGATTCTGTCTGTGGTGCCTTTTATATATGGGAGGAGGGCTTTGCCGTTTTCTTGTTCTCTGTCTTGGATTTTAGTGGGGGTTTCTTTTTGGATTAGGTTGGTGATCTTATTTCTTTGGAATCCGTTGGATGCTAGTACATTAGTGAGAGTATGTAGTTCGGTTTTTAGGTGTTGTTCGTCAGCTAAGCATTTTGTTCTGGAGATGAGTGTCTTGGCTACGGAGTTGATCTGTGCTGGGTGGTGGTGTGAGAGTGCGGCCAAGGCCAAGTTGTAGATCATCCTGGGGACTCACTAAGAGTTGACACTGACTTGATGGCATTTAATCCATGAATCCTTACATTACTTACAGATCTTATAGTTTCCAGCACTTATTGAAATCAAAATTCTTTCGTCAGCCATGATGAAAGTCACAACAACTACTACTGATTAGATCTTAGAAGGACTTTGTGGGGATTTAACTCAGGATCCTTAAATGTAGCAGAATCATTGGGATTCCTTTTCCTTCCTTTCCATCACGTAACCAAACATAAACGTAATCTTGCAAAGCTTCTTCTCCAGTAACATTGTATTGCTAACTAGGGCATAAAAAACCTTTGCCAGACCAATTCTTGAATACAGCTCATCTGCCTGGAATCCACACTGTATATCGGACTTTAACACTATTGAGTGGGTCCAGAGGTATTTCACGAGAAGAGTACTCCACTCCTCTACTCACAATAGAATCTCTTATGCCACCAGACTTGAAATTCTGGGCTTGGACAATCTGGAACTGCGCCGCCTGTGGTCCGATCTAAGCATAGTACACAAAATTGTCTGCTACAACGTCTTACCTGTCAACAACTTCTTCAGTTTCAACTACAATAATACAATCGATACAAACTCAAGGTAAACCACTCCAAACTCGATTGCAGAAAATACGACTTCAGCAATAGAGTGGTCAACGCCTGGAATGCTCTACCCGACTCTCTTGTTATATCCTCAAACCCTCGCAGCTTCAACCTCAAACTGTCTACCGTGGACCTCACCCCATTCCTCTTAGGAATGGGGTGAGGTCCACGGTAGACAGTAAGAGGTCCATAAAGGGGGCGTGCATAAGCGCACCAGTGTGCCTACCGTCCCTGTCTTACTGTCCCCATTTATCTGTACTTACTTACTTTGTTTATGTTTATGTTTATGTTTATACCTATACTTGCTATCTTGTTCATGTTTGACAAACAAACAAACAAACAAACAAACAAACAAACAAACAAACAAATAAATAAATAAATGCTATAATATTAGACATTTTTGTCTTCTACATCAGGGGTCCCCAACCTTTGTGCCATGACCAACTACTACTACTCTATTCGAAACTAGGCATGGGAGAAATGGGCAAGTGTGAGCGTGTAAAACTCCACTTGTGTGAACAGAAGGCACTTGCACTCATGCACTAAGTTTCATTTGTGCAAATGGAGCTTTGTATGTGAGCATGAGTGCCCTCCGCTCATGCGAGTGGAACTTTGCGCACAAGTGCAAGCACCCTGCACTCGCGCATGAAGCTCCATTCACACAAATGAAGGGTACGCGGATGTATCACTAGCACAAACGGAGCTGTGTACATGAGTGTGTACCTGCCACTCATACAACCCCCCTGCGCCAGGCAGCCACAACAATCCAATTTGTGGATATAGAGATTTAGGAAGCAAAACAAAATGAGAAGCTGGGTGACAGGAGTTCCCTCTTTTACTTCCACATTGCATAGTTAACATAATCCATTTATCTGAAAAAAAAAGGCTCTGGATCTGGAAAATAAGAACATAAGAGATAATGATTTATCTTCATAGCTGTCAATAACAACTGCAGACTTCATGCGTTTGGTAAATGAAGAATGTGAGTGTCTTGAAAATATGATGTTTAACAAAAATCATAAACATTACAAACTAAATATTTTGTGATACTGGCAACCTCTGCATTGCATTGTTATATTGAACATGATGTCATCTTCCACACAGTATTTTTCATGGTCATTACACCTAGAAACTTTCTTCGTTGTTTAAGTATTTGTTTTATTCAGTAAATTGAGTTCCATTTATTGCAAATAAAATAAATAACTCACAGTTTCGGGTTATTTTGTTTGATGGTATGTCTATTTATAATTCAGCAGTAGTAAACATTCAGATAAATCTCACCCACTAAAGCAGTGAGTGTGAATGTGACAGTTATGATAAAAAGTACATCAGACTGAATGATCAACAATGTGCTTTAATATCCCCATTGTATGTGTGTCTGTGTATTTCTCTTGGGTAAATTGTATTTGGAAAAGGCAAGTTTTGTTGATATTTGTGTCTCATAAGTAATAAAGTATATTTTGCTCACTCCAAAGCAACAAATTTAAAAAAATAATTACCATTGTCTTTATTTATTGAATTGATATACCATAGTTATACCACAGCTGCTGTGGCCTAGAGATAGAGCTCTTGCCTCACAATCAGGAGGTTGTGAGTTCGATCCTAGGTATTTATTTATTTTATTTATTTTTTATTTATTTTGGTTTTCTTATATGCCGCCCAACTCCCGAGTGACTCAGGGCGCCATATAAGGTAGAGGCAGATGTAAGGGTTTCCTGCTTGGGCAGGGGGTTGGACTAGATGACCTGCAAAGGTCCCTTCCGACTCTGTTAATCTGTTAAAGTTACTCATTTTAACAATGGCTCTATATAGCAGTAATATTTTTAGGGAAGACTTAAACATGACTTCTAATGTTGAAATCAATAAACCAAATTACTATATTTGGGGTGATTTAGGATTAGTGGATATTTGGAGACTTTACAATCCCTCTAAAAAGGCTTTTCTTATTTTTTTCTAATCAACGTAGTTGGCAAATTAAGTTGGCAAATTGACAGCTGTTAAATTTTGCATATTAGAGATAAAAAGTCTATCTTTCTAAGACCTTTCTCATTAGAAAAACCAACAAACCTGTTGATATTGTGAAATAATACTTTATAAGAGTCAGCATCGGAATCAAGATAAGAGAAATAAGTTTATTCATAGATTGGATCAATTATGTATCCTTACTTTGGTCAAACTGTATTGATGGGAAACAGGTTTCCACTTGGTAGAGTCATGAAGCAAAGATATCCATTGACTTTTCTTCTTTTTGTCTTTGCTATTAAGTCCCCAGCTAATACAATCCATTCAGATAATAGAATTCATAGTATTAAAATTAAATTTGAGAGCAGATTGGATTTTTTTTCAAACTATACAATACCCTCATTTATAAAACCAGTTCAGTATTTCTATAGAACCCTAATATACAGGATTACCGTATGTATAAATCTATATAAATCGGAAATAATGTGCTTTCATGTGCCCAAATGCAGCTGAAACAACAGTTTGACTGTACATGAAATATATATTTCAAAAACTAAGCAATATTTGTCATCTACTAACACATAATTGATAATGTATAGAATAAGTATAAATCTGGAAAAGAAATGGGCAAAGTTACAGTTGTCTTACTTAGGAAGAATGACTGTTCCTAAAAATGGATATTTAACCTAGATTGACTTACCTGTATCAAATTCTTCCAATAAATTTCTTAGACTATAGATTTAATAGTTGGCAATTAACAGCTATTGAAACTGTTTATCTACTGGGGCAAATAAACTAGACTGAAAAGGAATATAAATCTGCCAAGGAAGATAGTTTAGGAGTACCCTTCTTAATTTAGTATTTTAAAACTTTTCAAATTAAACAAATTATTTGGCCTCATGTGGAATATAATCCCAATTACGTGGGTGCTCAGGGAGGGGTAGCACCTCTAGTGTAGGGGCATGTTGTGTCCTTTTACGGCAGCTCATTTTAGGGCAGCTTTTAGGGCAGCCCTTTCACCTTTGGTCCCCACCTGTCACTCAGCTCTCACTTGTGGCTCCTAGCAGCTGTAGCATGCACAGTGGCCACACCCCGGGCAACAGCTTCGACAGGCTGGCCAAACCAGGTTGAGAGTAGCCGTTGGGTCATCGACCTTCGGTGAGATAGGGACTTGTCTATCCCGAGCATGTGAAGACAGATTTCTGTGGATTGAGCTAATGAAATTTACTAGAATAGGACAACGGTCATGAAGGCGGTCTCTGCAAGCGAAGTGGTATGCTAAGAGCACGGCAAGACACAAAAGACGCCCTGGTCAACCATGCGCCCAGCCCATCTCCAACTGTCTCGACTCTTGTCCTGCTATTTGGAGCAAGATGGAATCTGGGAAGAGAGAGTGAGGCTGACTATGCGCACCTCTCCCTCACTTTAATCCAATTCATGCGCAAATCTTGACATCCCCCCCAATTCCCATGGTAATGTCAAGGTCCTCTTCGAATACGATGGATGAACATTATCAATCCCAATTACCTATACTTCAAATGAACCTAATATAAACGTACTACTGTTGAGAATTTCAATCAATCAGAAGAGAGCTGGAAGGCACCTTGGAGGTCTTGTAATCCAACCTCCTGCTCAAGCAGGAGACCCTATATCATTTCAGACAAGTGACTGTCCAGTCTCTTAATAACCTCCAGTGATGAAGCATCCATAACTTTTAATGGCAAGCCGTTCCACTGGTTAATTGTCCTCACTGTTAGGAAGTTTCTCCTTAATTCCAGGTTGCTTCTCTCCTTGATTAGTTTCCATTCATTGTTTCTTTTCCTGCTCTCTGGTGCTTTGGAAAATAAGTTGACCCCCTCCTCTTTGTGGCAACCTCTCAAATACTGGAATACTGCTATCATGTCCCTCCCCCCAGTCCTTCTTTGCTCTAGACTAGTCAAATACAAATCCTGCAGTAGTTTTTCATATGTTTTTGTCTCCAGACGTTTAATCACCTAAATCACTTCTTTGCCCTTTTTCCAAAGTCTCAACATCTTGTTTTGTAATGTGGTGACCAAAGCTGGATGCAGTATTCCAGGTGTGGCCTTTTATTTGCAATTTAAAACAAGAATGCTGGATAAAGTGCCTTTCTGCCTTCAAATTTGAAGTGCTGCATTGTAAAATATAAAGTATATTGCAAGGTGACTTTAAAAAAATAACAACAATAATCTGTAAAATACACAACAACATGCTGTATAATTGCTTGTTGCTATTAACACAGTTGCAGTGCATGACAGAAATAGCTTGCTTAAGAGATTTCCGGCAGACTTAGATCAATGAAGATTGAACTAGATGACTGCTTCTTGCAGGCTTCCTTCAAGGTACGGGATGCTTTCCTATTCTACAGCCTTTAGAATTGGAGGCTTCCTTTAGCTAAGGAGAGAGAGAGAGAGAGAGAGAGAGAGAGAGAGAGAGAGAGAGAGAGAGAGGGAGGGAGGGAGGGAGGGAGGGAGGGAGGGAGAGAGAGAGAGAGAGAGAGAGAGAGAGAGAGAGAGAGAGAGAGAGAGAGAGAGAGAGAGAGAGAGAGAGAGAGAGAGAGAGAGAGAGAGAGAGAAGCGATAGCCACCACGATCTCCGGAACATTTAAAATTTTATTTAAAACTACTATTAAAATTACTAAGCTTTCGTCAACCCCTGTTGACTCGTTCGAGTGTAAAATCCCCAGGGAAGAGATGCTTGCTTTTATAGAATGCCTATCAATTTATGTAATGCCTATCAATTTAGACTTTGCACGTGTAACTGGTCCACACCCTTTTTTCTCTCCTGTAATTGACTTAATTGTTTCTGCCTTAGTCATGCTGACAGATGAAGATGCAATTTCTATTACCTCTTTCCCCATTGTGTATTGCCTCTTTCTCTCCCTGGGGGGTAAAGCAGGGCTATCAGGCATTGCTTTGAAGGTGTTTCTCCTGGCTTCCTCCCCCTCATTGTTATTCCTCTCCCTTTTAGGCACACACATTGCCTCCTCTAAATTCATCTGTTTTGCCCATTTATTTATTTATTTATTTATTATGGTGTTCTTATATGCCGCCCAACTCCCGAAGGACTCAGGGCGGCGTACAGCAGAAAAAAATACAGGACACCAATTTATAAATAACACATTAAAACGAGATATATAAAAATTAAAAAACACAATATTTAAAATCATCCAATACCCATTCAATAACCATACATACTTGGGGTGAGCTTGAGTGGTTTAGACTCTACTCCCAGCCTGCAGGAAAAGCCATGTCTTGACAGCTTTTCGGAAGGCCAGCAGAGTGGGGATAGTTCGGGTCTCTGGGGGAAGTTGATCTTGTGATGGGTCTGCGTTGTTCTTCTTCACCCCCCCTATCTCTCTTGTTCTGCTGCTCCTCTACCGTGCTCCCTTGCGCGCAGTTAGGGGTTTTCACACCTTCATTGGGGCAATCTCTATGCCTAAAGGGGGTAATTTGCCCCATATCTCCATTCAAGCATAGTGATCAATCCCCCTTAAGTCCTTCCTGGTGTCTTAATGCCTGGTATGCCGGCATACCAGGCATTATATATATATTTTAGGACAATTTTAGGACAATATATATATTTGCTGTTTGAATGGGACTTAATAATAACCCTCCTGCAGTTTGTCTTGTTTTGCCTATGGTTGCCTTGAGTGTTTTGGAGCTCACTTTGAAATAAATTTACTAAAAAAATATTCTGGTGATCAATTCATGGTAAACCTTGAAGCAGCCAAGCAGCTCCCACTCATAGCATTATTTCTTTATTGTTCCATTAAAAGAAGAGATGAAATGTAGGCAGACATATGGCTAAAAAAAATATTCTGACGCATGAAGGAAAATCAATACAATTACCATAGAGTAGATACTTTTGGGGCTATGTATTTTGTATTATATTTAATTTTTGTTCTCCTTCATTTAATTATTTTCAATGAACATTAAAGGAGTAAAACAGGAAGGGGAAAGAAGGGAAAGCCTTCCCTTTTCTGGAGTGTATAAATGGTATAGCTAATCATTTTCAACAGTTTTGATAAAATAGCATTGACATTTCCAGCCTCTTTAAAATTATGCAAATCACTGAGTGGTAAAGCACTGGAGCTCTCTTCTCAAATAGAACACTGCTGTTTAAAGTGGTGTTGTATGTCAAGTAGGCTAAGGTGTGGGTACTTTGATTAGAATATTCCCTCTCTTCCACCCCCATCTTTTCTGCAGCACAAATCTGTGTGCCATCTGGTCGCCCACAGTCCTTATTATAATTCAAAATCACATGCATTCAAGTTTTTCAAGATAGGGCTGCATTTTAATTGGCGGGAGATAAAAGAAAAAAAATGCACTTCATATGGCCTTCCCTTCATTCAAGTCCATCATATTTTAATCTGATGGTAGTGTTTTGAGAACTCAAGCCTCTCTACAACTCATAATTATGGTTAGTTTTTTTATTATTAGTATATGCGGTTCCTGAGCTTCTAGAGTTGGTGATTGAGTCAGTGGTGGAATGCCCCAGACTTTTGGTACTGGGAAATTGTAACCTCCATTCTCCAGAAAAGAAAACCCTTGTGTTTTTCTGGTTCCAGAAATTTAATTTAATTTAATTTAATAGAGCCCCTCCCTCGCCCCACCCCCCTGCGCATGCGTGTGCGACCCCCCCACTCCCCTGTTTCCCAACCTTTTTTTCCTCGGGTGCCAAAATAGTGTGCGCGCACGCTATCGCACGTCCGTGTGTGCCCACACCCATAATTCAAAGCCCCTCCCTCGCCCCACCCCCCTGCGCATGCGTGTGCGACCCCCCCCACTCCCCTGTTTCCCAACTTCCAGTGGGCCTAGTAGGCCTGTTTTTTCGCCCTCCCCAGGCTCCAGAAGCTTTCTTGGAGCTTGAGGAGGGCAAAAATGCCCCACCCCCGCCACCCTGGAGGCCCTCCGGAGGCCGAAATCACCCTCCCAGAGCCTCTGCGCGAGCCAAAAATAAGCTGGCAGGCACGAACATGCGCACTGGAGCTGAGCTAGGGCAACGGCTCGCGTGCCGGCTGAAATGGCTCCGGGTGCCACATGTGGCACCCGTGCCATAATTTAATTTAATAGACGTTCTTATAGGCCGCCCAATCCCGTGGGACTCAGGGCGGCGTACAACAGAATAAGAAGCGTACAATAAAAACAATTATCATAATTTAAAATTAAAAGGCATAGTTAAAACAATTATAAAAACAACATTCAAGGGGGGAATCTGATCTTCCTATTCACCCCGCCTGCCGGAAGAGCCAAGTTTTTATGGCTTTACGGAAGGCCAGCAGGGTGGGGATAGTCCGGATCTCTGGTGGGAGTTGGTTCCAGAGGGACGGGGCTCCCACAGAGAAGGCCCTCCCCCGTGGCCCCGCCAACCGACATTGTTTGGCCGATGGGACCCGGAGGAGGCCCTCTCTATGGGACCTAACCGGTCGTAGGGAGGTATGTGGTAGGATGCGGTCCCGAAGGTAACCTGGCCCTGAGCCATGTAGGGCTTTAAAGGTAACGACCAACACCTTAAATTGCGACCGGAGACTAATTGGCAGCCAATGCAGCTGGCGAAGAATAGGTGTTACGTGGGTGTATCTCGGTACACCCACTACAGCTCGCGCAGCTGCATTCTGTACCAGAAAAACACAAGGGTTCATGGTCTTGATCTTCTCCCTGTAGAGCTCTGGCCAATACATTCATTCAGTCCCATGCTTGACCTGGCATTCACACTAGAGCAGTTATTATGTCATCTGAACATGAAGTTTTTTTACTACTACAATTACTTTCTAATCTATCTTCTTTGACCTGCCAGATCTCTGCGGGGCTGTTGAATAGATTAAGATGATGTAGCCAGTGGTGAAATCCAATTTTTTTTACTACTGGTTCTGTGGGTGTGGCTTGGTGGGCGTGGGGTAGTTTGGTGGAGGTGGTTTGGTGGGCGTGGCAGGGGGAGGATACTGCAAAATCTCCATTCCCACCCCACTCCAGGGGAAGGATACTGCAAAATCCCCATTCCCTCTCCACTCCTAGGGGAAGGATATTGCAAAATCTCCATTCCCACCCCATTCTGGGGCCAGCCAGAGGTGGTATTTGCTAGTTTTCCGAACTACTCAAATTTCCCACTACCGGTTCTCCAGAACCTGTCAGAACCTGCTGGATTTCACCCCTGGATGTAGCCTAGGCATGTAATGGACCCAATGGGCTTTTGGATCAGTCTCTAGAACACAGAGAAGGAGTGAGCATGGGAAAAAAAACTGCCCAAATAACTTTCCTTTCTTATGGATTCTAGTAAATTCTCCAATTAGAGAGGAGCTGCAGGAGATGGAGCTACTCTAGGCTCTTAGAGAAAAAACAATGAGTGAATCTAGATGCTTGGGAGAAGAGTTTGGTGATAAGAGCAATGAAGCATTTTTATTTTTCCAGTGGCTCTAAGGCTACTTATTCCCTTCTGGGAAAATATAGGAGTGAAAATCATCCTGTATACCACCATGACAATTTTGCAAATTTCTTTGCAAGTAAAATTGCTTCACTGTTTTTCAATTTTAACTCTGCAACGATCTATACACAGATAGTAAGGATGCATATAGATTTGTGGAAAGATGTTCTCCAACATTGTAACATTTAGAGACTGGGTCACCTCCTGTTTCTTTAGGAATTCAAGGAAGCAGAGTTTAACTAGGATGTTTCAACTCAGGGCCTCCACAGGGGCAAATGAGAGAGGGCAAACAGGTCAACAGTCTAAAATGGTGGATGTGATAAGGCAATCAAAGTCTCGTCCTTTTAAATGTGTTACATACATCCCACAACATAAAAGGGGACTTGAGCTTTACCTTATTCCTATCATTTTGACATTTACACACCCACCCATTGATGCCCCTGATAGCTGCAATTGCATAACCATTAGGAGTCATGGTGGCGCAGTGGTTAGAATGCAATATTGCAGGCAAACTCTGTCCACAGCCTAGAGTTCGATCCTGACTGGCTCAAGGTTGACTCAACCTACCATCCTTCCGAGGTCGGTAAAATGAGGAACCAGATTGTTGGGGGCAATAGGCTGACATTTGTAAACAGCTCACAGAGTGCTGTAAAGCACTATGGAGTCTAAGTGCTATTGCTATTACTTTCTTCCATGTAACACATAAGAGGTAAAGTAGAAGGACAAAGAAGCATGCATGCTGATCTCAAGCCCTATTTCCCCAATTTAAACCTTCCCTTTCACCTTAATAAGTTCCCTCCATTCAACCAAGAGCTCTGAAGGTGAAATATAATGGTGCTCACTTATATGTGAGAAAAATTATCCAGGTGAACCTAACAACATAGGAAATTATGCTTGTATCAGGCAAGCAAACAAGTTCAACTCAGCTTTGTACCTTCCAGCTAAAAACACTGTCAAGCACAACCGGGGAAGCAAGATTTAGATGGTGTTTTATTAATCATGCTTAATGCTAGGGGAAAAAAGGGGTCAGCATACAGAATTTTAGGTGCTTAATTAGCAAAACTCCTCTCGTTTCTAGTGAATTCAATAAGATGGAGTCTCTGAGACTTGTTTGAAATTCTCTCTCCTGGATAAATAAATATTTTATTTATTAAACAAATTCATACAGCTGCCCTTCTTACCTTAGGTGACTCTATTGAAAGGCTAATGGCTCCTTAATCAAATAAGACTGAACTCTCCATCTGTTCTTTGTTTTTCATGCTTTGAAATACTCCACTTTCTTCTCCAACTTCTGAGAATGATCTTACAGTACATGAAAGAGGAGGGTAAGTGGAAATAGGAATAGGCATAACCAACACATATAGTCCCATCCTCTGACATATTTAATCCTCATGTTAGATAAGATTAATGTCTATAGCTTGACATAGTTTGGGGAGAGCTTTGTTAGTAGAAACAACTTAGTATTTCACTTCCCTTTTCTCCAAGTGTCTTGAAAAGTGAGCTAGACAAACTCACAATCACCACATACACAACCAATACTTTTGCTTTCTTTGCTTTCAGAAATAGACTTGTTTTGGCCACCTTTGTTAGGGTACTTACTAGTTACGGTAATACACTGACCAGGTAGTAAGAACTAAGGAGCTAGTAGGAAAAGATAATATTCCATTCAGCATTTGAGGGTTTTCTCGGAGCATTTCAACTATTTTTAGAAATGTTGATCCCCGCCACAGGGAAAAGATAGGCTGTATGAATCTCCAGAAGGCTCATAAAACATGATTATTGAAATTATCTTAGAGGAGGAAAGCTTGTTAAGCCATTAAAAAAAACATGGTTAAAGCTAATCATAAAGTTTAGTATAAGAGGTCAGTAAGGGGCGTGCATAAGTGCACCAGCGTGCCTACCATCCCTGTCCTAATGTTCCCTCTTATCAGTACCCATCTTATGTATAGAAACAATGCTATATCTATGTATATTACCAATACGTACTTGGCAAATAAATAAATAAAAATATTTGCTGGGTGCAGTCACAAAGCCTTAGTATCATGCAAACTTAGCAAATCCACAGTTTATGGGTAAGTCATTTTGCAGTTTTTGGAAGAGATCAGCAGCAGAGAACTGAAAGAATGGAAGGCATGTTGAAGTCTCTCCATGTGGGGGTTACAGATATAAAGTGGCAGATTGACTGTCTCGTGGCAATTCCTGTTTCCTGTCTCCACTTACTTCTTTTGCAGATAAGGCAAATATTAGTGAAAAGCCTCCAGAACTACCTGTCCAAGCAGAATCGGATAATATTGCCCCCCAGCATCTCATCCCCCTTGTAGAAATGGAGTACGTAAGCACAATCACGGATTGGGGGAAAATATAAACACTTTTTGCTCTTTCTGCTTGAAAAAAAATACTAGAGTGACAGGGTGATCAGATGCTGTTTTGTGCTAAGTACAGATGTCACCCAATTAAAGAATTTTAGCTGATTAAGTAGATGCCTCTTTAATCACAATTAATTTTGATTAACTTTGCCCAGGGGAGGGAGTCTTTTTCAAAACGTTGGAAACAGTGAAGGAATAGTTTAGGCCATTGCACTGGCCGCATAGAGAATCTTGTTGTGTCCACTTTTACTTTTCTCTTGTGCCAAGAGCACTTCTTGAGAGGCAAATAGATTTGCAGTTGAAAGGTGAGAATGTGGAGGGACCCAGACGCATAATTGACTGTTTCAGCCCTTTAGCAGGCAGTAAAACAAAACAGGTATTTCAAACATCTGATGGACTAAAGACATACTTTACAAAAAGTAAAATTCACTTGACATTTCCCCAAATGAGAAGAAATGGCTGGTCAATTCCTACCCTTCACCTCAGGTAATATGAAGTTATTCAGCTGCAGAATATATGTAGTATGTCTTTATTAGAGTCATATCCCTGTTGTTTTAAACCAGTATCTCAGTCACTGTTCCCTCTAAGCTGCGTGGCCGCAAACGTAACGAGAGAATGCGACTCGGAAGTTTCTAACTTCCGCGTGGCATTTTCTAATGGCAGAGGCTGTGCGCCTGCGTGGCCGCGCACATGAAAAGATAACGCCGCACGGCAGTTTCTAACTGCCGCACGCTGTTTTCTGATCTTACAAGGAACATTGATCTCAGTATTTACAATCCCAAACTGGATCCTCAGCTCACAAATGAGCAATTACAAAATTGCTCTATTGATTCCAGATGTAATGACTCCCAGTTTAAGAACAACTGGACTAGAGGACCAGAGTCCTAGCCTCAGAAAACTTCCATTTGTCAGAAAGAGAGGGTTAGCAATGGATTTAGTCCCTGATAGATAATTGACTGATACATTGTAGAATCGAGTCAACCTGTTTATAACTTATTTCAGCTAGTTAATAAAGTCACTTTATTTGTTTCAATATTAACCAGGTGACTATTCTATAGTATATTTCCCCCCCTCATTCCTTGTGATGCTATCGCAGAGACATAAAAAGACACGAATTTATAAAGCAGAAAATATTTATTGGTGGCCATAGGATAAATGCATCCTGTAACAATCTCTCAGATTTTATGGGATTTCACTTAATTTTTAGGAATAACATAATAGAAAAAGGACACCACAATAAGGAGAATCAGTGACAATGTTGCCTTAAAAGGGAAAAAACATCTTTTAATACATTTCAGAAAGACTTATCTAGCAAGGAAAAAAAAATTCATGGAATGAAACACGGAAGTTAGGAGTCTAATTCCTAGGGAGTTAGGGCTGGTGCTTGTTTGGAAAAAAAAAATGAGCATTTTGTAGCAAATGATTAAAGGTGATAGAAAAGCCTGCATTACTTACAGTAGATCCGTTGATACCTAGGACTTAGTAATGTGCTGTACTCCATTACAGCACGAACAGAAAATGAAGCAGATTTAAATCCTAAACTCCATAAAAGAAAGAGAACTCAACTGAAAGAGAAGGGCTATGATAATCCTGAGAATATCAGGCTAAGCAATAAGAGGCTTGCTACACAAAGACACACAATTCAGTAGCATAGTAACTTTGAGATGTAGATTTCATTTCCCAGAAATCCCTGGCCAGCATGTTTTGTTTCCCAAAGAACACCGTACAAAATATTAATTTATCAACTGTAAGTGATTCAACGAACTTCTCAGATTTTTACAAAGTGGGGATTACCATTCCGTGCAAAGTGAAAATGCACATGGTTTCTTGAGGCTGTGAGGTTTCCCCCAATACTGAGTTGTAGTATTACTACAAATCAGAAAACTGTACTGCCATGAAAATTGCTAGTCTTACTACTAGTGCCTCTCTTACCTCTTTTGCCTCTGTTCCCAGTCATTCTAAGTCCCCTGACTTCTTTCCAAGGTAAGAAATAGCAATAGCATTTAGATTTATATACCTCTTTACAGTGCTTTACAGCCCTCTGTAAGCGGTTTACAGAGTCAGCATATTGCCCCTGGGTTCTCATTTTATCAATCTCAGAAGTATGGAAGGCAGAGTCAACCTTGAGCATGGTGAGATTTCAACTGCCAAATTGCAGGCAGCCAGCAGGCAGCAGAAGTAGCCTGCAGTACTGCATTCTAATCACTGCACCACCACGACTCATGGCAGAGTATAACTATTTTTACATATTTTCAGGCTACCCATGAAGGGATTAGGAGAAATTTCAACATTAACACTGGAGCACTAAGGATGACTCAAGGTTCCCCCCCCCCCCTCACTCATGAGCTCCATAGACATCATGGAGACACAACAGGAAAGGGGGGAAAGATATTGCAGAATATGTTTGTGCCATGGGTAGGTGAAAGTAGGAATATATTTCCATAACCAGTGGGTTATGTTTGGCTAGGGAAGATTCAAATTATAGAGGCCAGATTTAGAAGAATTGAGTTGTAATGTGTCCAAATTATTTGGGAGTAGGTAGGAGAAGTTCACTACTGTCTTACCATAACTATTGCAAAACTGGCAATTATTCCTCTGAAGCACCAGCAATTTTCTTAATTTTTATCACGAGCTGGAAAACCATTTAACCTCCAAAATTAAGGAATGAACATGAATTTAAGTATATTAGAAATTTATTGTTATCCAATATATGTTTTAGAATTGTTTGATGTAGTCAATTCTAATTATTACAAATTCTTGTTTTATACAGAGTGAGTTATCTAAAATGCTTTTTAGTAGAAGAAATAAAACAACTGTTCTATTATATTTTATTTTCAATCAACCTTTACAAAAATTCAAATCATAAGCTAAAAGAATGAAAGCTAAAATTATCTATAATTTTCCAATCCTTCCTAGTCTATTGAGCTGGTCTCAAGGAATTAAATGTGATCCAAGAAAATCTGCATGTGAGAATTGAATGTTATTGTTGCTATTAGTATTATTATTTAGATTTAATCAAGCCACCCACTCCAGTTTGAAGTTTAGTATTGTTTTGCAATGCCAGGTATACCTTAATAGAAGCTATTTTTCTAAAATAATATTATTATTCACCTAGTGTGTGAGGACAGAGGCAACACTAGGATAGACTCAGATTAAAATGCATGAAATAGCTGATGACAGCCCTTTCAGCTCCCCAAAATATTGAATTGAAAGTTAGCGCAGTGGTGGGTTCCTACCGGTGTGGTCCAGTGTGCCATTCCAGTAGGGACCCGCCAATTACGCAATTTGCGCGTGATGGCTCTGGTGCCGTCTTCACTGGTCCATCGCACAGCGCCATCTTTTTTCTGGAATTTTTGGGCTTTTTTTGCTTCCTGCGCATATGCGGAAGCAAAATCTTGTGAGGGGATGTGTGCGTGCATGCAATTTTGGTGATTTTTTTTGCTTCCGCGCATGCGCGGAAGCAAAAAATCACTGAAATCTCACTCACGCGCATGTCCCCTCATGAGATTTTGCTTCCGTGCATGTGTGTAGCGAGCGTGCACATGCACAAAATGAGATGCACGCACAGTGCACTGGTAGGCAGGTAAGAGGAACCCACCCCTGAGTCAGCGGTCTATCTAATGGTACTCTGGAAACCATGAGGCAGAAGAGAGTGGAGACAGCATCTTTGAACAAAACTTTCATGGACTATTCCTATCAATTCTGGATGACAATTTATCCCACTTGTTGGGATCCCCTAATCTGAACCTGTATCTGCAAAGGGAAGGCTGCTTTAATTTGTGCTGACTCTTTCTGCCTACCTGTTTTTAAGATCTTCAATTATATCAGTTTCAATCATCTTGAATACTCACTTAAATAGAAAGATGAGATATAAGTTTAATAAATGATTTACATAATTTATAGTGATTAAAACAAAGGAAAAAGTAATTCCAATCCCATGTCATGTGTCCAGGTTTGGACACCATATTATCAGAACGATTCAAAGAAACTGAAAGACAGATGTATTAATCTGATCAAGAGATTGGAAATAAAATCCTACAAAGACATGTTGATACAAATGTGCTAGCCCTCTCAAGTATACGAAGAGTGCCCTATAGAAAAAAAAGTCATATACTATTGTTTTATTGTCTCAGAGTGCAGAAGATCCAAAATAATCTAAGGCAAATTCAGGTTGAGTGTTAAGAAACCCTTGCTTAATGGTAAGGTCATACAAATGGCTGATAATAACTTTGAGCTCATGTTTTTAATTGTATTTATTAATCCTTCATGATCATCTGATACATAAACTCTAATAGAAGATAAAAAGGAGAGCTGGTTTGGTCTAGTGGTTAAGGCACCAGGCTAGACAGCAGGAGACTGTGAGTTCTAGTCCTGTCTTAGCCATGAAAGCTGACTGGGTGACTTTGGACCAGTCCCTTTCTCTCAGCCAGTGGTGGGATTCAATTTTTTTACTATTGGTTCTGTGGGCGTGGCTTGGTGGGTGTGGTGTGGCTTGGTGGGCATGGCAGGGGAAGGATACTGCAAAATCTCCATTCCCACCCCACTCCAGGGGAAGGATACTGTAAAATCCCCATTTCCTCCCAATCAGCTAGGACTCGGGAGGCAGAGAATAGATGGGGGCGGGGCCAGTCAGAGGTGGTATTTACTGGTTCTCCGAACTACTCAAAATTTCTGCTACCGGTTCTCCAGCACTGGTCAGAACCTGCTGAATCCCACCTCTGCTCTCAGCCCAACTCACCTCACAGGTGTTGTGGAAAAAAATAGGAGGAGGGGTTTTTGTAAAAAAAAAAGAGTTGCCTTGACGCGAGAAATTTTTTTTAATAAAATAAATTAGAAAAAATCTAATAAAATAAATATTAATAAAGGTGAGATACAAATAAGCAAAGTGATAAATAAAATGCATGTTAATTTTCTGATGCCCTTTTTAAAAAATATATATTGATATGGACATTTCATTAAACAGTACTATGAATGAATCAGGGGCAGGTTCCTAATTTTTTTACTACCACTCTGTGGGTGTGGCTTATTTTGTGGGTGTGGCTTGCCAGCCATGTGACTGGGTGGGTGTGGCTTGCCGGCCATGTGACCTGGTGGGTGTGGCTTGCCGGTCATATATTAGTTATTTCAGAGAGACGTTACTACTATTTTTGCTATTTTATACCTTACATGAAAAGCTTTGCATACAAAGTGCGTGTTACACCATGGCAACACAGCAACCTTTATATGTAGAAAATGCTATAGTTAAAAGACAAGCAAGTCTCATACAGCATTTTTGGTTTCAGTCATGGATTTCTTAGACAAAAATATTGAGGACTGTTAAAAGAACAGTATCTTTTAACAGTCCTCAATGTTTTCGTCCAAAGAATAACAATATAAAACTGTATAAAATTAACAGTATAAAAGGTTAAGCTTTCGGAAAACGCCCACTTTGGGAAGCTTTAGGCAAAGGCGAAGGAAAAGTGTCAAATGCCAAGTTTCTTATTATTTTCAAGCAAGGGACGGGGAAAGACTTAATTGTCAGGTTTCTGGGCATGCGCAAAAGAAATTTTTTAAAAAAAATCAATTTAAAAAAAAATGGTGGCGCCCAGGCACCAGCAACCGACCGCACCGGTACTGTGACATCACCAGCGGGCCGCTACCGGTGCTATAGAGTGGACCGCACTGGTAGGAACCCACCACTGGAATGAATACATGTAGAAATAAACTGGACAAATGGGTATCAAACTGGGTATCATACGGTTACACTTTACATAGTTTTTCAAGCCAAACCACTTTCATGAGGGGTTTTTCAGTCATCCAGATCTAATGCCCACACACATAAAAAGTATCTGTTTCTCTATCCCTGTCATCTCAATTTCAGATGGTCAGATAGCATTATATAAATGCTACCAACTCTTGAAAGACATGCTGTGTCTTGCTTTTCAATATCACTTTTGGGGACTCTGACAAATAAAGGCTATTTGCTTCCTTCCTTTGCTGTGTACTGAAATCCTCTCCCTCGCGACCTTATTTATTTCAACCATTTTTCATTTCAGGCTGAACCTGTCTAGGCTGTGACTGAAACTTGAACATTAATCAAATTTATATATAAAAAAAACCTAAGGCAGGAAAAATAAAATTAAATAAATACTTTTATCGGGTTACTTCAGTTCTCTTTAGCTTCTTTTTTGTAATTTACCTCCTTCTCTCTCAGGTACGTATGGCAAAATTGGATTAAAAGAAACACACACCACTCCTTGAGTGTTTTCATATCCAGCTGCATTCCATTCCAGCAGTGTTAACTTCAGTTCATCTGGGATTGTATATTATTTATTTTTTATCAAGACTCAGTGGGATCCTGATTGAAAAGCTTAGGTGAAAAATGTCAAGACAAATATTGAAGCAAAAAGTGTTTATCCCATGTGCTATAAGTCTGGGGTCTGCTTAACAACTTTTTTCACCTCCTATTTTTTTCCTCCCTGACTCCAAGCTGTCACCTGAGTAAATTGATTTAAAAGAAGGGGGAAGAAGGGAAAATACAATCTCTATTCCATTAACATGTCACCACACAAAACAGTGAAGTGTAGAATTGTTTTCTTCAAATAAAGAGCACAAAGGTGGATTTGATTCTCAGCTGAGCTATTCAGCACTTGTGCTTGATTACTCATTTGGTTCCAACATATGTGAGCAATCTAAAAAAAAAAATTAAGTGTGCTTAAAATTAAGTTAGTTAGGAAGCAGGGTGCTTCTTTGCTTAACATTACACTCGATTTCAATGGGACCTAAATACCTCTGGATTAATGCTGTTTAGCAATTGACAGTGCCACCAAATGTGTGAAGATATCTTTATTCACTCAAAGGATACTGGGCTTGCCATAAAGATCAGGATAGACGTGCTTGCTCTATGTAGAATCCCATGTATACACTGGAATTCTGACTGTCCAAAGGCTCTGGAACAGCGGTTCTCAACCTGGGGGTTGCGACCCCTTTGGGGGTCGAACAACCCTTTCACAGGGGTCGGGAGACTTCGCCCGGACGCCGCCATTTGGGTTCTTACCCTCTGCATGCGCAGAGGGTAAAAAACCCAAATGGCAGCGGCGGGGTGGGGATCGCGGTGGCAGGGTGGGGCCCGGTGGGGGCACGGGGTGGGGCGCAGGGCGTGGCATTAGGAAGGTTGAGAACCACTGTTCTAGAAACATCTCCAATGTAACCTGTGCCTTGAATTGAATCACATCAAGGATATGCTTTTGTTGAGACTATGTGATATAGAAGTGACTAAGAATATAAAAGATGGCATTTAGGCCACATCATATAGGGATCTCTTATCTCCCACTGTATCTGCCTAGTCAATTTGACTTGACATCATTGGTGCACTCTGGGTTCTTTCAATTAAACAATGTCATCTATCAGGACTAGAGTTATCAGATATCTTAACAGGCAAAGGATGACATGGACAATTGGAAAGGAAAACAAATGGGGGAAATGGAGAACACACCGGCTGTTTAATATTTGTACCAGGGGTGAAATGCTCCCGGTTCGCCTGGGCCAGTCCTTCGGCGTATAGCCGATGGAACTGGCGGCGGTCGCGGCGCGGAGCTTCTCCCATCCGCTTTCCCGGCCCGGCTGAACACAATCACTGCTTTCCCGGCCCGGCTGAACACAATCATTCGGGTTATTTTTCCCTTTGTGCATGCGCGCGCATGCACAGAGGGAAAAATAACCCAAATGGCGGCGTTCAGCCGGGCTGGGAAAGCGGGCGGGAGAAGCTCCGCGCCGCGACCGCCGCCAGTTCCATCGGCTACACGCCGAAGGACTGGCCCGGGCGAACCAGGAGGATTTCACCCCTGATTTGTACTTATATTCACTGGAGAAGAAATTACGAGTGAATAAACAACACAATGGAGATTTACACACTGAGAGGAATGAGTTAATGCTGGCTGCTTACCTAATTTGGTTAGGAGACAAAAGCCTTCAGTGCATAACTGATTAAAGTCTTGTCAAATTCAGGCAGCAGGGCAAGCCAGCCAGAGATAGCTAATCAGCTAAGTAAGGTTACAGAGCAAAGTTTGCAGTCAGCACTTATTAGGGTAATGCTGTGCTGCAGTGAAAAGCTGCTCAGGGAGAGCTAGCTTGTTAAATACTTAAAAGGCCACCCAATATTTGATGTTAATGGTGTGCTTGTCAAAGGAAGGACATGTAGGCTATGTCCTCCTTTTGCCAGATGTTTGGTAGCCCTAATCAGGATCTTGGAAGTGTGCCTTCTCTGTAACTTCTCTTGCCTTCTGGAATGAGAATCCCTTAAGCCCAGATGGCCCCCATCTTGCTGGTGTTTCAAAAGTGCTTGAAGACCTGAGTGAACCCCCACCCTTGCATTTTTTTTCATTCCTGTCCAATTCTTGTCATTTCCCCCATTTTTAACTCTTTGCTTTTGTTTTATATTTTTTTAAACATTGTGACTTGGAAACCATCCAGAAATATTGGGAGTCAAATGGCATGCAAATATAATAATTAAACATATAAACAACCTGAACTCTTACCAGAGGCTGGGGGTCAGGGGGAGAAAAACTTAGATTTAGCCTTCAAAGGAATATAGTCTTTAGAATTGTACATTAATGTATCTATGTATTTAATCATTTAACCTATGTCTTTGGGAGCAAAAAGCAGCATGGTTACCACTTCCTCCTTTCATTTCTGTTTCCCCAAAACCATCCCTTCAGGTCAAGAGAAAATAATTGCCCCAAACTAAATGTGAAAGTTTAAGCCACTAAGTATGACCTCTGTCACTGAGCTGTACTCCTTTCAAAAAGCCAAATTACTTTGCTCAGATTAATATTATAGATGGTTCGTGTCCAGTTGTATCAATCCCAAGCAGTAGTGTGGCCCAGGAAGAATTTCCTTGTTTTAGTTGAGTGTTGAAACTAAAGGAGATGTGATGGCCCAGTGGTTAAAGATACTGAGCTTGTCAGTTGGAGAGCTGAGTGTCTGGGTTTGAGACCCGAGCTCTGCGCAATTGGATGAGCTCCCCTTACTTGCTCCAGCTCCTGCCTATCTAGCAGTTGAAAGCATGCAAATGCGATTAGATTAATAGGTACCACTTTGGTGGGAAGGTAATAGTGTTCTGCGCACCTTTGGCCTATAGCCATACTAGCCACATGATCACGGAAAATGTCTTTGGACAATGCTGACTCACTTGGCCCAAGAAATGGAGATGAGCACCATGCCCTAGAGTCGGACACAACTGACAGGGAAACCTTTACTAAATTGAATCTAGAATCTAGGGAATCTAGAAATTGCCTCCAAATTTTTCTCCATGCTTTTGGGATAAAATCTCACCTATTGATGTTTTCAACAATTTGGAGGGAGTGCAAGGCAAGAGGAAACATTTTCCTGTAATTTCTTAAGGAGGAATCATCACATCACATCCACCTTTGTTTATGAATATCTGCTGCTGAAATTATGATTATTTTTCATCCAAGAGGTTCTGGCTCCAGACTTATTGGTTTTGGGAGGATAAAACAGTAGCCAACACAAAATAAATAAACTTGTAGAATGAGTGGGGGGAAATATGTTTTTGTAGGGAGCAAAAAGTAAGTGTTAGAAAGTTTGTTAGGAGGAAAAAATAGTCTAGGAAATTTCTGCTGCCTCTAGTTGTAAGGAACTGTTCAATTGTTTAATGAAATTAAGTGTTTAATGAACCAATCTGTTTCGCAGTATTTTAGTGACTAGATTATAATTATAATTATCATAATGTATAAACGGATTTCAAAATTCACTTACAGTATGGAGCAGCCGCTAAATAAGAAAATGTTTCAACCAAAGTTACACTTTTTAAAAGACTAATTGAGCTGATGGGTTAGTGCTGAGTATCAAAGGGCAGGCTCTTTCATCAAGATTTAAGATCTCTTTATTTCATTATTTCATTTCAGCTCCATCAGAGCAATATAATTAGAACCATGCAAGGGGGAAACAGAGATACAAGTCTTGGCCATGCTTTCTTCTGTGCTTCATCAATAACTTTTGCAACCTCTGTTGTGTATTATATAAACTTTGTATTGCTGATCATTTTTACCACTCCTCATGTACTTTTGAACCAACCATCACCATTGTTTGTGGCGTTTGATAGCAGTCTTAATCGTTTTTTCCCCCTTAAGAGAAGAGGCTGTACTTCCTGAGAATGAAGAGGCTGTACTTCCTGAGAATGCTCAGGAAGATAAATCTATCTTAGCATCTACTGTTGTCCTACTATTGCAGCACCATTGAGAGTGTCCTGACATATGGTATTCTAGCATGGCATGGGAGCAGCTCTGCAGCAGACAAAAAACTCTACAGAGAATCATTACAACTGTCCAGAATATCATTGGGCTCCAGCTACCAGCCCTGGATGATATCTTTGCATCTCGCTGTTCTAGGAAGTTGCACAACATACTTAGAGACTCTTCTCATCCTGCTTATAATCTTTTTGGACTGTTGCCTTCTGGCAGAAGATATAGAACAATTAAAACTCGGACCACACGCTTTCTGAACAGTTTTTATCCCAGAGCTATAATTGCACTTAATAATGAACTAAAGGGTCATCATCAGTGAGCTGTTGGACAGTATTATTTGGTCTGTTGTATGGATGTTTGGGTGGTTCAGGGTGGGGAATTTGTGGTGGGTGGGGCGTGTTTTAGGTATTGTTATGTGTGTTGGGAATTGGTCTTTAGGCGTAATGTGAATTTCGTTGTATGGGTACACTGTGTATATATATATACAATGACAAAATAAAGTAATTTAAATAAATATTAAATCTGGGCATGTACAGGTAGTCCTCAACTTACAACCACAACTGAGCCCAACATTTCTGTTCCTAAGCGAGACATTTATTAAGTAAATGTTGTCCCATTTTATGACCTTTCTAGCCACAGTTGTTAAGTGAATCACTGTAGTTGATAAGTTAGTAACCTGGTTGTTAAGTGAATCTGGATTCCCCACTGACTTTCCTTCTCAGAAGGTCACAAAAGGGGATCATGTGAACCCAGGACCCTGCAACTGTCATAAATATGAACCAATTGCCAAGTATCTGAATTTTGATCACATGACCATGGGGATGCTACAATGGTCGTAAGCAGTGGTGGGTTCCTACTGGTGCGGTCCACTCTATAGCACCGGTAGCGGCCCGCTGGTGACGTCACAGTACCAGTGCGGTCGGTTGCCGGTGCCTGGGCGCCACCATTTTTTTGGGAAAAAATCTTTTTTTTTTTTACATTTTCTTCTGCGCATGCCCAGAAGTTGAGCTTTTGGCACTGCGCATGCGCTGCCTTCCTACCCCACAGTGAGTCCAAGCAGGGGAGGATGGCTGAGGGAGCGTGTGAGACGCTGAAAGAACGGGCGGCAGGAGCTATCTCCATTCCCCTCCTTTGAGCAGTCCGAGAAGCCACAAATGTGCGGTGATGATCCTAGGCATTTTCGCACGTTTGAGGCTTCTCGAGCTGCT